>OY987318.1:18131131-18499213 GCA_963920655.1 Geranium rotundifolium | reverse complement strand
ATTTTGGGTTTTATTTTTTCAAAATAGGAGGGAAAACGCCGCTTCCTAGACCAAACAAAACTACAAAACACACGAAGGTGGAAAGAGATCGCTTGATCCATTATTCACTCCCTCAAGTTTAACACAAATTGATTACAATCCATTTTCTTTCATGTGTTTTCTTTTGTTGCATGTCAGACACTACTAGAAATACCTACGAGTCAAGTTTTGAATACATAAATAAAATATCTGTCAGAAAATCATTTTCTATTCTTTTTACAAAACAAATTCCCTTCTTTAATTCAACAAATATATGTAAGCACATCGAACTAGAGGGTCTTGATTTTCTTAAGTTTCACTATGTCCTCAAGGTGTCTCATTGGACTCGAAACTTGGAGGGATCGAGGGTTCTCTAGCGTCGATGGGTTGATCCTGGTAAGCACAAATAGCTGGGAGGACTTGCATTATTAAAGATTCGCAACCCCCATATTGATCGCATAGTTGATCGATGAAGCTGGTTTAATGCGGTTTGCGGTGAGATCACAGGATTTATCTATCCGTATGATATGGAGGTCGTGACTCTGCACGTTGCAAACTAGTTCGAGTTGATTCGTCTCCAGAGTTATCATAGAAACTTGTTTAAAGCATTTTGTAACAAGATCACGGGGTTTCTCTATCCGTATGAGGTAGAGGACATGGCTCTACATGATGCTAAACGGAGCGAGGTGAACATCTTCGGAGATATTATTAGCGATATGAGTTGTGTAGACCAATAATTATGAATGTAAAAACAAAAGTAAACCTACAGCAAATGAAATAAGGAAACGTAAGGATTGTACCGAAACGTGGTTAGACGGTGATTGCAAATTGTGTGAAAGAGTCGTCCGAGTCCAGCAGGTTGCTGTTTCCTTAAGACAATATTGCTCCAGGACGGCGACGGTGGTGTGCGCGTGTGGTTATTTATCAACCCGAGCTGGTCTGCGGGTCTCCCCACTACACGTTAAGTGATGACTCAAGGCCACACCCTAAGCTTTCATTTCCAAGAATATAAAGAGTCACATTCGTTCAAGTGTGAGCGATGTGGTACTCGATATATTGATTATATAATTTATAGCATCTTTAAGTGCTATTATCTCATTCAATATTTGATTGATTTTTATAAGTGTATACCCTAAGTTGTAGTTCTCGAAAAGGTGAACACAACAGACATACACATGAACCGATTTGATTACTATAATCGATCGGAATGTTTGCCGGAAAATCAAGTTGTGTGTTGTCCACGTCCACTTCTAGAACAGTCTGCTTTAACTAACAGTAGCTGGGATTATGGTGAGCGGTCTGTCCCACCATCTGTAGCTTCAGATGTCCGGCTTGATGCCGGGTTAGATGTTATTTAATAAATAAAATTTTTTTTACCTTCAAAAAAAATTACTTACGGCCAACAATTTTTTCGCATTTATATTTGAAGGGAAAATTGCAAAAATGTGTCATGTTGTTTGTTAATTACAAAAAAGTGTCATGTTGTTTACATATTTTTGCAAAATTGTTATATTTTTATAAAAATGAAGAAATTTCCCATGAAACTAATAATTAACTTTTTTATTGAAAAACATTTTAATTTTTTTCCTTATTTTATCTTATAACTAAAATTTGTACAATCAAAATTTGTAATTGTTAATTTTTTTATTCAAATTTATTTTACAAGTCTTAATTTTAAGGGCAATTTCATCATTTTTATAAAAACAAAATATACACTTTTGCAAAAATATGTAAATAACATGGCACTCTTTTGTAGAATTGTCAAACAACAGCGCACTTTCTTACAATTATCCCTATTTGAACAAAAGGAGTCACCACTCATCAGAAGCTCCAAGCCGACGAACATGGGTGTCGCTAATTTAGAAGTAAGAAGCTGTCGGGACTTTTTTGCAAATATCCCTATTTGAACAAAAGCATTAGTTTCAAATACAAAAATTTTAAATGAAATAAAGTTTTGATTACGTGCGTAATCACTTCTTCTTCGGTGGTGGTGGCGGGCTGGTTTGCTAGCCGCGCCTGGGTGCTATGAATTGCTAGATCATCTCTTGTGTCTTTTATTCAACCTGAGTTGCAAGTATTTCCTCCATGGCACGATGCTCTGCATCCACTGCCTGACGGTCTGCCCCCACTGCGCGCTGATTTTCCTCAATTTGGCTTTGTAGCCGAGCAGTTTTGGTGGCGAGATCTTCCTCCATCTTCCTCACCTGCTCTGCGGCTGCGGTAGCTCTGCCGGCAAAGTCTTTCTCTAGCCTCCTAGCCTTCTCCGCGACTACATCAACTCTGGCAGTGAAGTCTTCCTCCATCTTCTGCGTCATACATCAGCTTAAACATTGTTAAGCTAGAAATACACGCACCACCTCTCGTTTTGGTGGCCGTTTGTAGGCACCGCCATGCCACTTTATGTGGTGCCTCATTTCTTACTACCCGTCACCCGCTGCAGAACTTCTTCCTCTTCCTCGCTCGGGACTTCAACTAGAACAAATTTGGCATGAGGTACGTCAGTGGCAGGAAGTTGGGCCGCACGTAAATGTTAGGTTCATGTCGCGATCTCGTCCATAACATTCAGGACCTGTATAACAAAGTGTTAAATTATTTACTATAATGAAAATTCACGGTAAATTTGAAAAAACTCATTTACATTGAGCAGGTCATAGTGCTTTTCGTAGACATCCGAGTAAGTCTCCATATTCAAAAACTTGGATGTGCTCTTCTTTTTCAACTTTGAGTGCTTCTTAAATGACCGGGGACCGCCGGTATGCTTCTTCTTGTTATCCGATTTGGCGAGATTACCCATTTTTTCCAGAAATATTATGCACACAGTCAAATTGCATTACGAAAATGAATACAATTTGTGAAAGAAAAAATATAATTACAAATTACCTCATGCTTAGTGGACTCGCAGTGGTCGCACAATTAATCTCATGTCGCCAGGCTGAGAAAGTCTTACGGGATTAGGCGTTGTCCACGTTGGAGGGAGATCCGTTTGTACTCCTACATGAAAGCGGAGTACCACCTTTGAGCTTGGTGGAAGGCCAGCGAGATACTCTAGGTGACGTTATGTCGTATTGTAAATCAAGCTGGAATGGAAAAAAATTGTTAGTGAGGAAAGTTGTAATAAACGTGTAGGGTAAGAAATTGAAATTACCTTGTTTTTATCTTGTTTTTCGTTAGGCAGCTCCGGGAAAGTAAGTGGTATTGGTAAGATCTGGTTCCTGATATGGGCACCAATGAACCGGACGATTTCTAAATCGCCAAAGACAAGTCGTTGTTGATGCAGATTGCATCCCTCTCAAAGTCCTACGTTACCGGTAACACCATGTATCTGATCAAGTCCATAAGATTTTGGCATTTGACAAGCGACGACTTCTCTAGTTGAGACCCATTCGAAAATCTTTCGACGTATGTGTTGTTTAACCACTTCAAGCAAATGGGTCGTCCGGCAGACTGCGTCACCCTAGACGTGGATGCACATCGCGACCCCTCAGTCAGTTCATGTAGAATGATACAGCTAATAAGGCGTGATCCACCCTATTCGGATTGACCCTCTAGTGCACTATTACCTTCCTCGGGGCCATCTTGCTGCCCCGGGCCACCTTCATTGGATCTCCGTGCACTAACTGCAGCCAACCTTCGGATGTCCTCATAATACTTTTTTTCCATTTTCTTTTTCCCCTTATTTTTCATATTCTTTTTAGGCTCCTGATGCGCCAATAAGCATTGATGGCTCCTGATGTGGGTCCACCAGATTTCACTTTCACACGGATTTTCTCACATTTAGTGCCTAATTTTTCCTCGTTACTCGGCTTTTAGAGCCCCATTTGTACTATTTTACGCCTTCGGGTATGTTTTGTACACATGTGCAGGATTTTGGTGAAAACGGTAGGAAAATGGACAAAACGGGCTAATAGAAGCATCGTGGCCAAAGAGGTGGCGATCGCGGTCGCCACACAAAGAGGAAAGTGGCGATGGTATGGTGATTACGTGACGATCGCCACATAGGATCGCCACGTTGGAATTTCCATATCTATAAATACCTATCTCGGCCAGAGAAAAAGATACACAATTTTTAGCCAACCTCCACTATTCCAGATCTGTTCTAGGACGAATTTGAAGCCCCGGACTCCATCACCCATCACCAAGAACACAAAGCTAGCAAGGGAGCATCGATTGAAGAGTATAGTGGAAGATTGCAAGCATTCGATCAAAGCCTTAGTGCTTAGAGTTTACTTGTTCATCTTCCCTTCTTGAGCTTTTACTTTTTTTGTCTTACTTATCATTATGGGCTAAAAACCCTCATCATGGGTGCTAGACTTATAATTATTGTTGTTTGATTTTAGATCTACTTTTTAATTGAAATTATGCATGAACTTGTTATATCTTGTTTGGTGATTATACATGTGTTAAATTAGATACTTAATACTTGTTATTTGAGTTCGAGGTTGATCCCGTGAGGGACAATTGAAAATTGATTGTAAGTAAGATTGAGGTATCTGTCTCTAGGAGTCGGTTCCCTGGTTCGAAAATCGTTGTTTGTATTGCTTTGGATGTTGGGTTCCGGGGCATCCTAATTACGTTCATGGCAACGGAAGCAACCTATAAACCGCCCCTAACCTGCGCAAGATCGACTACCAAGTTAGATCCTTAGGAAATCGAGTTTTCGGGTTTTACCAGAATCTGCCCGACAGAAAACCGAGACTTTGAAGCTCTATATTTCGAGCTACAGATCTCCAATTGCTTCGGTTCTTTTTGGAGATTACACCCCAGCCAATTCCCTACATCTTTTGTGTTTTGCTCCGAATCCAGTTCGGACGAGAAGACCTCCGTCTGGAGCAAAACATTTTTCTCGTCTCGCTGGACAGACTCTGCGGACCAGTCTGCTTCTCGGCCTTGTATCTCCCAAACCAGCGCTCTTTTAGAAAATCAGTATTTCAAAAACGTTGTAGCCCTTAGACTTATCTTTCCAACGCCGCTAGTTTTAGGTCAATCAGAGCTCGGACGAAGCGGTTATGGCTCACGCATTGCCGGTCGCCGGAACTGGACAATCTGGACAGTTTCTCCATTTTGCATTTAGTCTTTGTTGAATCGATAAAGAAGAACTTTCGGATCTTCTTCTCTAGAGCAAGTCCACACCAAGGGGATGATCTTGAAGATCCTTCACTTAATTGCCTACTAGAACAATTAAATGAAGAACAAGAGAGCAAAGAGAGGAGAGAGAGAGTTGTGAGAGTTGTAGGATTGATGAGAGTGTGTTGTGTCTTGAATCCCATTTGATATTTCTCTACTTCATCAATCTCATGAGCATGGGTCAAAAGGTGATTGGTATGGGCTTAAAGGTGCTTTAACCCATACCCCTTAAATCACTCACCTCTTAATCCACAATCACCAACTAAGCATGGTGTTGTGTGGCCCCCACACATGGACCCACCACGTGGGCCGGCCAAGAGGGCTTATTGGGCCCTTAATGAGCCCTTGTTTGGGCCGGCCATGAGACCTCATGGGCCGAGCCCAATGGGCTCGCCCGTGTGGTCTCGTGCCGTGTCCAAAAGTCGCCCGACCCTTTTTGTCATTACTTATCAAACAAAGTCCGACGCGACATCGACGAAAAAACTTAGTTTTCTCGATTCGCTAATTATTCTCTCAAACCGAACCCATGGCACAAAACCTCCAGTTTTGTCCATGTATTGCTCCTCAAGAAACGTTAAGGTTTCCTTGTCTCAAGTTATCCGTCTTGAATATGTGTGAACCTCTAGGCTCATGCCACCGTTGGCAGATCAGCGCAAAAGATCGCTCTTGCCCGATCCATCATAAGTGGTCTCTAGTAAGACGTTATGATTACCCAAGGTGCATGATGATCGATGATTCGACTTAACCTTGTGCGTACAAGTCACTATCCTATTATCTCTAGATATCCCGATTGATCACAAGGCATAGAGTCGTCACCCTTGTTTAATCAATCATTGTTACTTGATATGCGAGATGGCTGAGAACTGATAACCCGTATCATCGGCATGGCCATGCTCTTACTCTCAGTCAGTCTCCATCAAGAGGCCCTTTTAACAAATATCTTTCCCATACCGTAGTATGAGGGATAAATCCCTTAGCCGTCTTTCGTGTCACTCATGCAACCCGTTCCGCCACCCAATCATGCCCTTTATAGCAATCCTGTCACAGAAAGCGTTAGGCGCAAGTTAAAGCCGCACGTTCATTGCATAGTGATCACAAAGACTCCTTGGTCTAAGGATGTCGTGACAAGCTATCGCATTTGAATATGTTCATGGCTTAATCTATGAAAACACTATTCAAAGCGGGTCGTCCGATATCAATCACCTCATGATATCTACGATATGATTCCGGGATCCCTCATCCCTATGACAAGTAGAACTACGTCATTAAGAACCATCCTCATACTGGTCGCTTCTAAGAAGCATATTTTGACCAGGGACTCGTTAAGTGTGATCCGTACAGATTTATGGTTCTACTACTTTAGTGGTCATAAATCAGATCATGCTTAACATATTACTTCAACACATAAGTAATACAAAACCGTTTTATATATATATATATGTTACAAACGATGATAATGTACATAGACGTTTACAGGCTAATAGCAATTGGACTAGGGCACAAATGCTATCAATCTCCTACTTGCCCCTAGTTCCAATCTAAGTCCCAGTCTATACCCATTGACCTAACATGTTTATCATGTTTTGCTTGTGGAAGAGCCTTGGTCAAGGGGTCGGCTGTGTTATCATCAGTTGCAACGTAGTAGATCTTCACGTCATCTCTAGCAACAATGTCGCGGATGATGTGATACTTTCTGAGTACATGTTTGGATCTGTCATGTGCCCTGGGTTCCTTTGCTTGCACAATAGCCCCGGTGTTGTCACAATATAAGTCTACTGGGTTAGATGGGTTTTTAATTACACCTAACCCAGCCATGAAACTCCTGATCCGTACAGCCTCTTTTGCCGCTTCAGATGCGGCAATGTACTCAGCTTCTGTCGTAGAGTCGGCAATGGTGTCCTGCTTCTTGCTTTTCAGCTGAAAGCTCCACCGTTCAACATAAACATATAACCCAACTGACTTTTAAAGTCATCGGGGTCTGTCTGGAAAAACTAGCGTCGACATATCCTTTGACGACTAGATCATCATTTCTTCCCCCGTATACAAGAAAAGCGTCTTTGGTTTTTCTCAAAAATTAAGAATCGCCTTGACGGCAATCCAATGTTCCTTACCGGGTTTGGACTGATGTCTACTGGTACAGCTTAGGGCAAACGAGACATCCGGTCTCGTATATATCATGGCATACATTATGGACCCTATAGCCGAAGCATATGGGATTTCATTCATTCTTGCTAGCTCCGCAGGTGTCTCAGCATACTACTTCTTGCTTAGCTTCATGCCATGACGCATGGGCAGCAGTCCTTTCTTTGAATCTTGCATCGAGAATCTTCTCAACACTTTGTCTATTTAGGTGCTTTGACTTAAGCCCAAGACCCGCTTGGCACGGTCTCTATATATCTTGATCCCCAAGATGCAAGAGGCCTCACCTAAGTCCTTCATTGCGAAACACTCACCTAACCAAGTCTTTGTCAAGAGCAAGGTAGGGACGTTGTTTCTAATGAGCAGTATGTCATCAACATAAACCACCAAGAAGACTACTTTGCTCCCATCTGCCTTTTTATATACGCAAGGTTCATCATCGTTTTTGATGAAGCCAAACTGTTTCACAACTTCATCAAAACGTTGATTCCAACTCCGAGATGCTTGCTTCAAACCATAAATTGATTTGAGCAACTTGCAAATCTTTCCCTTATTCTTAGGATCCTCAAAACCCTCAGGCTGGGACATATAAAAGTCCTCAGCTAACCTCCAGTTGAAGAAGGCGGTTTTGACGTCCATTTGCCATATCTCATAGTTGTTACGGCAAGTAGAATGCGGATAGATTTGACCATAGCTACTGGAGAAAAAGGTCTCTTCATAGTCAATTTTGTGAACTTGCCTATAACCTTTTGCTACCAGTCTTGCTTTATAGGTCTGAGGTTTGCCATCCATGTCCATCTTTATTTTAAAGATCCATTTACACCCAATGACTTTGCGTCAGGGGTTTGTTCCACCAAGTCCCACACTTGATTATCTGACATGGATTGCATTTCTTCCCTCATGGCTTCCAGCCATTTCTCAGAGTCGGTTCCGTCCTTATTAACTGTAGCTATTGGTTCTTGCTCAACGACTACTTCTGGTGGGTCGTCCAGTGGTTCCCGAGTGACCATCTCATCTATAAATTCATTAAGATAAACAACCCTCCCACTGACTGTCTTGGAAATAAATTCCCTTTCCAAGAATGTCCCACCTCGATTATGAATGCGGCCGTTTGCAGAGCGTAACCCCAGAAGAAGATCGGGAGATCAGTGAGACTTAACATTGATCGAACCATATCCAACAATGTTCGATTCCTTCGCTCGGACACACCATTGAGTTGCGGTGTTCCCGGCGGAGTCCACTGAGATAGTATTCCACTTTCTATAAGAAACTCTCCGGATAAGTATTCTCCACCCCGATAAGAACGGAGTGCCTTAATACTTTTTCCGAGTTGGTTTTCTACTTCAGTCCTAGACTCCTTGAATTTATCAAAGGCTTTGGACTTATGTCTTATGATATAGACATAATCATATCTACTGAAATCATCAGTAAACGTGATAAAGTAGCCTAAACCACCTCTGGCTGGTGTACTCATTTGGTCCACATACGTTTGAATGTATTAGACCTAATAGATCACCTGCCCTCTCACCTAAACCAGTGAAGGGCGTTTTAGTCATCTTGCCCATTTAAACAAGCTTCGCATCTATCAATCGTTTGGTATTCGAATTGACTTAGAAGTCCGCGCTTATAAAGCGCTGAGATGCGTTTCTCATTTATGTGACCTAGACGACAATGCCAGATTAGAGTTTGGTCTAAATCATTAGCTTTAAACCTCTTAGCATTTATATTATAGAGCATGTTGGATCTCGAGTTTTGCATATTCAATATGTATAAACCTCCAACAGTGTGAGCATTGCCATAAAACATGTTGTTGCGCATAATATTAAAAAACCCGTTCTTAATATTAAAATAATAACCTTCCTTTTCAAGAAGAGATATTGAAATAATATTCCTGATGAAAGCAGGTACGCAAAACACATCAAAAGGTTCACTTACAAGCCCACTGGGCAAAAGAAGGTTAACAGAACCCACGGCAGTTGCGGTAACTCTCACGTTGTTCCCAACTCTTAGGTCCACCTCGCTTTTCCAATTATCTCTTCTACTATTCAACACATGTATATCCGCACAGACATGAGACTCAGCTCCAGTGTCTAGTACCCAAGCATTTATAGTAGAAAGATTTAGCTCTAATGGAATACCTGACGAAGTAGCGGCCCCACCGCCCTTCCTCTGATCATCCTTCAGCTGCTGACAGTCTTTCTTCCAGTGACCAGGCTTTTGGCAGTAGAAACAGACCGACTCCTTTGCCTTCCCCTTGCCTTTTACGGGCATGGAAGGTTTAGGAACAAATGGTCTGATCTTTCTTGCCAGGTGCATTGGGCCTTTACCCTTGCCACCACCAGCTTTGAAGCTGGATCCCATGCTGACCATAAGAACACTTTTGGGCGAACTGCCCCTTATGCTCTTCTCGGTAGTTACCAACATGCTGTGCAACTCCGATGTGGTCTTGTCCATGTCATGCATGTGATAGTTCATGACGAATCCACCATATGAATGAGGAAGGGATTGCAGAATAAAATCCGCAGCCATTTCCTTTTCCATAGACATACCGATACTAGTCATATGGTCAAAATGTCCCTTTATACGTAGGACGTGCGGACCTACGGAGCTGCCTGCTGACATCTTGCAGGCAATGAGTTCTCGGAGAACTAGGTATTTTTCAATACGTACTTTCTCCTTGAACATATCCTTGATCTGTGCAAACATTTGCAAACGGATCATGGGATAGCTCCATAAACTGCTTCTGGAGGTCCGCCTCCATGCAGCCCAGCATGACACACGCAACGTCGATAGAGTCGCTAAGGTGTTTCTGGTACGCATCCTTAACGACCCTCGTTGCGTTGGCAGCTGGCTCCACCGGGATAGCCTTATCAAGGACGTACTCCCTGCGTTCCAACTTTAACACAAGTCCGTAAATTTCTGTCCCAGTCCAGATAATTTGTCCCGTTGAATTTACACTTTTCGAGTATAGTCCTCAACGACAAATTAGACGAGTTTGTTGAATTATTAGCCATTTCTACACGAAGAAAGTAAATTTAATCAGAAAAGTTGAATAAATTTACGAAGATCCGAATTAAACACCAACCATATGATTCTAAGGTTTTAGAATCTTAAACCAAGATCCCTTATTCGTCATTTGAAGTACGCTAAGGCGCACCGCTCCAATTGACTTATTTAGGTAGGACGTCCGTCCAATTACAACCCGTGTAACTCTTGGTCAGGGTATGTGCATAAAACACACGGCTTACCCTTCCGATGCCCCAGCTCGACCTCAGGCCAAGAATCGTGGTCGAGTCAACCAACCTTCACTAACGAGTTAACTTTGCGCAGATGCTCCGCTAAGGCACACGAAATCCCACAAAGTTTACCATTCCCATCTAGAACCCATTCGATCGATGCTCCGATAAGGCGCACGACACCGATAAAATGTTTCTACATGGGTGTGAATTTGGGTGGCATCTCACTTGACTAATATTATCTTGTAAATTGGTTGTGCTTAATAATTCGAAAGTATTTGACACAATTACGAACCCATCATCAACAACCCGTGTTGTGACGTTTCTAATTGTATCACATACTATTTTCATTTGAAACCGTCATTTGCAACCCGTGCAAACACGTTTCAAATTTGAACTCATCCATCACAACCCGTGCGATGATAGTTCACAACGCTTTAAACATGCAAACAATTAAAGTCGATTTTAATCTTTGCATGTGAGGTGATGGCTTATAAACTTATAAGCTAATCATGCAAGCATGTTATTAATTAAACAATTCAAGCAAGCATTCATAAAGCGTTAAATATGCATTTTATAGCCCATCCTAATCTTAGGATTCTACGAGTCTTCACATCTTCTCGTCTTTCTCATTCGGGCTCCCACTAGCTCTTGGACTTCCTCCAAGACCGTCATTGTGCTTGATTTTCCATCCTTCTCGTCTTTGAGTAATAATTACAATTAATACTCGGTTCGTAGACCGGATAAAAATAATTACACTTTATGGGCTCGAATAAAAGAATAATTACACGCTAACACTAACGGTATGCAAACCGTGAAAGCGATAAAATCTAATGGGCTACTAATGCATCATACATCTCATCACATCATCCAACATGTTATCACACAAACATGTTATCAAATAATATGCAATAATTCCGGTTTTAATTTTGCCAAGTTGCTTGGTCGGGTTTATCGAAACTAGACCTTTTCGAAAAACGGTTTATCGAAACCGATCGAATTTAAAAGTTTTCGAAATATTGGATCGCGGGTTCATCCACGGACATAATCAACGTACACGAACCAAGTCGGGCCAAACCCAATGGGCCGAAGCCCATTGGGCCGAGCCCAACACCACGGCTCGGTTTGGGCCTAGAAAAGCCCAAACGGAGCTTGCCTCTCCTCTCGGCCTCGGCCAAGAGAAGGGACGGCCCCGGTCACCGCCGGCCTCTCCCGGCCTCCGGTGACCTCCGTCCGGTACCTCCGATCCGGCTCCCCGAGAGTTTCTTCTCGGACCCGACAAATCCAATAATTTCCGAAAAATTCCAAATTCAATATATTTTCAAAAATAAGATATTTCATGCAATTATCCCAAAACGCATTAAAATCATGTTATCAACAATTATGACATTTATATCATTACAAAACCGAAATAACAAACAAGGATCTCGGAGTGGTAGACCGGCTCTGATACCACTGTTAGGTTCCGGAGCATCCTAATTACGTTCATGGCAGCAGAAGCAACCTATAAACCGCCCCTAACCTACGCAAGATCGACTACCAAGTTAGATCCTTAGAAAATCGAGTTTTCGGGTTTTACCAGAATCTGCCCGGCAGAAAACCGAGACTTTGAAGCTCTATATCTCGAGCTACAGATCTTCAATTGCTTCGGTTCTTTTTGGAGATTACACCCCAGCCAATTCCCTACAACTTTTGTGTTTTGCTCCGAACCTCCGTCTGGAGCAAAACATTTTTCCGGTCTCGCTGGACAGACTCTACGGACTAGTCTGGTTCTCGGCCTTGTATCTCCCAAACCAGCGCTCTTTTGGGAAATCAGTATTTCAAAAAAGTTGTAGCCCTTGGACTTATCTTTCCAACGCCGCCAGTTTCAGGTCAATCAGAGCTCAGACGAAGCGGCTATGGCTCACGCATTGTCGGTCGCCGGAACTGGACAATCTGGACAGTTTCTCCATTTTGCATTTAGTCATTGTTGAATCGATAAAGAAGAACTTTCGGATCTTCTTCTCTAGAGCAAGTCCACACCAAGGGGATGATCTTGAAGATCCTTCACTTAATTGCCTACTAGAACAATTAAATGAAGAACAAGAGAGCAAAGAGAGGAGAGAGAGAGAGTTGTGAGAGTTGTAGGATTGATGAGAGTGTGTTGTGTCTTGAATCCCATTTGATATTTCTCTACTTCATCAATCTCATGAGCATGGGTCAAAAGGTGATTAGTATGCGCTTAAAGGTGCTTTAACCCATACCCCTTAAATCACTCACCTCTTAATCCACAATCACCAACTAAGCATGGTGTTGTGTGGCCCCCACACATGGACCCACCACGTGGGCCGGCCAAGAGGGCTTATTGGGCCCTTAATGAGCCCTTGTTTTGGCCGGCCATGAGACCTCATGGGCCGAGCCCAATGGGCTCGCCCGTGTGGTCTCGTGCCGTGTCCAAAAGTCGCCCGACCCTTTTTGTCGTTACTTATCAAACAAAGTCCGACGCGACATCGACGAAAAAACTCAGTTTTCTCGATTCGCTAATTATTCTCTCAAACCGAACCCATGGCACAAAACCTCCAGTTTTGTCCATGTATTGCTCCTCAAGAAACGTTAAGGTTTCCTTGTCTCAAGTTATCCGTCTTGAATGTTATCCGCCACCCAATCATGCCCTTTATAGCAATCCTGTCACAGAAAGCGTTAGGTGCAAGTTAAAGCCGCACGTTCATTGCATAGTGATCACAAAGACTCCTTGGTCTAAGGATGTCGTGACAAGCTATCGCATTTGAATATGTTCATGGCTTAATCTATGAAAACACTATTCAAAGCGGGTCGTCCGATATCAATCACCTCATGATATCTACGATATGATTCCGGGATCCCTCATCCCAATGACAAGTAGAACTACGTCATTAAGAACCATTCTCATACTGGTCGCTTCTAAGGAAGCATATTTTTACCAGGGACTCGTTAAGTGTGATCCGTACAGATTTATGGTTCTACTACTTTAGTGGTCATAAATCAGATCATGCTTAACATATTACTTCAACACATAAGTAATACAAAGCCGTTTTATATATATGTTACAAACGATGATAATGTACATAGACGTTTACAGGCTAATAGCAATTGGACTAGGGCACAAATGCTATCAGTGGAGGATTAGGTTTAATTCCCGAGAGGGTTGCATAATATGAAATTACGCACTACCTAATGCCGAGAGGCGGGTAGTGTAATTATAGCGTACGCCTAGTAAGATTGCATGATTGAGATTAATTGGTAAATCCTGAATTTGCACTAAGCTGTCAGTCGGTCTAGCACCTGTGGTTGCTAGTTAATTGTTCACAACCCACCTAAACTCACTTGCCTATTTGATACTTGTTACTTATTGCCTCAAATTTCACCAACACACACAAATTAAAGATTTGGTCTTTTATATTTCCTGTTTTACAATTCGAATACAAGCTAATTGAGGAAAATAGCATAATTTTGATCCTTGTGGAAATCGACCCGGATTCTAGCCGGAAATACAAATTTACTTGATCGACTAAGGGCGCCTCACAGCGTCCCATCAAGTTGGTGCCGTTACCGGGGATTAAACGGTTTTTAATAAATTGGATTTGAGTTGTTTTTATTTTTGTTTTTATGTTACAAATAATAAAAGCTTACAGTCTTGTGTTCTTTCTGATAGGAACGTATTAGTGTATGACCAGATCATCTGGAACTCCTCAACACAAATACAATCCGGAGATAGAAGCCCTTTGTAGAAAGAATAACGCGAACAGAAAGAAAGATGCAATGGACTTACAAAATCAACAGCGACACAAGAGGGTATAAATAATGCAAATGAAGAAGACCCAAATCGTAAGAGGAATCAAAATAGGGCGTTGGACGAAAACAACTAGAACGAAGAGTTCGATGATCAGGAGGACGATAACAATGAATTTAACAACCAACCCCAAGATCCCAACCAAGTTCAGAATCAAACTCTAATTTAGTAGCAAGGTCGAGGTAATGGAGACAGGAATCTGCACATCAACCCTCCTCAGTATTACAATCAAAGACCGTCACAGGCACAAGCACATGGAGGAAGATACCTAATAAATCAGCACCGTCAAATGCAGCTTCCTCCTGTACCTTTTTAGATGAAGCCTATAATGATGAACTTGTTGGCATCTATACCCCAATACAACGGGTTAGCCATTGAAGATCCGCACCTCCACCTAGAAAACTTTGCAGGAGTTTGTGAATCAGTTGGAGGAAGAATACAACTAGACCAAGTCAGTTGTCGGCTCTTCCGATTCTCTCTAGCAGGAGGAGCACGTGAATGGTATAACAACCTAACTAGGCTGAAAAGGAAAATTGGAACATACTCCAAGATCTCTTCTTGGGCAAATTCTTCCTAATGAGAAAGACATCAGAGCTGCGGAGTAATATATTTCGATTCCAACAATTTGACGGTGAATCTCTCTATGACACTTGGGAGAGGTTCAAATCACTTTTAAGAAGATGTCCAGATCATGATATTGTACCTAAATCGCTGAACGAGCAATTTTTCAACAGATGTTTTCCCGCAACTCAAATGGTGCTCAACTTAGCAGGTAACGGTTCCCTATTGACTAGAAGAACGCCCAATGAAATATATGATTTCATCGAGACCTGTGCAGAAGCAAATCACCATTGGTTTAGAGAGAGACGCCAAGGTGGAAGACATGTGGCATCATTACAAAATAGTGAAGACACAACAGATCAAGATGCCAAATTAGATGAGATCATGAACTACATCAGGGGGGGGGGGGAATGGTAGCCCACATGGACACACCTGAGGAGACCCGATGTGATATATGTGGTGACCTAGGACATACTTATGAGGATTGCGGTCTCCAGACTCAAGGTATAGCATATGTGTATGAGCATATGCTGAAAAATCACCAGTTCAATCACGTGACGATAACTGAAGATAACAATCGCCAGCAACGAAAAAATTCTGGATACAATGGAGGCCAGAGAAATCAAGATAGAAACGGGTATCCCAATTCAGGGTACGACATTGAACAGAAGAACAGAGGAAACCAGAACATCAACCAAGGATATTCGGGAAATCCGGAGAACTATGGAAACAGTCAGCAAGTAAACAATACAATGCAACCATACCCGAATCAAAGAGGATACTACAAAAACTCAGGAGGCCAACGAAACAATGAAAATTATGGAAATCCAAACAGGTCCTCCAGACCCCAATACAACAACAATCAAGGAGGTAATAATGGGAAAAATCAGGGTAATGGTGGCGATTATGGAAATAATGGCAGCTACAGTAACAATGGAGGAAATAACAACCAACATAGGTACAACGCTGCAGATATCAACCGAGCCCCAAGTTATGACAGAAATCAAAATCAAACCTCCCCATCTGTGGAAGACGGGTCCATAAGAGAGCTAAAAGAGATGATGGCAGGTTTCATGATAGAGCAAAAAGATGAAAGTTGGTATCAGCGAGTGAGCATCGATAGATTGAATCAAGAAGTGATTAGCATGGTGGCGACAATGCGGAATTAAGAAACACAAGTAGCTCAGATCACTGCCCCAAGAGCCGCATGAAGCTTACCAAGTGACACGATCGATTCAAGAGATAATGGAAAGTGGCTTGTGATTGCTATCACTCTACCAGAACCAAAACAGAAAACTCTTGCAGAAACAGAAAAACAAGATTAAGTAGAAGAAGGAGAGAAGGTAGAGGACCTCATTGTAGAATTCACACAAGAAACAGAAGAAGCAAGGCTAGAGGCAGTGAAAGAGCTAGAGATCAAAAAGCCAAAGAAGGCAGAAGCTTATGTGGCCCCGCCATTTAGGCCTCCATATCCCCTTAAGGCCAAGAAGCCTAAAATTGATGACGCACAATTCGCTCGATGCATGGACGTTCTCAGACAAGTTTCAATAAATATTCCCTTGACTGAAGCACTAGGAGAAAAGCCAAAATACCATAAGTTCTTCAAGGAATTAATATCAAGTAGAGAACAGTTACAAGAATGCACTCAAACCAAGCTGAATAAAGATTGTAGTGTAATTGTGCTTAACAAATTGCCTTCTAAGGAAAAAGATCTAGGGAGATTCGCCATACCTGTTGGAATTGGGAATCACCATAATCTCATGTCCCTATGTGACTTAGGAGCAGGAATTAACTTGATGCCTCTATCCGTGTACCAGAAGCTGAAAATGGGAAACATGAAGAAAACATCAGTCTCATTATATTTGGCAGACAAAACCACTGTATACCTACGCCTAATAAGATTGTAAATTCATTTTACTGCAGACAGAACCAATGTACTGGTAAGAGCTGGTAAACTCATTTTTCCAGCTAACTTTATTGTGCTGAAATTTCCTGCAGATGAAACATGTCCTCTTCTACTAAGAAGACCATTCTTGGCAACTGCAGATACAATCATTAAGGTCAAAGAAGGGATCCTAGAGATGAGAGTTGGTCAAGAAAGAGTAGTGTTCAACATGAGCAAAACATTGAAGACGCCTGATACATAATTCTAGACTTGTTCAGTGATAGAAGCGGTGCAAGAGGCAGTCATATAGTAGCTAACTTATATTTTGGAAAAGAAAGATGAGTATACATGTGTGATGTATGTTGAACAAGGAAGCAAGGTTGATAGGAGCTTAAAAGATGGACCAAGCAAGAAGAAAGGAGTAGAGTGCATGGGGGTGGAGCTGTTATTCAACTCTGACATGAAAATTCCAAAAAAGAAGTCGTCTATAGTTGAAGCACCCGAAGTAGAGATGAAAACACTACCTGATCACTTGATGCATGTGTTCTTGGGAGAGAATTATACACTCCCGTCTATCATCTCATCAGAACTCACTCTAAAACAAGAGACAAAGCTAATAGAGGTCCTGAAAGAGCACAAGAAAGCACTTAGCTAGAGCCTAGCAGACATTCCAGGGATAAGCCATCAATTTGCCAGCACAAGATCATACTGGAAGATGAAAAGAAAACATCAGTAGAGCACCAGAGAAGACTTAACCCAACTATGAAGGAAGTAGTTAAAAAGGAGCTGATTAAATGGCTAGATGCAGGGCTTATTTTTCCGATTTCAGACAGCTTAAGGGTAAGTCTAGTGCAATGTGTCCCTAAGAAGGGAGGAAATACTGTAGTCAAGAACACAAAGGATGAACTGATGCCCACCCGAACTGTGGTAGGGTGGATGATATGCATGGACTATAGAAAGCTAAATGATGCAACCAGAAAAGATCACTTCCCTCTACCATTCATTGATCAGATGTTAGATCGACTTGCAGGGAATGAGTTCTTTTGCTTCTTAGATGGGTACATCGGCTACAATCAGATTCACATAACTCTAGAAGACCAAGATAAGACCACGTTCACCTGTCCATTTGGCACATTTTCTTTTAAGAGAATGCCCTTTGGTTTATGCAACGCACCGGCTACATTTTAATGGTGCATAATGGAAATTTTTCACGATGTGACATATGACTTCCTCGAGATATTTGTGGATGATTTCTCTGTTTTTGGGAAATCTTTTGACCAGTGCCTAGATCACCTGAAACGGGTACTGAAAAGGTGTGAGGAGACAAATCTAGTATTGAATTGGGAAAAATGTCACTTCATGGTGAAAGAAGGCATTGTTTTGGGACACAAGATCAGGCCAAGATTTCAGCTATTGAGCAACTTCCTTCATTGATGTCTGTAAAGTAGATAAACAGTTTTCTAGGTCATGCATGATTTTATAGAAGATTCATCCAAGACTTCTTAAAAATTGCAAAGCCATTATTCAGACTAATAGAGAAAGATGTGAAGTTCGAGTTTGATGATAAGTGAATGGAAGCTTATGAAGAGCTGAATAAGAGATTGATATCGGCTCCTGTTGTAATACCGCCTGACTGGTCTAGACCTTTTTAGGTCATGTGTGACCAAAGTGAAGTCGTTGTGGGAGCCGTTCTAGGGCAAAAACACAATAACGTGTTCCAAGTAATTTATTATGCAAGCAAAACATTGACAGGAGCACAAGTTTACTACACAGTAACAGAAAAGAGTTATTGGTAATGGCCTACGCATTTGAGAAATTCAGACCCTACCCTTTGGGAGCCAAATATGTGGTTCACTCCGATCACACAACCATCAAATATTTGCTAATGAAGAAGGAATCTAAAGCAAGATTGATCAGATGGGTGTTGTTGCTGCAGGAATTTGACATAGAGATTATTGACAGACAAGATACAAAGAATCAGGTAGCAGATCATCTCACGCGACTTGAACATGAGGAGGAAAAAAAGGGGATAAGCATCAGAGATGCATTTACCAATGAACAGTTGTTCGCGATTTCTACATCTCGACTCTGGTTTGCAGACATAGCACACTACGTGGCTAGTGAAGTGATCCCCCCTGACTTGAATTCACAACAGAGGAAGAGATTCCTACACTCCTGCAAGGAGTATTACTGGGATGAACCCTACCTATTCAAGAAGGGAGTGTACTCGATTTTTAGAAGATGCATTCCAAAAGAAGTGACACACTGAAAGAGATACCAAGGGTTCCAATCGATGAATATCATGCAGCGGACGTTATGTAACCGTGGTGATCGAAACATGCTTAGATCTTAATGCAATTTCAACATGTTATATATATAAATATAAATCTAAAAATTACCTCTTCCAATCGATGAAAACACAAGTATAGTGTTTCTCTATCAAGTCCACACAAGCACCACAACCGAAGAGGTTTTCACTCAATAATTTTGCTATTAATTTTTAAGAGAAACTTGACAACAATGGAGGATGAGAGGGAGAGGATTTTCGGCAATGAGGGGGAGAGAATGAGGGAGGAAGTTGCTGAAAAATAATTGAGGATAATGGAAGATATTATGTGATTTTAATTTGAAAATTAATTGAATTTCAAATTAAAATTGCATTATCTATCCTTTATAATCTCTTATTTGCATTTGTTCCCACTCATAACTTAAATCCCTAAATGGGCTTTAAGCCCGTTTAACTAAAACCCAAATTAAACCCATTAACTTGAATTCTAATTTCGGTTTAGACAAAACGGCTCAATTTCCTCGAATTGATTTCTTCAACCGTCTGGTTAAAACCTTAGGCCAGAAAACTACTGAATTGTTCTCAATTGTCATCCATAATTGTTGTCATGTATCGTGCTTAATGCGTGTGACCCTCTAGGCTCACGAATAATTGGCAGACTGGTAAAATTACTATTTTACCCTTTCCATCATAAGTGGCCTCTAGCAAGACATTATGATTATCCAATATTCGTGATTATCGATTATTCGACATAACCTGTTATCGTACATGTCACTGTCCTTTTATCAAACCGATATCCAGATTGATCAATAGGCATAGAATGGTCATCCTAATTTATCAATCACTGTTTCTTGATATCTGAGATGACTGAAAACTGATACTAAGGTATCACCTGCACGGCCGTGCTCTTTCTTCAGTCATACTCATCAAGTGGCCTAAACGGATAACTTTCTCATACTGAAGTATGAGTGATAAATCCCTCAAACGCCTTTTGAGTTCACTAGTGCAATAAATGCCAAAGCCAATCGAAGCCGTTATAGCTACCCTTTTACAGAAAACGTTAGACTAGGTCAAACTTAGATTGCTCCTGGCCTGGGTTAGATTGATATCTGCTGGTACAGCTTAACGCGAACGAGATTTTTGGTCTCGTGCAAATCATAGCATACATGATGGATCCCACAGCCGAAGCATATGGGATCTTACTCATTTTGCTTAGCTCATCAGGAGTCTTAGGACTCTGTTGTTTGCTAAGTTTAATGCCATGCCGCATGGGTAGGTATCCCTTCTTAGAATCAAGCATTGAGAATCTTCTCAACACCTTATCTATGTAAGTGCTCTGACTTAGGCCCAATATCCTCTTGGGTCGATCTCTGTAGATCTTGATGCCCAAAATGAAAGCAGCATCACCTAAGTCCTTCATCAAGAAGCATTTCCCTAACCAAGCTTTAACTTCAAGCAAGGTTGGGATGTCATTCCCGATGATCAGTATGTCATCGACATATAGCACTAGGAATACTACTTTACTCCCACTCGCTTTCTTATATACGCAAGGCTCACTTTCGTTTTTGATAAAACCGAACTCCCTTACGGCTTCATCAAAACGAATGTTCCAACTCCGTGAAGCTTGCTTTAATCCATAAATGGACCTAAGCAGCTTACAAATCTTTTTGGGATTCTCTGGATCAACAAAACCCTCGGGCTGTATCATATACACATCCTCTTTTAAGTTCCCGTTAAGGAAGGCGGTTTTGACGTCCATCTGCCATATCTCATAGTCATAGTATGCTGCTATGGCTAGAATGATTCGGATATATTTGACCATAGCCACAGGTGAAAAAGTCTCGTCATAATCGATACCTTCGATCTGGCGATAACCTTTCGCAACCAGTCTAGCTTTATAGGTCTGAGGTTTTCCATCCATGTCAGTCTTAATTTTATAGACCCATTTGCAACCGATGGGTTTTATCCCAGGGGTTTGATCCACCAAGTGCCAGACTTGGTTGTCGGACATGGATTTCATTTCCTCATTCATGGCGTTCTGCCATTTTTCGGAGTCTGGACTGGCCAAAGCTTGTCTGTAGGTTTCTGGATCATCCTGATCCACCAACATCAAGTCATTTCCTTCAATGGCTAGGAAGCCATACCTAATAGGAGCTTGACGAGATCTCTCAGACCTTCTTGGACCATCTGAATGGGTGTCGGGATTGGTTCTTGATCAATAACCTCTTCTGGCTCCTGTATTTCTACATTCGGCATAGTAGGTTGCTCCGTATCTTCTTGAATTTCTTCAAGATGCACGGCACTCCCACTAGCTCTTTTGGAAATAAATTCCTTTTCCAGAAATACCCCTCCTCGAGCAACAAAAACTTTGTTCTCGCTGGGTTTGTAGAAATAGTACCCCCTTGTTTCTTTGGGGTACCCCACAAAGACACACTTGTCTGATTTGGGTTCGAGCTTATCGCCTAGCTGACGCTTGACGTAAGCTTCACATCCCCAAATCTTAAGGAAAGCTAATAAGGGTTTCTTCCCATTCCATACTTCGTATGGAGTGCTTTCCACTGCCTTTGTAGGAGCCTGATTCAATATGAATGCGGCCGTTTCTAGGGCATAGCGCCAGAAGGAGATAGGGAGGTCAGCCTGACTCATCATTGATCAAACCATGTCAAGCAGGGTCCGATTTCTCTGTTCGGATACACCATTCATTTTAGGTGTTCCAGGCGGAGTCAATTCAGAGATGATCCCACACTCCTTTAAATGACTGGGAAAATCTTGGTCCAAGTACTCACTGCCTCGGTCAGATCGAAGCGCCTTTATACTTTTACCAAGCTGGTTCTGTGCTTCGTTCTGGAACTCTTTGAACTTGTCAAAGGTTTCCGATTTATGTCTCATAAGATAAACATACCCATATCTACTGAAGTCATCAGTGAATGTAACGAAGTAGTGAAAACCTCTTCTGGCCTGAGTGCTCATGGGCCCACAAACATCGGAATGTATGAGACCTAGTAAGTCACTCGCCCTTTCACCTAAACCGGCAAAAGGTGCTTTTGTCATTTTGCCCATAAGGCATGACTCGCATCTCTCAATTGAAGTGAATTCAAACGGACTTAGAAGCCCACACTTGAGAAGTGTTGAGATACGTTTCTGGCCAATATGGCCTAAGCGGCAGTGCTATATCACAGTCTGGTTTAAATCATCGGATTTAACCCTTTTGTTACTGATATTATAAATCGAGCTAGTGTCAGTGTTTTGAATATTAAGAATATATAAACCACCAACTAATGAAGCATTGCAATGAAACATGTTTTTCTTGAAAATACTAAAAACTCCATTATCAATTGTAAAATGATATCCTTCCTTGTCGAGCAAGGAAATTGAAATAATATTTCTGCGAAACGCAGGTACACAATGAACATCACTTAAAAATAAAACTAGCCCACTGGGAAAACTGAGACTAATATCTCCTACAGCAGTTGTCGAGACTTGATTGCCATCGCCAACTCGTAGGTCCGCCTCGCCCTTGCTCACTTCTCTTCTACTTCCCAGAGCCTGCACATTAACACAAATGTGAGATTCTGCACCGGTATCAAGTACCCAAGAATCTGAAGTAGATAAACTGAGATTGAGCTCAATAACAAATATACCTGATCCTGAAGACGTGGAAGCTCCACTCTTCTTAAGAAACAACTTGTGTCTTCCCCTTGAGATTCTTTTCAGCAGTCACGAGCATACCATGAAGCTCTGTCACGGTCTTATCCATGTCATGCATATTGTAATTTCCAACGAAATCACGATATGCTTTTGGAAGTGAATGCAGCACAAAGTCTGCAGACATTTCCTTGTCCACAGGATGACCGAGTCTGGTCAAGTGTTCCAAAAGACGTTTCATCTTAAGGACATGTGGACTGACAGGAGCTCCAACCTTTAGCTTGCAAGACATCAGTTCAGTGAAAGTGTCGTATTTTTCGACACACGCTTTCTCTTTAAACATTTTCTCGATCTCGGCCATACAGGCTTTGGGATCTTCGGAAATGTCCAAGAACTGTTTCTGCAAGTCAGGCACCATACTGCCCATCATGATGCACTGTACGTTGATCCGGTCGCTAAGGAATTTCTGGTAGGTATCCCTTAGCGCCCTTGAGGCGTTCAGTGCTGGTTCAGTAGGTGCTTGTTCCTGGGTAAGGATATAATCCTTACGTTCATGCTTGAGAACGAGTCTCAAATTCCGGTCCCAATCGAGAAAGTTTACGCCGTTAAGCTTATCATGCTCGATTAGTGACCTAAGCGCGCTGTTACCAGAATGATTCGTGTTTGCCATTTTATATCTACACAGTAAACAAATTTTAATCAGTATTAATTAAAATTGAAGTTGGAGATTTAATTATAAAACACTTTCTGATTCTAACTTTAGAATCTGAACCAGGATCCCATCATACTCTCAATCGAAGTGAACGGAGGCTCACTGCTCCAATTGAGTGCATCAAGGTAGGAATAAATCCATCTACAAGACCATGTAGTTCCTGGCTAGGGTCTGTACTTGTTAGTACGTGGCATACCTTATACTGATACCCTAGGTCAGCCCTAGCTGACAATCGTAGACAAGTCTACCAATCTTGAACTATGGATAGAACTAATGTAGCTACTACGCGGAGGCGCACGCACCCACACAGAACTATCCATCTCATCCAAACCTTTTCTCTATGAATGTTACGCGGAGGCGTACCGACATCCATAGGGTCAAAGCCCTTTTGAGTGCCCAAACTTGGATGGTATCACGCTTGACTTGTAATTATTTGCGTTTAAGTGAATTATAAAAGTCTTATTGTATATCGATACAATCTTAATCTGGAATCATCAATTGCAAATCCATGCAAAGATGATCCCTTAGCTGGGTACATGCGAGTCTGATTAAATTCCGATTTTAATCTTTGCATGTGGGTGATAGCAAATCATACATAAACTTGTATATGTAACGATAAAATATGCATAGCTAAGCCCATCTTAAGTTCCTAAGAATCTAGCAATACTGATCCTAAAGACATGGTCTTCAAGATCCAAACTTGCTCCATTCTTGTGAACTCCCACTGGCTTCGAGCCTCCTCCAATCCGAGTCTTCCACTTGACTTGATTGTTGTGACGGTCTTCGTGATTACAAATTAAAATAAATAAAATGAAATACAAATCACGACACGCAGGCCGTATTTACTACAACCCAAAATTAAGCAACACGCAGGTTGCAAAACCGAAATTAAAATGCAAATCTAATGGGCTTAGCTAGCATCATGTGGAAAACATCATGTTATCAAAGATCATGTATACAATCAACATTCTAATCAAACAAATAAATTTTCCAAATTTTATCTTTCTTAAGTGTGAAAAAATTCCGATTTATCGAAACCGGACGGTTTAATCGATTAATTGAATTTTGGACCAGTTCTCGCTGGTTTATCGAAACCGAACCAAATCTGAAAATTAAATTTTTAGGATTTCAAATATTCTCGCGAACCATCCGGTTCAGCTCAAATCTGGTCGAGCCGAACCGGCTCAACCGAGGTCGCCCGCGGAGGCAACCACGGTGGCCCGTGAGGGCTGCCGAGGTCACCTGCGGGGCTGACCGTGGTCGGCTACGGGAACGACCATGGTAGCCCTCACGGGCTGCCATGGTCGCCCGCATGGGCAGACCGTGGTCGCCCGCATGGGCAGACCGTGGTCGCCCACGAGGGCTGCCATGGTCGCCCGTAGGCGACCCTCGTTGGCCCTTGGTGCTGACCATGGTCTGCCCTAGGGCATTTCATGGTCCACCAAGGGACTCGACCTGGTCGGCCATGGCTAAGGCATGGCTAACCCGAAACACCCCAAAAAAAATTATTTTCCAATTTCCAAAATGAATCAAATATGAAAAAAAATTTCGATTTACATGCATGATAAGGTGATGAACACATATAAACATAAAAAAAATAAGATTTAAACATGTAGAAAAATACATAACAACCATGCCTCTGATACCAGTGAAAGAGATCACCACGGGTTCCAATCGATGAATATCATGCAGCGGACGTTATGTAACCGTGGTGATCGAAACATGCTTAGATCTTAATGCAATTTCAACATGTTATATATATATAAATATAAATCTGAAAGTTACCTCTTCTAATCGATGAAAACACAAGTATAGTGTTTCTCTATCAAGTCCACACAAGCACCACAACCGAAGAGGTTTTCACTCAATAATTTTGCTATTAATTTTTGAGAGAAACTTGACAACAATGGAGGATGAGAGGGAGAGGATTTTCGGCAATGAGGGGGAGAGAATGAGGGAGGAAGTTGCTGAAAAATAATTGAGGGTAATGGAAGATATTATGTGATTTTAATTTGAAAATTAATTGAATTTCAAATTAAAATTGCATTATCTATCCTTTATAATCTCTTATTTACATTTGTTCCCACTCATAACTTAAATCCCTAAATGGGCTTCAAGCCCGTTTAACTAAAACCCAAATTAAACCCATTAGCTTGAGTTCTAATTTCGGTTTAGACAAAACGGCTCAATTTCCTTGAATTGATTTCTTCAACCGTCTGGTTAAAACCTTAGGCCAGAAAACTACTGAATTGTTCTCAATTGTCATCCATAATTGTTGTCATGTATCGTGCTTAATGCGTGTGACGCTCTAGGCTCACGAATAATTGGCAGACTGGTAAAATTACTATTTTACCCTTTCCATCATAAGTGGCCTCTAGCAAGACATTATGATTATCCAATATTCGTGATTATAGATTATTCGACTTAACCTGTTATTGTACATGTCACTGTCCTTTTATCAAACCGATATCCAGATTGATCAATAGGCATAGAATGGTCATCCTAATTTATCAATCACTGTTTCTTGATATCTGAGATGACTGAAAACTGATACTAAGGTATCACCTGCATGGCCGTGCTCTTTCTTCAGTCATACTCATCAAGTGGCCTAAACGGATATCTTTCTCATACCAAAGTATGAGTGATAAATCCCTCAGACGCCTTTCGAGTTCACTAGTGCAATAAATGCCAAAGCCAATCGAAGCCGTTGTAGCTACCCTTTTACAGATAACATTAGACTAGGTCAAACTTAGGTATTCGTTACATAGTGTTCACAAAGACTCCTTGGTCTTAGGATATAATGACAAGTTACGATATGTGAGTATCTCGTGACTGGATCTATGCAGCATACTCACAATCGGGTTGTCCGATATCATCGACCTGATGATATCTATGATATAACTCCGGCACATAGTTTGCCATGATCAGTAGAGCGTGATCACATGGAGTTGGTCTCATACTGATCGCTTCAGAAGAAGCTTAGCTGATCAGGGACATTATCGAATGCAATTCTTTCTGATCTATAGTTCTACTATAAGTGGTTACACACATTATGACATAGATCAAATCACATTAGATATATTACTACAACACATTAGTAATATTATGCCTTTTATTATGTAGATTAATGATGTCCGTTACAATATAGATTGAGGAATTATTTTGGACTAGGGCACAAACCTAACACACACGCTGTCTTGGAGGCTTGTCATGACTCGCCATATGGAGGACACTATCAAGGAGACAGACCTGCATTCAAAGTTCTGCAATCAGGTTTCTACTAGCCTACAACTTTTAGAGATACTCACGCTTTTGTTAAAAAATGTGACAGATGCCAGAGAACAGTAAATATCTCCAAGAGACATAAGATGCCACTCACAAGCATACTTGAAGTCGAACTCTTTGATGTTTGGGGTTTGGATTTTATGGGGCCTTGTTGCGGGGTTGAACGGTCTCTGTTTGAGCCCGCACAACCCCACAATTAGGTGCTTATTTGCCTCGTAGTGGCTGTAGAGAGCCAAATAGGACGATTTGATGCTTGGTCGTGGTTTGAGGAACATATGCAGGAAAGGGCAATTGTCAGGCGATAATCGGAAGTCGAAGAGATCGAGCGATGAAGGCATTTCGGAGTTGAGCAAGCGAGGAAGGCATTTCGGAGTTAAGCAAGCGAGGAAGGCATTTCAGAGTTGAGCAAGCGAGGAAAGGAAGCGGGCAGAGAGCAACTCCTCTAGGAAATCTAGGCCGGATTGCCTTGAGGAGTGAAGCATGAGACATTTGTCTCAGGTCCTCCAAGCAATCCATGCCGGATTGCCAAGAGGACCTGAGCAATGAGAAGTGCACTCCACTAGGCCGGATTGCCTAACGGATTGGAGTTCGAAATCAGACAAAAGGAAACTCTAGCTCATTTTTGGAAGGATCCTACACTCCATCACTTCACCTACCAAGTTCCTACCTTGCCTCCATCTAGTTCCTAGCTTTAACTACCATTAGAGAGTCTTGAAGCTTGAAGATTCGGAGCTAAGAGTTTATCAATCTACCTTCTTCAACTTCAAGTGTGAAGAGGATATCACCTAAGTTTGGGATTGCAGCAAAGTGGAAGACACATGAGCATTTCTATTTCTCTCTTGCTTTAAATTTGAGCAAACTTGTTTTCATTTCTTGTTTTCTTGAATTTATGCACATGATTTGTATGATGATATTTGATTTGAGCACCATGGTTGAGGGCTAAAACCCTTAGCCATGGGTGCTAGACTTTGTTGATTATGAATTATTGCTATGTGATGAAATAGTTCTAGGGTGATACTTGAGTTGTGTGGTTATTCTTGCTTTAATCCATGTTTGCTAGGTAGGCCGCATAGAATGTATGCTAGGGTTCTTGGACTTAGACAACATTAAGTGTGAGGAGCTCAAAACCGTGTTTTGACACTCCGACGTAACACTTAGCCCACTTAGTAAGCATGTTTAGGGGCTACGTCGATCTCGAGAGAGATGGATAGTCTCGGATCTAGGAACCACCGAGTGCTAGGGGTTCGAAGTCGTGCCTAGACGCCCCGGATTAGCACTTGACCAATTATTGTCGAGCGATTGCAATCTCGAGTGACTTCAAACTCGAGAGGGCAAGGAGTGACTCGGGATTAGGACAACTCCAATGCCGAGAGGCGGGGTTGTCAATTAAGACATAGGTCAATCTCTTTATCACCTAATGAACTATGAAGTCATTGTAGGAATTCACTGTTTGCATGTCTAGCACCCTAGGAGCTTTCCATTAATTGTCAATCACCAAACCATTTGCTTGCTTGTTTCGTCAAAAAGAAAACAACAAAAATAGTAGTAGTAGTCTCGAGATCCTTTGACACAAACACGCAATTGATCTAAGACCCGCATTAGTCCCTGTGGATTCGACCCGGTTACTTACCGGTATAAATTTATTACTTGTGAACCGTGTGCACTTGCACGTGGTAACCATTGTGCGACGTTTGCACGTCACACTTTGGCCCAACAAGTTTTTGGCGCCGTTCCCGGGGACTAATTGGTATTAGGTTGCTTGTTTGCTTGTGTTCATTTTAGTTATTCGTTGATACTTGTTTGTGTTTCTTGAAGGTACTTGTTTAGTGCATGACCCGGAGCTCGGGAGTGCTAGAATTTGAATACAACCCGAAAATCGAAGCGTTGTGTCGGAGGAACAACGCCTTGAGGAGGCATTCTCGTGAAAATTTACTTGATACTAGAAACATGGCGGCAACACTAGGAAGGGTAGACCAACTACCACTCATTCTTGAAGGGGATCGGGAGGAGGACCCTCTTGATTTGAACAACAACGATAGGCAAGGCCTTGAAGGAGATGAGCAAGATGATGAATACGCAGAAGAGGACTATATTCCTCCTCCTCCTCCTCGCGGTAATAGAGGAGGGAGAGGAAGAGGAAGAAGAATTCAACGTCCTCATCTTCCGCGATATGGAAGAAGGGAAGAGCAATACCAACGGGGCAAAGATTTTGCCCTCCAACCACTGATGTTGAGTCTTCTGAAAACTATCCTTCAATTCTGTTAGAGTTATGCCCCAGTCCAATATAAAAGTGATCTACAGATGTAATGTTTTATCATCTTTCCGAATAAATAAATCGGCATATATTACTAATGTGTTGTAGTAATATATCGAATGTAATTTGATCTATGTCATTACGTGTGTAACCACTAATAGTAGAACTGTAGATCAGAAAGAATTACATTTGATGAGTCCCTGATCAGCTAAGCTTCTTTATGAAGCGATCAGTATGAGACCAACTCCTTGTGATCACGCTCTACTGATCATGGCAAAGTATGTGCCGGAGTTATATCATAGATATCATCAGGTCGATGATATCGGACAACCCGATTGTGAGTATGCAACATAGATACCGTCATGAGATACTCACAGATCGTAGCTTGTCATTATATCCTAAGACCAAGGATTCTTTGTGTGCACTGTGTAATGAATCTCTAAGTTTGACCTAGTCTAACGTTACCTGTAAAAGGGTAGCCATAACGGCTGTGATTGGCTTGGTTATGAATTACATTGGTGAACTCGAAAGACGTCTAAGGGATTTATCACTCATACTTCGATATGAGAAAGATATCCATTTAGGCCACTTGATGAGTATGACTGAAGAAAGAGCATGGCCATGCAGGTGATACCTTAATATCAGTTTTCAGTCATCTCAGATATCAAGAAACAGTGATTGATAAATTAGGATGACCATTCTATGCCTATTGATCAATCTGGATATCGGTTTGATAAAAGGACAGTGACATGTACGATAACAGGTTAAGTCGAATAATCGATAATCACGAATATTGGATAATCATAATGTCTTGCTAGAGGCCACTTATGATGGAAAGGGTAAAATGGTAATTTTACCAGTCTACCAATTATTCGTGAGCCTAGAGGGTCACACGCATTAAGCACAATACATGACAATAATTATGGATGAGAGTTGAGAACAATTCGGTAGTTTTCTGGCCTAAGGTTTTAACCAGACGGTTGAAGAAATCAATTCGAGGAAATTGAGCCGTTTTGACTAAACCGAAATTAGAACTCAAGTTAATGGGTTTAATTTGGGTTTTTGTTAAATGGGCTTAAGGCCCATTTAGGGTTTAAGATAAGAGAGGGGTTAAATGCAAATAAGAAGGATTAAAAGGATGGATAATGCAATTTTTATTTTGAAATTCAATTTAATTTCAAATTAAAAATCACATAATCTATTATTAACTTATCCTTTGAATTTTTCAGCAACCAACCACTCTCTCTCTCTCTCCCTCAATTACCGAAAACACTCTCCTCTCTCTACCTCCATTATTGCTCAAGTTTTCTTTCAATTTTCTAGCAAAAAGTTAGAGAGAAAAACCATTTCGGTTGTGTGCTTGTGTGGACTTGATAGAGAGGACACTACGCTTGTGTTCTTGTCGATTACAAGAGGTAAATATCAGATTTTAATTATGTTTATAACATGTTCTAATAGCATTAAGATCAAGTTCTTACGATCACCAAGGTTACATATTGTCCGCTGCATGATTTTCAATGTTTGGAACCCGTGGTGATCTCTTTCAAATTCATGGGCAAGAAGGATGACACTCACACTCACCTCACACTCTTGGAAGATGTGGTCGAGACCACGTCTAGTGGGTACCCAAGAGACTTCGTCAAGTGCAAGTTGCTTCCCATATCTTTGGGAGGAGAGTCTAAGAAGTGGTATATGACGCTACCTTTACGGGAAAAGCGGAATTGGGAGAGCCTTGAAAGAGCATTCCTTTGCAAGTATGTTCCGCCACGGAAGGAAGGGGAATTCCGTAGGGACATCAACAACTACTCTCAATTACCGGGAGAGACACTCGGCGAGACCTGGGAACGATTTAAGCAACTCTTGTGGAACTGTCCCGATCACCGTATGTGTGATGAGGTACTTAACAAGACCTTCTATTGGGGGCTTAATCAAGCTTCTCAAATGGCGGTAAACGCCGGTGTAGGAGGATCTCTTCTCTCACTAGATCCCGAAGAAGTGTTTGACGTCGTAGAACAAGTGGCGTTACAAAGTTACGAGTGGAACGATGATGACAACAACTCGAACAATCAAGTACCATCGGCCGCGCGAAATAATGAAGATCAAGAGACTATCAAGAGTCTCTCGGAGAAGATGAACATACTTCTTAAACTTGTTCAAGGGAACAACATGGAGCCCTAAACACAAGTAAACCGAGTTGACCATGGCGATAACAACCGTGGCAACTATGGTGGAAACAACAATGGTCGTGGGTATCAAGATCGCCCAACACAGAACCACCCCCAAGGCTATGGAAATAATTACAATGCAAGGCTTCAAAATAACCCCCCGAGAGGGTATGACAAAGTGTTTCAGGAGAGTTCACAACATGGATCCAATCACCAAGATAATCGCTCTCCCGTCTACGAAAAAGGCCAAACCTCCAATTCTAAGGAAGATGAGTCCTTAAAGAACGTCTTAGCGGCTTTCATGAAGACTCAAACTAGCATGAACGAGGAGGTAAGGCAAGGAATGCGTAACATGGAAGCACGGTTCGAACAAAATAGCGCACCACGACCGATGGGGACTCTCCCAAGCAACACGAAGCAACCCCGAGATAATGGGAAGAAACCCATGAATGCAGTCTCACTGGCAGACAAGGAGGTCGAAGAAGAACCGATGAATCTTGTGGAGGAAAAGCCCGTTGAGGAGTCAAGGAGACCAACGATCAGTCCACCGTTCCCACAAAGGGTGAGGAATGTTGAAAAAGCAAGAGGTGCTCTAGAGTACCTTGAAGAAGTGAAAAAAGTGGAAATAAATGCTAACATGGTGAAAGCATTGGAAAGAAAGGTCGATGCTCAAGTAATTCTAAAGAAGTTTGAGGAAAGAAGAGAGAAGGCTCATGAAGAGCCTACAGTGAAGATGAGCTCGGGAGAAAGTGCACTACTAAACTCCCTCCCTCCAAAATTGGAAGATCCCGGTAGTTTTATAATCCCAATGGGGATAGGTTTTACACACGGCAAGGCCCTATGTGATTTAGGAGCGGGTGTCAATGCAATGCCCTTGATGTTGTATGAAGAACTTGGATTGAAGAATATGAAGGAGACGAAAATGGAATTATAACTTGCGGACAAATCCATTGTGATCCCGAAGGAAGTTGTAGAGAACTTATTGGTAAAGGTGGGCAAATTCATAGTGCTCGTGGACTTTGTGGTGCTAGATTATAAAGCTGGCAAGGATGTCAGCCTTATCTTGGGAAGACCCTTTTTGGCAACTACCAACGCGTGTATTAGTGTCAAGAAGGGAGAGCTAACGATGACCGTTGGTGCTGATTCAATCACCTTCTGGGTTGCCGTCACAAAAGGATGAACTCGATGATAGATGCAAGACGGTCAAGATGGCAAGGAATGATCTCGAGGAGCTCGAGGGGGAGCTAGAAGCTCATGAATAAAGAAATGCTCCGAAAAGGAACAAGGATGACGAGAAGCCGAGTCCTAGGTGCCTTGAGATGAAGGCATTATCTTTGATGGAAAAACATACGGTGTCAATGGTCGGAGAACCGAAGTTCAAGAACCCGCCCGAGAAAGCGAAACCCCCAAGAAAAGAAGAAGAGGATGTATTAGAAGACAAAGGAGTCAAGAGCACTCCGGAGAAGGTGGATATCAAGCGACGGTGTGATTCGCTTGTTCGAGAAATGAAGGCTTTTCTCAAGAGCAACGAGCGGGAAAACGTGGACGTTGAAACCTCCAGGCTCGAAAGAACACCAAAGCGAGCAATGCAAGAAGACAAGAAAAAGAAAAAGGTTGCCTTTAGCAAAGGACAAGTGGAGATCAAGTTTGGTTACCAAAGGCTTGGTTAGACTAATTGTTGGGTACCAAAAAGAAGGAGAAAGCAAGAAGAAAATGGAGGAAGCTAGGGCGGCCATGGAGCATGTCGTGCATTGCCCCTCCTAGCGTTGGAGATTAGAGTGCCCCACCCTTTAAACTGTCGAGCTAACGACGTTAAACAAATGCGCTTTTGGGAGGCACCCTAAATTCTATCTCTCCACCTTGTAAATTCATAATTTGAGTCATTTTTGCTAGTTTGTGCTAATATCGACGTGTTGTGTGCTTGAAGGGGGAAGGTCCTATCACGACGCCTATATTTGGAGATATAGCTTAAAAGCATGGCGTAGACGCTTTCCTCACACAACGAGGTCGATTTGTTAACTCGGGACAAACCCTCAAGCGAAAATAATCTCACTCTTTTGGAGGAAGGTAACGCACACTATCTCCATGGACTTATTGTGTGAAGATTGTTTTGATCAAGGCTTGTGATCGTTTTGTGACCTTGAAAGGTTTGCCCTTCTAAGTGGGTTGATTTGACAAAAATTGGCATGCTATCTTTATAGGAATTGTGTGATGATTGAAAGCTTGGTTGAGCCTTAAGTGTGGTGTGTACCCCGTACACACCACATTTGGTAGCTTTTAATTTTTTAGTGTTGCTTAAGACCAAGTGAGGTCTTAAGTGTGGTGTGTACCCCTTACACACCACGATCGAGTTTATTGAGTCGTGGGCTTGTTAATGCCCTAAGTGTGGTGTGTGATTGATCACACACTACAATTGAGTCTTTTAATGTGAATCTTTCATGTTTAAGTTTGATCTTTTTGCTTAATATGCTTGATTTGAGTGCTTAATTGGGATTTTCGGCTTTCTTAGCATGATGGGTAGGTTACCTGGGATGACAATGTTTTAATGTGGTTAATTGGATGCATATGGGGGGTTATATGGGATCGTTGTGGTAATATGAAAATTCCCTTGTGTGCCAAACTGTATGCTCTCATTTAACCCATTTTGTGAAGTGCATTACTTGCTAGAATCATTTGTTGCATCCCCACTAATGTCTCGTGTTTAGAACTAGTAATCCAACCATGATTGGCTTTGGGCCAAGGACTATCGACCATGGGGTAAGATCCGTAGGCCATTATTTGGATCGTTTGAGCCTAAACATATCTACCTAAATGATAGCATTTTTGTGCCCTGGTCCAATTGCTAGTAGTATATAAATGTCTATGTATATTTATCATCGTTTGTAATAAATAAAACGGCTTTGTATAACTTATGTGTTGAAGTAATATATTAAGCATGATCTGATTTATGACCACTGAAGTAGTAGAACCATAAATCTGTACGGATCATACTTAACGAGTCCCTGGTCAATATACGCTTCAATTAAAGCGACCAGTATGAGGATGGTTCTCAATGACGTAGTTTTGCTTGTCATAGGGATGTGGGATCCCGGAACCATATCATAGATATCATGAGGTGATTGATATCGGACGACCCGCTTTGAATAGTGTTTCATAGATTAAGTCATGAACATATTCAAATGCGATAGCTTGTCACGATATCCTTAGACCAAGGAGTCTTTGTGATCGCTATGCAGTCGATGTGCGGCTTTAACTTGCGCCTAACGCTTTCCGTAACAAGATTGCAATAACGGGCATGATTGGGTGGCGGAACGGATTGCATGAGTGACACGAAAGACGGCTAAGGGATTTATCCCTCATACTACGGTATGGGAAAGATATCCGTTAAAGGCCTCTTGATCGAGAGTGGCTGAGAGAAAGAGCATGGCCATGCCAATGATACGGGTTATCGGTTCTCAGCCATCACACATATCAAGTAACAATGATTGATTGAACAAGGATGACGATTCTATGCCTTGTGATCAATCGGGATATCTAGAGATAATAGGATGGTGACTTGTACGCACAAGGTTAAATCGAATCATCGATCATCATGCACCTTCGGTAATCATAACGTCTTACTAGAGACCACTTATGATGGATCGGACAAGAGAGATCTTTTGCGCCGATCTGCCAACGGTGGCATAAGCCTGGAGGGTCACACACATACAAGACGGATAACTTGAGACAAGGAAACCTTAACGTTTCTTGAGGAGCAATACATGGACAAAACTGAAGGTTTTGGGCCATGGGTTCGGTTTGAGAGAATAATTAGCGAATCGAGAAAAATGAGATTTTTCGTCGACGTCGCGTCGGACTTTGTTTGATAAGTAACGAAAAAAGGGTCAGGCAACTTTTGGACACGACACGCAACCACATGGGCGAGCCCATTGGGCTCGGCCCATGAGGTCACATGACCAGCCCAACAAGGGCCCATTTTGGGCCCAATAAGCCCGAGTGGCCGGCCACCTTGGTGGGTCCAAGGGTGGGGCCACACACACCATGCTTAGTTGGTGATTGTTGATTAAGAGGTGAGTGATTTAAGGGGTATGGGTAATGACACCTTTAAACCCATGCTTATGAGTTGATGAAGTAGAGAAATATCAAAAATAATTATCGCTCACTCACAACCTCTCTCTCTTCTTGCTCTCTTGTTCTTCACTTAATTGTTCTAGTAGGCTTTAAGTGAAGGATCTTGAATATCATCCTCTTGGTGTGGACTTGCTTTAGAGAAGAAGACCACATAGTTCTTCTTTATTGATTCAACAAAGACCAAAAGGTAAATTTCTTGTGGAATAGATTTTGCCTTGATATTTAATGGTTCATGTTATTGGACAAGGTTTGTAGTTGCTCGATGATCTCGAACGCTCCAAAACCCTACAGTGGTATCAGAGGATGGTTAACCCTCTTAATCTTCGTCTTGTTGAACTTGTTTCAGTTTTATGATGATTTGCATGCCATATTTGTTGATAACATGTTTTAATGCTTTTTGGGTAAATTGCATGAACTATGTTATTTTTGAAAAATATATTGAATTTGGAATTTTTTGAATTTTATTGGATTTGTCGGGTCCGAGAAGAGACTTTCGGGGAGCCGGATCAGAGGTACCGGACAGAGGTCACTGGAGGCCGGGAGAGGCCGGCGGTGACCGGGGCCGTCCCCCTTCTTGGCCGAGGCCGAGAGGGGAGGCAAGCTCGGTTTGGGCTTTTCTAGGCCCAAACTGAGCTGTGGTGTTGGGCTCGGCCCAATGGGCTTCGGCCCATTGAGCTTGGGCCCGACTTGGTTCGTGCACGTTGATTTTGTCCGTGGCATGAACCCACGATTAAATATTTCGAAAACTTTCAAAATTTGATCGGTTTCGATAAACCGTTTTTCGAAAAGGTCTAGTTTCGATAAACCCGACCAAGCAACTTGGCAAACTTAAAACCGGAATAATTGCATATTCTTTGATAACATGTTTGTATGATAACATGTTGGATGATGTGATGAGATGTATGATGCATTAGTAGCCCATTGGAATTTTATCGCTTTCACGGTTTGCATACCGTTAGTGTTAGCGTGTAATTATTCTTTCATTCGAGCCCTTAAAGTGTAATTATCTTTTGTCCGGTCTACGAACCGAGTATTAATTGTAATTGCTACTTGAAGACGAGAATGATGGAAAATCAAGCATAATGACGGTCTTGGAGGAAGTCCAAGAGCTAGTGGGAGCCCGAATGAGAAAGACGAGAAGATATGATGTCTCGTAGAATCTTAAGAATAGGCTGGGCTATTTCTTGCTTGCTTGAATTATTAGATATAATTGTATGCTTGCATGCTTAGCTTATAAGTTTATAAGCCTTCACCTCACATGCAAAGATTAAAATCGACTTTAATTGTTTGCATGATTAAAGCGTTGTGAACCATCATCGCACGGGTTGTAAATGAAACATGTTTGCACGGGTTGCAAATGACGACTGCTAATCGTCTTTGTACTTTCTGCAGAAATTGCACTTTCCTGATTTCTATCGATCAGGATGTTTGCCGAGACGCCGTCAACAATGTCACACAAGATGTCGCATAGGATGACATTCTTTGTGACATGTTCTCTAGTTCCTTTAAAATTAAGCCAATCTCTAAAACCGTCGTAACTAAAATCTCCCCCTTTGGCAATTTGTAAGGACAACATTCTTCGTCGCATTCCGCGTCGCATTTGTCATCATCTTTTGCTTGCAATCGATCGGCAGTCATCAAGTCTTTGTTCGTGTTTCTTGCGTTTGCGTTTCGCGTACCATTGCGTCGTCTTACATCTTACTCCCCCTTGCTGGCTCAAAAAGAGCCAAACTTAAACAAATATATCTAACAAACAGGGTAATAAGAAACCAACACAAACTTAACTCACACATACTCCCGATCAGCAGTCGAGAATATGTGTGAAACAGTGTTCAACAAAAATTACAAATTAAAAGGTGTTCAGTTGTTCGGTAATCAGAAAGTTCTTAAAATCAAACAGAGCTGCTGCTGGAACTAGCAGTCTCTTCTTCTGTAGCGTCAGTGGAGGCATCTTGAGGAGTGTCTTCAATAGCATTTGGTAGAGAGGATGAATCATCATTTTCTGAGCCTAGAGGAGACATTGACTTCAGCAAGTTGGCACAGTGTGATCGTCGCTGGGAGAGATGCTTCAGAGCTGTCTTTAGATTGACGATGTCCTTGTCAAGCACGGCTATCTCTCTTTCAAGCATAACTGCATCCCTGCTGGTGATCTTGGTTGGAGGGGCATGTCTAATAAGATGATCAATAACAAATTGCCCAAAATCAAGTGTAGACCCAGTACCTATTTGGAAGATGAGTATCGCCAGCTCCGGTTTGATGGAGGATGCGTGTGTGGAGGGAGCCCAGTTCGCTACTCCGATACGGAATAGGATGGAGTACTTGGATGTGAGGTCCGAGGCTGCCACGGTGCCCTTGGTAGGCCACATTCTGCTTTTGTCTCCAGTAATCTCCTTGAGGACCTTGTTCAGGTCAGGTGGAGGCACAGAACGAACACGCTTTCTCCCCAAGAAGGCATTAATGATGTTAGAGGAAATGTTGAATCGAAGGCCTCTGACATATACCTTCTCACAATCTGGATCATCCAGAGTACCAAACCCAGTAGGCAAATTAGCAATGAATTCATTTTCTTCTTCTTGTTGGGGCCTCCAGCATCTTCTACCTCCTACCTCTTCTTGGTTTCTTTAAGTTTTCCAACCATCACTGCTAGACATTCTTTCTCTTCTAATACCTTCTTTTTCAGGGATGACAACACTATGTGTGCTGTCTCAGTAGCATCTTCTGTCACATCTTCTCTGGCATCCAGAGGTGCTTCTTCTGTGTTATTGGCGGTGACACTGTTGTCCTTCTCTGCTTCTTCCAGATCGGTATCCCCGTCTCTGGTTCCGTCTTTCTCAACTTCTTCCTCGACTTCTTCCGAGTCAGCGACTTCTTCTTCTCCTATCACAGCCTCATTTGTGGCTTCAAGAATGACATCTTTTACACCTTCTTCTTCTCCTTCACCTTTAGCAATACGTTCCAACCCATGACTGACCGGGGTCAAGTTATTCTTTTCCCCTTCAGGATTTATCAGTTCCTCAACCACACCTTCTTGCGGAGGATCTTGGTTTTCCATTAGCGACTCTAACAAGTCACTATTTCTAGAGGTATCAGTGTTTGAAATAATGGAGGAGTCGATACCTGGGACACTTGCTGATACTGGAACAGGCACAATCTGCATGGAAGCTTCTCGACTTCCTTGGCCAAGATCAGTCTCCCGTTCTGGCCCTGTTAGGTCTGTCATGGAGAATGTAGAGCTTCTAGTTCGAGACCGTTTGGGAACTCGGGAAAAAAATGGGCATTGGTGCTTCCTCCGGTGGGGTTTCTTTGGGAGATTCCTCGGCTTTCTTCTGCGTTTTTAGTCCTTTGATTCGGACTCCATGTCTGTTGGTGTTTGGATTGCTGCTCTTGGAGCTTTTTGCCTTTGCCTTCTTTGGTTCGGATCGTCGCCTATCAGTGGCCTTCTTTGGTGCTAGAGTGCTCTGTGTCTTCACCATGTTTGTGTAGGTAGTGAGGTTTTCGTCACAGAGTGTGAGAGGTGAGGGAGATGAGAGCGAAAACGAGAAGAGGCAGACTAGGTTTTGTTTTTGAAAACAGGTCGATTCAAATCAAATCTGTTGGAGACCGAGCGTATCTTGTGACCTTTCCTTTCTTTATATGGGCTTTTGGTATGCTTTGCCCAATGGCATGTGTTGGGATTTTGGACCGGTTCATGAAGAGGTACCAACCAACTCCTCTCAACCGTTTTTGCAACTTCTATTGCTCGTTGATGGTGCGCAGACCGAGTGACGTCCTGAGGTACTTGAATCTGCTCGCATCTAATGCCTTCGTGAAAATGTCAGCAAGTTGATTTTCTGTATGAATGTGCTCTAGGATGATCTTCTTGTCTTCGACCAGCTCGCGAATGAAGTGGTGTCTAATGTCAATGTGTTTGGTCTTGCTGTGTTGGACAGGATTTTTGGAGATGTTGATGGCACTGACATTATCACAATATAAAGTCATGGCTTCCTGTCTGACATTGTATTCGACTAACATCTGCTTCATCCATAGTAATTGTGTGCAACTACTCCCAGCAGCAATATACTCAGATTCAGCAGTGGACAGGGCAACACAGTTTTGCTTTTTACTAAACCATGATATGAGGTTGTTGCTAAGGAAGAAGCATCCTCCAGATGTGCTCTTCCTATCTACTGTGTTTCCAGCCCAATCAGCATCACAATACCCCACCAGGGTAGAGGATGTGTCGAATGAGTATAATAAACCCAAGTCTGTAGTCCCAGAGATATATCTTATAATTCTTTTAGCTTGGGATAGATGACTAACCTTAGGATTAGCTTGATATCGTGCACATACTCCCACAGAGTAGGCAATATCTGGTCGACTGGCAGTAAGGTAGAGAAGACTACCAATAATGCTTCTGTATAGGTGTTGGTCGACGGCTTCTCCTGGATCATCTTTAGTTGGCTTGATATGTGTAGCTGCAGGTGTCCGTTTATGTGAAGCTTTCTCTAGCCCAAATTTTTTGACAATATTCTTCGCACATTTGCTCTGAGATATGAAGATGCTGTCTTTTAGTTGTTTGATTTGGAAGCCTAGGAAATAGGTAAGCTCTCCCACCATGCTCATCTCGAATTCTGATTGCATTTGTTGAATAAATTTCTCTACCATCCTTTTCGACATCCCTCCGAAGACAATGTCATCGACATATATTTGGGCTATCATTAAGTTCCCGTCCTCATTCTTCACAAATAGAGTCTTTTCGACTCCCTCTCTAGTGTAGCCGCTTTGAATCAGGAATTTTGTGAGCCTTTCATACCAAGCCCTTGGTGCTTGTTTTAATCCATAGAGGGCCTTCTTGAGTTTATACACATGATTAGGAGAGTGAGGATCAACAAATCCTTTGGGTTGTGACACATACACTTCTTCGTTGAGATCTCCATTTAGGAATGCACTTTTGACATCCATCTGGTAAAGCTTAATCTGTAGATGGCATGATATCCCTAGTAGGAGACGGATTGCTTCAAGTCTTGCTACAGGAGCAAAGGTCTCATCGAAATCTACTCCCTCAATTTGGGTGTACCCTTGTGCTACTAACCTTGCCTTATTGCGGGTGATGTTTCCAAGCTCATCGGACTTATTTTTGAAGATCCATTTTGTGCTAATGATATTTCCTTCACTTGGCTTGGGCACCAGTTCCCATACCTGGTTCTTCTCAAATTGAATCAGTTCCTCTTGCATAGAATTGACCCAATACTCATCATTGATGGCTTCATTGATATTTTTGGGTTCAAACTTTGAAACAAAGCATACATTACCTATCACCTCGTTGTAGCTTTCAGGAGTTCTTGATCGAGTCCGTATGCCTTTATTTAGTTCTCCAATTACTCCAGAGATAGGATGATTAGCCTGGATTCTTCGTGAGGGATTCTTGTTAGTGGTTTCAGGAACTATCTCATCGTTATCGACATTTGGACTAGCATTATTGTTTTCAGATTTGCTGCTAGCATCTTCTCTTACATCAGTAATAGCATCCTTTCTAACATTGTTGGGATAAACTCTGTTTTCGTCTATCGCGTCTTTTGAGGCATCTTCACAATCATCATCAATAACAACATTGATTGATTCCATCATGGTCTTGGTTCGTTCGTTGAAAACTCGGAACACGCGACTATTTCTTGAGTAACCAAGGAAGATGCCTTCATCACTCTTTGGATCAAGCTTTCGACGAGGCTCTCTATCAGCCAAAATATAACAAGTAGATCCAAAGATGTGGAAGTACTTAACATTGGGCTTTCTCCCCCTCCATATTTCATAATGAGTTACTGACATACCTGGTCAGAGTGACTCGATTGTGGATATGGCAAGCAGTGTTAAGTGCTTCTGCCCAAAAGTGAGTTGGTATGTCTTTTGCCAACATCATAACTCTAGCCATCTCCTGCAGAGTCTTGTTTTTGCGCTCAACAATGCCATTCTGTTGGGGAGTGATTGGTGCTGAGAACTCATGAGCTATCCCTTCTGAGTTGCAGAATTCTGCAAATTTGCTGTTTTCGAACTCTCGATCATGATCACTACGAAGGCGAATTATTTTGCCAATTGTCTCCCCTTTTTCTCGTTGGACCTGGATGCACAGATTCTTGAAGATCGAGAAGGTATCTGATTTGTCACGAGGGAAGTCAACCCATGTGTATCGTGAGTAATCATCTACACATACAAAGACATAGCATTTTCCTCTAAGACTTTCAACTTGCATTGGCCTCATGAGGTCAACATGTATTAGCTCAAGCACTCAAGAGGTGGTGATATGCTGCAGCTTCTTGTGTGACATCTTGGTTTGCTTTCCAATCTGACATTCTCCGCAGATCTTTCCTTCTACTATTTTCAGGTTTGGAATTCCAGTAATGGCCTGCTCGGAGATTGCCTTCTGCATACTTCTAAGATTTAGATGTCCAAGCTTTCTGTGCCATAGTTTGGTTTCTTCTGTTTTGGAGACAAGACACTTTGTCGCTTCGATATGTGATTCGGGCGACCAGATGTAACAGTTATCCATTGAGCGGATTCCTTGTAGAATAGTGACTTGATCAAAGTCTTTCACTTTACAGACTTCTTTAGTGAATTTCACTTCTGAACCCAGATCACAGATTTGGCTGATGCTAATCAGGTTTGCCTTAAGTCCTTCTACAAGTAATGCTTCAGTTAGGCAAGTAGCTCCTGAATGCTTGAATTCTCCTTTTCCAATGATTCGAGCTCGAATCCCATCTCCAAAAGTAACATAGCAGTTTGTATATAGTTTGAGATTGGAAAGAAACTCTGGAGTACCTGTCATGTGTCGAGAACATCCACTATCGAGATACCAGTCTTTGTTTGTTGAGGTACTCAAGGATGTATATGCAACATTAGCTCGATAGACTAGATTCTGAGGAGTTGAAGGATGTCTTTGATGTCTCATTTGTCTCTGTGGTAGCTGAGCTTGCTTCTTCCCATGGAGTTGAAAGCAAAATGGTCTTATGTGACCTCGTTGACCACAGTAATGACATATCCACTGATATTGATAATTTGATTTTCTGTAGTATTGCTGTCTGAGTGGAGGATGTCTTTTGATAGTTTCTTGACAAGAACATGTTGTAGACGATGTCATGAAATTTGTTGTAGGTCATCCTGTAGGATGTGTTGGGGCATCCAGTGGTTTCTTGTCAACCATGGCTTGTTTTGGGACAAACTTCATAACTGCTGTCGAGGGGATATCGTGTTTGTACCCTAGTCCCGTCGTATCCTTGGACTGCTTTCCTACTGATAGGATTTTGTCAAGGCATTCTGTGCTAGGATTCATCATCTTTACCGATTTAGTCATAAGACTGATTTCTCCATTAAGTCTGGTGATTTCGCGTTTTAGCTCCACGATCGTCTCTAGGAATCTAGACTTGTCGTTGGTAAGACTGATGATCCGTTCTCCTTGTTGATCAAGGATCAGAGTTTCCTTGATCCATCTGGTATGTAAGCTTTTGTATGCCTCGACTAGTTGCTCTTTAGTCCAATTCTCATTTGGAGTTGGATGATGGTGATCATCATTGATATTGGCAGAGTTATTAATGTTACATACAGTGAATGCAACAAAGTTGCTTACCTCTTCAGAACCTCTATCTTCATTGTCATCATCTGATAGGGTGGCATTGTAACCTCGTTTTTGTTGTTTAAGGAAATTTGGACATTCTCTGCGAAGATGGCCAAATCCTTCACATTCATGACATTGAAGTTCTTTGTTCTTGTTGTTTTCTTCTCCACTCCTGTTTGGTCTGTCAAGACTTCCTCCTGTTTGAGCTTTTTGTGGAGCTTTGTTTCTGGCATTTGTTGTGACATTCCTTCCACCCATTCGACTGAATCTTCTCATGACTTTGTTGTAATTTTTTGTGAGAAGGGCCATTGTAGCATCGATGTCTTCTTCGGAGTCAGAATCCTCAGGTTCTTGTTGCTTGTGTGTTGAGCTTTTAAAGGCAACTCCTTTATTCCTTTTGTCGATATTGGGCAGAGATAACTCATAGGTCATCAGAGACCCCATCAGCTCATCAAATTTTAAGATCTTGAGGTCATGAACTTCCTCAATTGCAATGATCTTCATCTTAAATCTAGGGCTAGAGCACGCAGGGTTTTTCTAACCAATTTTTCATCAGACATTGGTTCTCCTAGAGAATAGGATTCATTGGCTAGATCACGAATACGAACATTGAATTCTGGAATTGATTCATCCTCTTTCATGTGGCAAGGGCTTCGAAGTTGGTTGTCAAGTATTGCAGTTTTTGTTCTCGAACCTTGGTTGTTCCTTCATATGCAACTGCTAGGATATCCCATGCGGATTTGGCAGTTGTGCATGTCTTGATTAGTCTGAATACGTTTTTGTCAACACCGTTGAAAATAGCATTCAGAGCTTGAGAGTTTCCCAGTGATTCCTCGTCTTCATCATCAATCCAGTCTTTTTCTGGTTTTGGACCGATAGGGTTACCATCATTGTCACTGAGTTGTGGAGCATTCCAACCATTGATCACAGCCTTCCATGCTTTGTTGTCAAGTGACTTCATGAAAGCACACATCCGAGCCTTCCAATAGCCGTAGTTACTTCCATCTAGGACAGGTGGTCGATTGATGGATCCTCCTTCTCTGGTATTGTCCATCTTGATCAAAATATTTTTTTAGCAACTCACCTAAAGTTGTAGGTGCCTCCTCTGATACCAATTGAAATTTTGATCAGCTAGTCGTGCAAGATGTCACACACAATGTTACGTATGAAGGTGTAACACCGTGTATGACTTCTTGTGTTGATAACGCAGGACAGTAAATATAAAGCTATAAACAATGACACAGCAGATTGTTTACCCAGTTCGGTGCAACGTCACCTACGTCTGGGGGCTCTCAGCCTAGTGGAAAGGTTTCACTTATCAGTAATTCGTCAGAACATACAAGTACCTGTGATCATCCCTAGATCTATACTTTATGCTACGTTTTACAGTGCAACCTATCTCAGGGTCTCCCCCTGATTCCAAGACTCCGTCTTGATTCCACTCTTCGAGCAATCGCCTTGCTCTGTTGGTTCAAATCTTCGTTGAACGTTGTGGTTGCGTGCAGTCTTCACTACTCACGCGATCAGTAAACCCTCAATCATCTAATTCTCAATAGTTATGTGATACACAATTTCCTTAGCACAATCTGCAACTCTCAGCCCGCAAACCTTCACGTCTAAGAGCTTTGCAAATTATTACTAGGAAACAATAAAAGAACCACACCATTGCTAAGGGGGTAGCCTAAGATTTTATAGCAATCGAGGATGAGTACTAACCCTAATGGGTTTTTTCTTAATCACCGTCTTTCTTCTTTCCATAATCGGAGTCGTTCTGGAATTTCCTAATCGTCTTTAAACTTTCTGCAGAAATTGCACTTTCCTGATTTCTGTCGATCAGGATGTTTGCCGAGACGCCGTCAACAATGTCACACAAGATGTCGCATAAGATGAAATTCTTTGTGACATGTTCTCTAGTTCCTTTAAAAATAAGCCAATCTCTCAAACCGTCGTAACTACACATACGACTTAAAGAAAACAAAGGGTTAGTGATACAGATGAAAAAGAGGAGATATCCAGCCGATCGATACCTCATTGACATTGGGTAATCACCATGTCTTACTAGAGACCAGTAGTAATGGATCAGGTGAAATGACGTTTCACGATGATCTGCCAATGGGTCACGGGCCTAAGAGGTCATTGTTGGAACGATAGTGGAATAGAATTGATGACCGCATATGGGATGCCGATCGATACCTACGGGGTGTCGATCGACACACGTCACACGTGGAGTGTCGATCGGCACCTTGGTAGTGTCGATCGACACCTAGGTGGCGATCGACAGCTATGTTTTACGGGCTTTTTGCCCCAGGCCTCACCCAAACCCTCTAAATAGAGGCATTTTGTGTGAGAGCCTCCATAGCCTTAGGCACCATTTGCTATTCACTTTTAAAATTCTCTAACTCTTGCATCTTGATGGTTAGAGACCTTGAGTGAGGAGGGTTTCTTGCTCGGTCTAGTAGCCGGGAAGAGGACTCTCGTTTCCACATCAATCTATCGCGTGTGCGAGACGGTAGAGGACAGGTCCTGAGGACGTGTCTCTTGATTGATTCATCTTACGCTTGAAGAGGTAATAATACGATCTTTCTCGACACATGATTCATCTAGAGATTGAACAAGATCCTTACCGGGATTCTCGATTAATTTCCGCTACGCCAAACCTTGGGAATCCCCAACAGTGGTATCAGAGGCTGGTTACTCTCTAGATGAATCATCTTGCATGATTTCGTGATAAAAATGCATGCTTGATGATATATGATTGTTTTCATGCTTGTTTTATGCATGAATCTCTATTTCTTCTCTTGATTTGGTCTCTTGACAAACTAAAAATCCGATCTTGATAGTTATTCGGATAAATTCATGATTTTTATTTGTTTTCGGGTGTTGTTTCAATTGGGTATTGATGCACTCGGTGTATGCAATCATTCTCGGGTCTTGGGAATCGACCCGAGTGAAATCAGATCGAGGATCGGGCTTGGGAAAACCGAAATTGGGGTTTGGTCGGGGAGGGTGTCGATCGACACCTATGGGGTGGCGATCGACACCGCTTGGTTACTTGGGATGACGATCGACACTAGAGGGTGGCGGTAGACACTCGTGGACAGAGGGGTCTGGTTCAAGTCGAAGTTTCGACCTTGAGGAAAATTGGAAGGTTGAATGGGATTGTTTAATTACTGTATTGATGCCATGGATATACTCGATCCTCGATATGGATTAAATGGTTTTGATCGAGTATATAATGATATCGAAAAATATTTTTCCATCGAGATAAAGTATGTTCTCGAGTTTCCAAGGGATTGATGACCTGAGAATCCGGAGGACCGCATTGTTGTGTCATTCAATGTACGCGGTACATTGTAAGCACATTTTGTTGAATTTTTTGTATCGCCCAACGACCTATTAGGCTTTTGCTCGATACACTAGTGTTTCAACATACCGGTGAATGAAGTGATTACATCGACCGGCGGGGGGCCGGAACCTTGCAAATAGTTCGAAGGACCGATTCCCGATTTTTATTGGAAAACGCGGGAGTCTCGGTTTCGGATTTCGAGATCGGGACTTTCGAGTGCCGAGTGAGATCGATACACTAAAATCATAAAGACTAAAATATGATTTAATGTGATTGATAATATGCATTGTGTGCCAACATATATGTTTGATAACATGATATGCTTGCAACATGCGTAAATTAGATCACATGATGTATAACCAAAGCCCATCAAGACAAAACCGTTTATATTGGATTTGATTTGTAAATATAAAATGGGGGTTTGTGCCATCTTAAGATTTGGGTTGTATATATTTTGCGACCAGATGCGTTGTAATGTACATGTATTATATTTATACCCGGCCTGTGAGCCGTTCATAATTTTATAAACGCACTTCCCGAAGATGGCACGTTGGGAGTGTTGGAGTTGGCGTTGGGTCGTAGAGACGTCAAGGAGCCAGTGGGAGCGTCGCCAAGGATGAAGAAGACTTTTGTAGTTGTGATCTTCACCCTTAGGATGTGACCCCGGTCTTTATAGATTGGCCCCATAAAGATCGAACCTAGAATTGGGCTTAGGCTATACATGTTTCAATTGTGCTTTTTAGAGTTGCATGATTAGTAATGTATGTTTATTTTGTATGCATGAGAGCATGATAAGTTTAAACACACATATGTTTTGCATGTCCGAAATTGGTTAAATAACGTAAACTTGGACATACAAAACAAAGTGAAGCATGAAACATATCATCGTAGAATGTACAGATGAAGAGTTGTCATGTAGAGAATGTACTCGGTGCATGTCTCCCAAAACTTGACCATATCGCAATGAAATTGATTCATGCGATGATGCTATCCAATTTTAACACTCAACGAAACTGCGTGACCACGAACGTCGTGTGTGTTAGCAGAGCGTTCGTGGGAACAAAGCTAGAAGAGGTGGACATTTTTGTTTGGGGCGTAGATGCATTAGTTCTCTCCAGTTCAAGTTCTGGTCCACAAGTCGTTAATTGGTTGAATCAACTAGGGCATGGACGTTGTGTGCGTTAGCAGAGCGTTCATGGAAGTAATGATAGAGGATGCAGAGAGATTTGGTTGGGCCGTAGATGCATTAGCTCTCTCCAATCAAGATATGGTCCACATATCTATGATTGCGCCGACCTAGAGCATCAGACAAAACAATGATGATGTATTTTGTACATATGTTCTGGCCAAGAGTCACACACGGTGTGATTGGAAAGTACTCCTACCTACATAGTCTAATTGAAGCTTAATGCATTAGCTCACTTTAAGAGGGTGAATCAAGGGTCTTAGTTCTTGATTCTTTCGAAAGATCAAAATGGTCAAGGTTTTGCAACAAATCTTCATAGATAAATTCATAGTCTAACTTGAATTTATTGAATTGTGTAGATAATGGCAGTGACCCAAACAAACGTCCTATCACTAAGGTCGATCCTGGAAAAGGAGAAGCTTAGTCGTGCGAACTTCCTCGACTGGGAGCGTAATTTGAGGATTGTCCTCAAACACGAGAGGAAGGAATATGTACTTGACGAGCCCATTCCCCCTGTGCCAGATGCTATTTCCACGAGGAGTGTAAGAGATGCTCACCGAAAGCGTCTTAACGACTCGCTCGATGTGGGATGCATCATGCTGAGCACGATGGAAGATGATCTAAAAAACAACTGATGGATATTACATTCGCCATCACGGGACAGCTCAAGAAGATTTTCAAGGAGCGGGTTAGGACCGAAAGATTGAAGTCCGTTAAGGGTTTGATGTTCACTAAAATGCCATCTGGTGAGTTGGTCAGCCGTCATGTTCTAAAGATGAAAGGTCAATTCAAAAACCTTTCCCTGCTCGGTGTTGAATTTACTAATGAGTTGAAGGTCAACATGATCATGTCAACTCTCCCTTCCATGTATGATGGGTTCATCATGAACTACAACATGCATGACATGAACAAGACCATCGCTGAGCTCCATGGGATGCTCATATCTGCTGAAGTGAACCTTAAGGGTAAGACCAAGGAAATAATGATGGTGAACAAAGGAGGCATTAACTTCAAGAAAGCTAGTTGGAGCTCGGTCAAGTCCGTCACACCGACTGAGGGAAGAGGAAAGGGTCCCATGGTCTAGGTGGCCAAGCCTAAGCTCAAGAGCAAAGGTAAAGCCAATTTGGACGTGAAGGACGCCGTTTGCTTCTTCTGCAATCAGCGTGGTCACTGAAGGAGGGATTACAAGAAGTTCCTGGAGGAGCAGAGAAAGGCTGTCGCGGCTGGAGCTTCAGGTATTTACTACATTGAAGTAAATCTGTCTACTAACTCTGACTGGGTGCTAGATTCCAGATATCAATCTCACATTTGTGTTTATGTGGAGGTGCTGGAAAGTAGACGAGATTTGGCTGGGGATGAAGCGGACATGCGGGTTGAATATGGCAAGAGTGTCGTGGCAACAATCGTAGGGGTCGTTCGTCTCAGTCTCCTGTCGGGACTTCTTTTGGCTTTAAACAATGTTTATTGTGTACCCTCTTTTCGTAGAGACATTATTTCTATTTCTGTTTTAGAAATTGAAGGTTTCAATTTTGTTATTGACAATGGTCTTTTCGAGATTTATAGAAAGAATGTTTATTATGGGGAAGCATTGCTTGTTAATGGTCTCTATGTTTTGAAAACTAGTGACATCAACGAGAATGAGGTATAAAATGTGAATACCAAAAGGCTGAAGGTTGATGAATTGAGTGAGACTCGATTATGGCACTTCCGTCTGGGCCACATAAGCGAGAGACGACTATAACATTTCACAAGTGTGGACTGTTAAGTCCGTTTATATTCGGACAAATTGATGGGTGTGAATCTTGCTTGATGGGCAAGATGACGAAGTTGCCCTTCACTAGTAGGGGTGAGAGGGCAGGTGACTTGTTGGGCCTAATACACACTGACGTATGTGGGCCCATGAGTACACAAGCCATAAGGGGATTCCTACTTTATCACATTTACTTATGATTACAGCAGATATGGTTATGTCTATCTTATTAGGCATAAGTCTGACTCGTTTGACAAGTTTAGAGAGTTTAAGGCTGAAGTTAAGAATCAACTTGGGAAGAAAGTTAAAGCACTTCGCTCAGACCAAGGTGGCGAATACTTGACCTAAGACTTCATCGACCACCTAGGAGAGTGTGGGATATTGTGTGAGTGGACTCTGCCTGGAATACCTCAATTGAACGGTGTGTCCGAAAGGAGGAACCAAACCTTGTTGGACATGGTTCGCTCTATGATGAGTCAGACAGATCTCCCCGTATCCTTTTGGGGATATGCTCTTCAGACAGTTGCGTTCATTCTAAACCAGGCACCTACGAAGGCGATGGGGACAACACCATACGAGGTGTGGAGTGGGAAACGTCCCAAGTTGTTGTTTATCAAGATTTGGGATTGTGAGGCTTATGTCAAACGCCTTATGGCGGACAAACTCGAACCAAGATCTGATAAGTGTATCTTCGTAGGGTACCTGAAAGAGACTTTTGCGTACTACTTCTACAAACCCGACGAGAACATAGTATTTTTTGATCGGAAAGGTGTCTTTTTGGAGACGGAATTCCTCTCTAAAACAGACAGTGGGAGGACTGTGCATCTGGAAGAAATTCGAGATGGCATGAGTACTGAGAATCCTGAAGAATTTCGGGATCCCTACTTAGACAGTGTAAAGGTAGAGCCTGAGCTGGAACAAGAGGCACATGTAGTGCCCAACATAGTTCCTGAAGCCCCACGACGTTCTGAAAGGCCTCGTCAGGTACCCGTCAGATACGGATTTATGGTAACTGAGGGTGGTCACTTGGAGATTGTGGATTCTGACGATCCGACAACCTTTCAAGAAGCCATGGGGAGTTCTGATTCTTAGAAAGGGTTAAGAGCCATGAAGGAGGAGATGAAATCCATGCATGAAAACCAAGTGTGGAACTTGGTGGATCCAACCCCTTGTGTTAAAACCATCGGTTGCAAATAGATCTTTAAGATTAAACATGACATGAATAGAGTGCCTCAGACCTATAAGGCCCAACTGGTTGCGAAATGTTGTAGGCAAATCCATGGAGTAGATTATGATGAAACTTTCTCGCCAGTGGCCATGGTCAAATCGATCCGGATTCTCTTCGCATTACCTGCATACCACAATTACGAGATATGGCAGATGGATGTCAAGACTGCTTTCCTTAATGAGAAGCTAACTGATATGACAAAACCTCAAGGTTTTGTCGATCTAGAGAATGCTGAAATGATTTGTAAGCTGCAGAGATCCATTTTTGAATTGAAGCAGGCTTCTCGGAGTTGGAATCGTCGATTTGATGAAGGCATAAAATAATTTGGTTTCATGCAAAATGAGGACAAGTCTTGCATGTATAAGAGGGAAAATGGGAGTGCAGTCGTGTTCTTAGTGTTGTATGTGGATGATATACTCCTTATCGAAAACGAGATACCCACCATGCAAGCCAAAAAAGCTTGGTTGGAGAAGTGTTTCGAGATGGAGGATTTGGGCGAAGTCGCGTATATCCCGGGGATCAAGATTTATCGAGATTTCCTAGGGAGGATCATTGGGCTAAGCCAAAGCACTTACATCGACAAGATTTTGAAGAGATTTTCGATGCACGAGGCCAATAAGGGTTTCCTCCCCATGAGACATGAAATAAATCTAAGCAAGACTCAGTGTCCCACAACACCTGATGAGCAGAAGCGCATGAGTGGCATCCCCTATGCATCTGCAGTAGGATCCATCATGTATGCCATGATCTGAACGAGACCTGATGTCTTTTACACCCTATCTTGCGTCAGCAGATTCCAGTCAAACCCCAGTGAGGACCACTAGACAGTAGTGAAGACGATCAAAAAGTACCTAAAGAGGACTACGGATGCCTGCTTGGTCAATGGGGGTAAAGAGGAGGAACTGGAGGTGACGGAATACGTAAACGTTGTTGGGTTTTTGTGCCCTAGCACAATGTATTTTCAATCTAATCATGTAATAAAGATTATTAGTTGAAATAAAATCGGCATTCATATTACTAAGTGTTGTAGTAATATCTTAAGTATGATTTGATTTGTATCATTGATGTGTCAACACATAATAGTAGATCTACAGATCAGATAAAATCTTACTTAAGCAGTCCCCGATTAGAATAGCTTCATAAGAAGCGATCGGTATGAGGCTAACTCTAAATGATCACGTTCTACTGATCATGGCCAGAAGGGGGCCAGAGTTAGGTCATAGTATCACCAGTCAGGGATGATATAGGACGACCCGATCGTGAGTATGTTACATAGACACAGTCATGAACATACTCATATGTCGGTGCATGAAATCACATCCTCAGACAGAAGGACCATTGAGGTCAATATGTAATGAGTGACGAGTTTGACTCAGTCTAACGTCTCCTAGAAAAGGGTTACAATAACGACTGTGATTGGCTCGATCACAAGTTACATAAGTTGACTCAATGGATCGCTGAAGGATTTATCCCTCATACGGACGTGTGAGCAGATATCAGTTTAGGCCACTTGATGAGTACAACTGAAATACAATAGCATGGTCATGCAGTCGATACGTAGTATCAGTTATCTCATAATCAAGAAACAGGACAATAGAACGAGGATGACTTGTCTATGCCTCGTGGTTGTCAAAGATATCAAGAGGATAAAAGGATAGATTCATGATCACAAGCGTTGGGTAATCATGATGTCTTGCTAGAGGCCACTCATGATGGAAAGGGTAAAATGGTAATTTTACCAGTCCGCCGACGTGTCAAGAGCCTAGAGGGTCACACACTAAAGGTTGAGTAAAACGGATGAAATCATATGGAGGAATCATGAGAGAGAAAAAATCCAGTTTTGGATTAAACCGAATTAGACCGATTTCGGTTTAGGACTAAACCGGAAATCAAGAACGGTTTAGCATGACTAATTAATTATAATCTAATTAAATAGATTTAATTAAATTATCTAAATTGGGCCTAACCGAAATGGGTTAAGCCAGAATGGGCTTCTCTACATAATTAATTAAAAGCTTTGGGCTTTAAGCCCATTAAGGCATTTAATTAATTATTGCCTAAAATGTTTATAAAAGGAAATTTTCAGATCTGAAAAAAAGGAAATTATTTTCCACAAACCTTAGCTCCTCTTTTCTCTCTCTTAGCCGCCGGCCACCTCCCTCCCCCTCGCTCCGTCCGTTTTGCTTGCTTCGATCTTCTAGCAAGGGTCATTGTGAGTATCCCAGGATTGCTCTTCCTGTGTGGACGTTCTTTAGAGGTTACTAAATATTATTTAGTAACAGAGAGATTTTGAATCAAGGTAAACTTAAATTTTTATTCTAGTCTAAGATCTCGTGATCAATTCATGATCATGCAAGATCCAAACTAATTCGGATATTTTAGGTTAATTTCTTGTATGGGCATGAAATTATACGATTGGAACCCTCAAATAATTCCTACAAACGCCAGTTTCCAGACTGATCTGGATGATTCGCGTTCGCAGTCTGGATACGTGTTCGTGCTCAACGGTGGGGCTTTCAGCTTGAAGAGCTTCAAGCAGCCAACTGTCGCATATTCTACTACAGAGGCCGAGTACATAGCTGCTGGAGAAGCGGCGAAAGAGGTTGTGTGGATCCCTTGTATTGTGACAAAACCGGCGCCATAGTACATGCTGAGGAGCCCATAGCACACGCCAGATCCAAACATGTACAAAGGCGTTTTCACTTTATTCGAGAGTACATCGAGCAAGGTGAAGTGAAGATTTGTAAGATTGCGACAGAAGAAAATGCAGCCGACCCGTTGACAAAGGCTCTCTCACAGCCTAAACATGAAGGTCATGTAAGGTCAATGGGTTTACGTTGGGATGTAGATTAGAGCTAAGGGAAAGTGGGAGATTGTAAGAGCTTGTGCCCTAGTCCAAGTCTTTTCTCTGTAATTTTCTGTTTAGCAATAAAAGAAATTTTCATTATTATTGTGTTGTAATAATGAGTCAAGCGATAATTTCATCTAAAGTCATTGAGTGTGTCATCACTAACATTTAGATACTATGAAATTATGCTTGACGAATCCCTAGTCGAATACTTATTCATAAGTGACTAACGTGAAGATGACTTGAGATCAAGTTCTGCTGATCAAGGTAATGGGATTATCAAAGTCATATAACGAATATCATATGAGAGATGATATTGGATAACCCGACTTGGAGTATGGCGCATAGATTAAGTCACCAACGCATACTCCGTTGTCGTGTGATCATTGCCTTAAGACCTTGGAGCGAGTGGCTCACATGCATGTCACTCTTATAGTTTGACATGCTCCAACACTGACTGTAATAGGGTAGTAATAACGGGCATCGTTGGCTATTGGACGGACTGTAGTGGGAGTGCACATTGCGACCGAAGCGATTTGGTTCCCCATGGTGAGATGTGGTCAAGGGTATGGTTATGGGCCCCTTGATGAGTATGACTAATGAAGTGTGCGGCCGCACCAATTACATATCATTCATCTCAAAATTCAAGGAACTAGATCGAATACATGAGGATGACGGCTCCATGCCTCATTCGATCTCATACCACTTAAAGCAAACAAAGGGTTAGTGATATAGATGACATAGAGGAGATATCGAGCCGATCGATACCTCGTGGACATTGGGTAATCACCATGTCTTACTAGAGACCATTAGTGATGGATCAGGTGAAATGACGTTTCACCCTGATCTGCCAATGGGTCACAAGCCTATAGGGTCGCACGCCATGAGCGAGAGTCGAAGCAACTCAATGGGACTTAAGAGGTCAATGTTGGAACGATAGTGGAATGGAAATGGTGACAACATGTGGGGTGTCGATCGATACCTACGGAGTGTCGATCGACACACGTCACATGTGGGATGGCGATCGACACCTAGGTGGTGTGATCGACACCTATGTTTGACGGGCTCTTTTCCCTAGGCCTCACCCAAACCATATAAATAGAGGCATTTTGGGTGAGAGCCTCCATAGCATTGGGCACCATTTGCTATTCACTTTCAAAATTGTCTAACTCTTGCATCTTGAGGGTTAGAGACCTTGAGTGATGAGGGTTTATTGCTCGGTCTAGTAGCCGAGAAGAGGATTCTGGCTTCGACATCAAGCTTCCGCCTGTGCGAGACGGTGGAGGATGAATGATTTCCATGGGTTCAAAGACAATCAATTTCATGCAGAAGCGTAAATTAACCATGGATTCCCGAAAACAAATCAAAAAAGGATCATCATGTGATTAAATTTTCAGCATATAAGAACTTGAAAATTTCTGAAATTTACCTTTGTTTATATCAAATCACCAAGGCACAAAACGTTTTATGCCCTCTATTGAGTCCACACAAGCAAGGCAGCTTATGTCCAAGTTTTTCTCAAACTTTTTGCTAAAAAATAATGGAGGAAGAAAAAAATTAGAAGTTAGAAAGAAAGAGAGGGGGGTTAAGAAGAAAAAATCTGATTTTTTGAACTCTAATAACTTCCCCATTTTCACTTGATTTATTATTTTACAAAATTATAAATAAAATGGGCTTAAGGCCCAATCTAGCATTCTATTCCAATTAAACCCTTTAAGACTTTTTAAGACTTAGGTTCTAATCAGATAGTTTAGCTAGACTGGCCCAAAACCAATTTCCTCAACCATCTGGTTTAAAACCTAGGCCGAAAATCATCTAATTCGCTTCAGTTTAACTTAAATCGAAAATCGAATTTTCCCGATTCTCATACTTCTCAAATACTGACTTATCCAAGTCCCTTTTTCTATATATCTTGTTTAAAATGTGTGACCCTCTAGGCTCATTGCTCGTTGGCAGAATGGCAAAATTACCATTTTGCCCTTTCCATCATAAGAAGTCTCTAGCAAGACATTATGATTATCCAACGTCCATGATTATCGATAATTAGATTTAACCTCTTATCGGCCATGTCACTATCCTTTTATCACCCGATATCTTGATAGATCATAAGGCATAGAACCGTCATCCTCATATAATCAATCATTGTTTCTCGATATTTGGGACGATTGAAAACTGATACTATGTATCTCCCGCATGGCCATGCAATTTATTTCAGTCATAATCATCAAGTGGCCTAAACAGATATCAATCTCATACCAGAGTATGAGGGATACATGCCTTAGCCGTCTTTCGAGTTCACTCTTGTAACTTAATCCTAAGCCAATCAGAGCCCTTATGGCTACCCTTTTACATGTAACGTTAGACTAGGTCAAACTTAGATACTTATTATATAGTATCACAAAAAATCTTTGGTCGAAGGATACAATGACAAACTACGATATGTGAGTATGCTTATGACAGCATTTATGCTACATACTCACCATTGGGTCGTCCAATATCATTCCCCTAATGATATCTATGATCTAACTCCGGCAGTTGCTTGCCATGATCAGTAGAGCGTGATCATAAAGAGTTAGCCTCATACTGGTCGCTTCTTATGAAGCTTAAACTGACTAGGGACACATTAAATGTAATTCTTTTGAATATGCAGTTCTACTAATAGTGATGTCACACATAATGATATAGATCAAATTACATCTAATAAATTACTACAGCACATTAGTAATTTAATGCTGATTTATTTATTCGGAAAGATGATAAAACACTACATTTGTAGATCACTTTTATATTGGACTAGGGCACAACTCTAACAATCTCCCACTTGCCCCTAGTTCCAAACTAAGTTATGATCTACTTCCATAGACCTCACATGTTCCTCATGCTTAGGCTGCGGTAGAGCCTTTGTCAAGGGATCGACCATATTATCATCAGTCGAAATGTACTTAATCTCCATATCACCTCTATTAATGATCTGTCTGATAAGGTGATGCTTCCTGAATATATGTTTGGATCTGTTGTGGAATCTGGGTTGTTGAGCAATTGCTATGGCCCTCGTGTTGTCACACAATAAGCTTGTCGGATCAGACGCTCGCAGGGTTGCATCTAATCCGATCAGAAAGCTTATAATCTATACGGCCTCTTTAGCTGCTTCCGTTGCAGCTATATACTCAGCCTTCGCTGTTGAGTCGGCAGTAGTGGCTTGCTTAAAGCTCTTCCAACTGAAAGCGCCTCTGTTCAACACAGAAACATATCATGCCTGAGATTTGAAGTCATCAGGATATGTCTGAAAACTAACATCAATCCTGTCCTTTGACTGCTAGTTCTCAATCTACACCCCTTACACTAGGAATGCGTCCTTAGTCCTCCTCAAATATTTGAGGACATCTTTGACAGCAATACAGTATTCTTGGTCGGGGTTAGATTGGAATCTGCTAGTACAGCTGAGTGCGAACGAGACTTCCAGTCTCGTGCATATCATGGCATACATGATAGATCCTATAGCCGAAGCATACGGGATCTTATTCATCTGCTCACCTCATCAGGTGTACTAGGACACTGTGTCTTGCTGAGGTTAATGCTATGATGCATGGGCATGTATCCTTTTCTTAGATTCAAGCATTGAGAATCTTCTCAACACTTTATCTATGTAGTGCTCGGACTTAGGACAAATTCCTTTTGGAAGATCTCTATAGATCCTGATGCCCAAAATAAATGCAGCATCACCTAAGTCCTTCATCGAGAATCACTTCCCTAACCAAGCTTTGGTGGCAAGGTCGGGATGTCTTTCCCAATGAATAAGCACCAAGAATACAATATTACTCCACTCGCTTTCTTATAAACGCAAGGTTCATCTTCATCTTCATTCTTGATGAAGCTGAATTCTCTTATAGCTTCATCAAAATGAAGATTCCAACTCCGTGAAGCTTGCTTCAATGCATAAATGGATCTTTGCAGCTTGCACATCTTTCCGGGATTCTTTGGATTGACAAAACCCTCGGTCTGTGTTGTATACACATCCTCTAGTAAGTTCCCGTTAAGGAAGGCGGTTTTGACATCCATCTGCCATAGTTATGGCTAGAATGATTTGGATCGATCTGAGCATTGTTATTGGTGAAAAGGTTTCATCATAATTCATTCCTTGAATTTGACAACAACCATTTGCAACCAATAGCCTTATAGGTCTGAGGTTTTTCATCCATATTGGTCTTGATCCTATAGACCCACATACAACCGATGGGTTTCATACATGGATTTCATCTCCTCATTCATGGCTTCTTAGCATTATCGGTGTCGGTACTGACCAATGCTTAATGAAAGATTGCTGGATCATCCTTATCCACCACTATCAAATCATTTCCCTCAGTGGCTAGAAAGTCATATCTGACAGGATCTTGACGAGATCTTTCAGACGTCCTTGGACCATCTGAAATTTATGTAGGGATTGATTCTTCATTTACGACCATCTCAGGCTCTTGTACTTCTACAACTAGTGTAGTAGGTTCTTGAATTGCTTCAGGCTGTTCCGTACCCTCTCGAATGTCTTCGAGATGCACGGGACTCCCACTAACTGTTTTGGAAATAAATTCTATTTCCAAAAATACAGCACTTCGAGCAATAAAATCTTGTTCTCGCTTGGTTTGTAGAAGTTGTATCTCTTAGTTTTCTAAGGATACCTCAGGAAGACACACTTATCTGATTTGGATGCAAGCAACCCTACAACCCAAATCATTAGGAAAAACATATTTGGATGTTTCCCACATCATATATGACTATGGTCCAGTTCTTATTTGGCTACTACGCGAAGGCGCACGCATCCAAATAGAACTAACCATCTCATCCCGCTCGCATCCCTAAGAATACTATGTGAAGGCGCACACATCCACGATAACGGGAGTCGTAATGAGTGTCATGTGGTGTACCTTCTGTGACTCTGGTCCAGTTCTTATTTGGCTACTACGCGGAGGCGCACGCATCCAAATAAAACTGATCACCTCATTCAGCTCGCATCCCAATGAATACTACGCGAAGGCGCCCGCATCCACTGTAATGGGAGTCAAAATGATTGTCACAAGGTGTACTTTCGTTGTCTTTGTCGGAGCACCAATCACTATGAATGTAGTCGTCTCGAGGGTCCAGTATTCCCTACCTTGATCGGAACGACATACCTTGATACTTCTCCCAAGCTAACTATGTACTTCATTCTTAAAGTTTTTGAACTTGACAAACGCTCCAAGCTTATGCCTCATTAAATAGACATAACCAAATCTTACATAAAATAGCCCGCGGGCCATTCCATGGTCGAGCCGAGGGCTGACCGATGGTCGCCCGCGGCAGCGCCCATGGACGGCCCGCAGGCCATCCATGGTCGCCCACGGCATCAACCTGGTATGCCCCTCGGCGTCGCCCATGGACAGCCTGCTGGCCATTCCATGGTCGAGCCGAGGGCTGACCGTGGTCGCCCGCGGCAGGGCCCATGGACGGCCCGCGGGCCATCCATGGTCGCCCAAGGCGACCTGGTCGTCCTTTGGTGCTGACCATGGTCGGCCAGAGGACTCTCCATTGTCGGCCCGAGCGCTCTCCATGGTCCACCAAAGGGCTCGACCCTGGTTAACTATGGCTCGGCCATGACTAACCCAAAACAGCCCCAAAAAATCAATTTTTCAGCTTTCAAAATCAACTCAAAAAATTTCAGATTTTTCATATTCATGCAATTCAATTACTGAAGTACGCATGAATTTTTCTAGAGATTAATACAACCCCTAACATGCTCAAAATCAAATCACATATCAACTATCCTCTGATACCACTGAAGAATTTTCATGGGTTCCAAGACAATCAATTTCATGCGGAAGCGTAAATTAACCATGGATTCCCGAAAATAAGTCGAAAAATGATCATCATGTGATTAAATTTTCAGCATATAAAAACTTGAAATTTACCTTTGTTTATATCAAAATCACCATGGCACTAAACGTTTTATACCCTTTATTGAGTCCACACAAGCAAGGCACCTTATGTCCAAGGTTTTCTCAAACTTTTTGCTAGAAAAGAATAGAGGAAGAAGCAAACTAGAAGTTAGAGAGAGAGAGGGGGAGGATCGGCCACAAATGAGGGGAGTGGAGAAGAAAAAGTCTGATTTTTTTAACTCTAATAACTTCCCCATTTTCACTTGATTTATTATTTTACAAAATTATAAATCAAATCGGCTTACGGGTCAATCTAGCATTCTAAACCAATTAAACCATTTAAGAATTTTTAAGACTTAGGTTCTAATTAAATGGTTTAGCTAGACCGACCCAAAACCGATTTCCTCAACCATCTGGTTTAAAACCTAGGCCAGAACTCATCTAATTCGCTTCGGTTTAACTTAAATCGAAAAGCGAATTTTCCCGATTCTAATACTTCTCGAATACTGACTTATACAAGTCCCTTTTGCTATATACCTTACTTACAGTGTGTGACCCTCTAGGCTCACGACCCGTTGGCAGACTAGCAAAATTACCATTTTTTCATTTCCATCATAAGAAGTCTCTAGCAAGACATTATGATTACCCAACGTCCATGATTATCGATGATTCGATTTAACCTCTTATCGTCCATGTCACTATCGTTTTATCACCCGATATCTTGAATGATCATAAGGCATAGAACCGTCATCCTTATTTAATAAATCACTGTTTCTCGATATTTGAGACAACTGAAAACTGATACTATGTATCTCCCGCATGGTCATGCAATTTCTTTCAGTCATACTCATCAAGTGGCATAAACATATATCATTCCCATACCAGAGTATGAGGAATAAAACCTTTAACCGTCTTTCGAGTTCACTCATGTAACTTATACCTAAGCCAATAAGAGCCCTTATGGCTACCCTTTTACAGGTAACATTAGACTAGGTCAAACTTAGATACGTATTACTTAGTGATCACAAAAACTCCTCGGTCTAAGCATACAATGACAAACTACGATATGTGAGTATGCTTATGACAGCATCTATGCTACATACTCTCCATCGGGTCGTCCAATATCATTCCCCTAATGATATTTATGGTCTAACTCCAGTAGTCGCTTGCCATGATCAGTAGAGCGTGATCATAAATAGTTAGCCTCATATTGGTCGCTTCTTATGAAGCTTAAACTGACCAAGGACACATTAGATGTAATTCTTTCCGATCTGCAGTTCTACTATTAGTGATGACACACATAATGATACAAATCAAATTACATCTAATATACTACTACAACACATTAGTAATTTTATGCCGATTTATTTATTCGGAAAGAGGATAAAAAATTACATCTGTAGATCACTTTTTATATTGGACTAGGGCACAGTTCTAACAGAGGACGGGTCTCGAGGACGTGTCTCTTGATCGGTTCATCTTACACTTCAAGAGGTAAAGATCTGATCTTTCTCAACACATGATTCATCTAGATATTGAACAAGATCCTTGCCGGGATTCTTGATTAAATTCCGCTGCGCCAAACCCCGGGAATCCCCAACAGTTTGGAGTCAAGCACAAGATATCTATTGCATATCACCCTCAATGTAATGGTCAAGCCGAAGTAGCTAATCGAGAGATCAAGAAGATTTTACAGAAGACGGTTAAACCGAATCGAAAGGACTGGTCGCTCAGGTTAGATGAGGCACTCTGGGCCTACAAAACAGCATATAAAACTCTGTTAAGAATGTCACCATACAGATTGGTGTTTGGAAAAGCATGTTACTTGCCTCTAGAAATCGAGCATAAAGCACTCTGGGCTATAGCAAGATGCAACATGGATCTCGACATGGCAGGATTTGAAGGTTGTTGCAGCTCGAAGAATTCCAAGAGTGGAGACTTATGAGAACAATAGTATTTTCAAGGAGAAGACGAAAAAGTGGCATGATAGGCATATCACCAAGAGGACGTTAGAACCGGGCCAGCTGGTACTCCTGTACAAGGCTCGATTTTTCCTATATCCTGGCAAGCTCAAATCGAGGTGGTCAGGACCATTCAAGATTCTAACGTGATTTCCCAGTGGAGCAGTGGAACTCCTAAATCTTGCAGATAAATCAACCTTTATTGTACATGGACAACACGTGAAGCAATATTTCGGAGAAGTGGAAAATGATAGGCCATAAGGGGTAGAAGATCTCATGTTGGTCATCATAAATGTGGAAGCATTCGAAGTCTACACGGCCATTGAGTCCAGCTCAAGGACGTTAAACAAAGCGCTACTGGGAGGCAACCCAAGGTACGTGTCAAGTTTGAGTCAAGACTTGCCAGAGTCTTAAGTGTGGTGTGTAAACGAGTTACACACCATACTAGAGTCTTTTTATTTTTAGCAAAACTTGAGACCGAGTAAGGTCTTAAGTGTGGTGTGTACTCCGTACACACCACAATTAAGTTTGTCTAGTCGGGCTCAGTCCAGCCTTGAAAGTGGTGCGATGATTTTTCCACACCACGACATGTATATCTAATATTTGCATGGTAAGTATGCAGGTACAAGACCAAGAAAAAGCCCGGAATAGAAAAAAGGAGAGAAAAAATTCGGGATGTAGAAGAAAAGGGCATGTGACGATCGCCTCGTGAAAAAACGATGTTGCGACTAATAGGATGTGTGTGACGATCGCCACACCTGATGTGGCGATCACCACTGTCAAAACGATGTCGCAATGAAGAATGAAGGAGGTGACGATCGCCACACGTGATGTGATGATCGCCACACATGATGTGACGATCGCCACATGACCAAAACGGCGTCGCAGCAAGCAAATAGATATGTGACGATCGTCACAGAAGGCGTTGAAATCGCCACAAGGAAAACGGTGTCGTGCAAATTAAGGAAGCAAGTGACGATTGTAAGGTTTTGGAGCGTTCTAGATCGTCATCGTGATAGCGGAAGCAATAAAAAGATAATCTACTCCAAACCTTGTCCAAGAACATTTAAACCATTAAATCCCAAAACAAAATCTATTCCACAAGATGTTTACCTTTAAGTCTTGTTTGAATCGATAAAGAAGAACGTTCGGATCTTCTTCTCTAAAGCAAGTCCACACCAAGAGGATGATCTTCAAGATCCTTCACTTAATTGCCTACTAGAACAATTAAATGAAGAACAAGAGAGCAAGATGGAGGAGAAGAACAAGGGGTGGCCGGCCACACTAGAGAGAGAGAGAGATTTTGTGAGTGTTTTGTGATTAAAATGATTAATGAATCAAAGTCTTGCATTTAATCCATCATCCAACTCACAAGTATGGGTTTAAAGTGATTGGTATGGGCTTAAAGGTGCTTTAACCCATACCCCTTAAATCACTCACCTCTTAATCCACAACCACCAACTAAGCATGGTGTTGTGTGGCCCCCACAATGGCCCCACCAAGTGGGCCGGCCATATGGCCTTATTGGGCCCTTATTGGGCCGGCCATGAGGTTTCATGGGCCGAGCCCAATGGGCCCTCCCGTGTTGTCTCATGCCGCGTCCAAAAGTTTCCCGACCTTTTGTCGTTACTTATCAAACAAAGTCCGACGCGATATCGACGAAAAACTCAATTTTTCTCGATTCGCTAATTATTCTCTCAAACCGAACATATGGCACAAAACCTCCAGTTTTGTCCATATACTTTTCCTTAAGAAACATCTATGTTTCCTTGTCTCAAGTTATCCGTCTTGTATGTGTGTGACCCTCTAGGCTCATGCCACCGTTGGCAGATCGGCGCAAGACTCGCTCTTGCCCGATCCATCATAAGTGGTCTCTAGTAAAACATTATGATTACCCAAGGTGCACGATGATCGATGATTCGACTTAACCTTTGTGCGTACAAGTCACCATCCTTTTATCTCTAGATATCCCGATTGATCTCAAGGCATAGAGTCGTCTCCCTTGTTCAATCAATCATTGTTACTTGATATGCGAGATGACTGAGGACTGATAACCCGTATCATTTGCATGGCCATGCTTTTCCTCTCAGTCAGTCTCCATCAAGAGGCCTTCTAACGGATATCTTTCCCATACCGTAGTATGAGGGATAAATCCCTTAGCCGTCTTTCTGCAACCCGTTCCGCCACCCAATCATGCCCTTCATAGCAATCCTTTTACAGAAAGCGTTTGGCGCAAGTTAAAGCCGTACGTTCATTGCACAGTGATCACAAAGACTCCTTGGTCTAAGGACGTCGTGACAAGCTATCGCATCTGAATATGTTTATGACTTAATCTATGAAAACACTATTCAATGCGGGTCGTCCGATATCAATCACCTCATGATATCTATGATATGGTTCCAGGATCCCACATCCTTATGACAAGTAGAACTACGTCATTAAGAACCATCCTCATACTGGTCGCTTTCAAGGAAGCATAGGTTGACCAGGGACTCGTTAAGTGTGATCCGTATAGACTTATGGTTCTACTACTTTAGTGGTCATAAATCAGATCATGCTTAACATATTACTTCAACACATAAGTAATATAAAGCCGTTTATATTTACACATTACAAACGATGATATTTGTACATAGACGTTTACAGGCTAATACCAATTGGACTAGGGCACAAATGCTATCAACGATCGCCAGGGAGGTGGTGGCAATCGCCACATACCTAAACCCAACTTACAGATTGTAGTGGCGATGACGTGGCGATCGCTACACACCTATGGCGATGGGTGTGGCGTTGACGGGGCGATCGCCATATCGGGGAAAAATCAGTTTTAAAAGGGACAAAGCCCTCTTCTCCACACAACTCACTATCTTATCTTCTTCTCTCTCGAAAACCAGCAGCTCCAAGATGATTTTCCGGCAAAATCCTCCATTAAAGCACCTCCAAACTACCACTGGGCGAATAACGAGAGATGGTGGGAATACTATGCGAGGAACCAAAGGGAGGATAAAGACTACTAAACTGACATGACCAGGAAGGTTGACAAACTTATTAGAGCACAAGAAGAGTCAACAAAGGCATTGCAAGACTCGACAAGAGAAATGGAAGAGTCAACAAGAGTCACGAATGATTTAACAACTCTCATATTGGCTAATTTTCCTCAACATGGACAAGGGTCATCGTCAGCACCAGGGCAATGGTCGGGATTCTTCAATCTCGATGGAGGTTACTGAAATTTCTAATTGAATATCTTTCCATGTGAATATGTGTTTAGAATAGGACTGCATGATAATTAGGATCATTTGCATCACTTTGTGAGCTTGCCGATTGGCCGCCCTAAGAGTTTAAGTAGTTTGTGCATGTCTAATTGCCATCGAGATTTATTGCATGTTGAACTATCTTCGATGCATACTCGGACCATTCTGCACTTGATTGTTTTCTTATCGGGGACGATAAGGCTTTAACTTTGGGGTGTTGATGTGGGTCCACTGAATTTCACTTTGACACGGATTTACCCGCATTTAGTGCCTAATTTTCCCTCGTCACTCGGTTTTTAGAGCCCCATTTGTACTATTTTATGCCTTCAGGTATGTTTTGTACACTTGTGCAGGATTTGGATGAAAAAGGGACAAAACGGACAAAACAGGCTAATGGGAGCATCATGGCCACAGAGGTGGCGATCGCCGCAAGGGAGGTGGCAATCGCCACACAAAGAGGAAAGTGGCAATGGTGTGGAGATGACGTGGCGGTCGCCACATAGGATCGCCACGTCGGGATTTTCATATCTATAAATACCTATCTCGGCAAGAGAAGAAGACACATAACTTTTAGGCAACCTTCATTGTCCCATATATGTTCTAGGACAAATTTGAAACCCCAATCTCCATCACTCATCACCAAGAACACGAAGCTAGCAAGGGAGCATCGATTGAAAAGTATAGTTGAAGATTGCAAGCATTCGATCCAAGTCTTAGTGTTTAGAGTTTGCTTGTTCATCTTCCCTTCTTGAGCTTTTACTCTTTTTCTTCTTGCTTCTTGTATTTTGAACCATGATTATGAGCTAAAAACCCTAATCATGGATGCTAGACTTATGACGATTGGTGTTTGATTCTAGATCTACTTTTTAATTGAAATTATGCATGAACTTGTTATATCTTGCTTGGTGATTATACATGTGTTCAATTAGCTAGTTAATACTTGTTATTTGAGTTCGAGGTTGATCCCGAGAGGGACAATTGGAATTTGACTGTAAGTAAGATTGAGGAATCGGTCTCCTAGAGTCGATTCCTTGGTTCGAAAATCGTTGTTTGTATTGCTGTGGAGGATTAGGTTTAATTCCCGAGAGGGTTGCCTAATCTGAAATTGGGCACTGGGGGTAGTGTAATTATAGCGTAGGTCTAATAAGATTGCAAGATTGAGATTAATTGATAAATCCTGGATTGGCACTAAGTCGTTAGTCTAGCACCCGTGGTTGCTAGTTAACTGTTCACAACCCACGTAAACTCACTTGCCTATTTTGATACTTGTTACTTATTGCCTCAAATTTCACCAACACACACAAATTACAGACTTTGTTTTTTATATTTCCTGTTTTACAATTCGAATACAAGCTAATTGAGCAAAAGACCCTATTTTGATCCATGTGTAAATTGACCCGAATTCTAGCCAGAAATACAAATTTGCTTGATCGACTAAGGGCGTCTCATAGCGTCCCATCAACACGAAATGATGTATATAGATACTCGAACTTCTGGCAGTGTACCGATCACAAGTAATACAGGGTAGTAAGATTACAACCCCGAGTTTATGGAATCCAAAGAAAAATTTGTTATCAATTCTAAGGACTGTAATTTTAGTTTTGTTATAAATTTGTTATCAATGTTCATTTCAATCGACCGAAAGTTCGGTTTAAAGTGTAGGAAATTGAAGTATATAATATGCGAGATTATAAAATATTTAAATTTAAATAATCTAACAAAATTCTCGGGATCTAAAACTAATTTACGGTGACCTACCTATCTCTAGAGTTAATTTAACCGGCTAGTTGGCATTAGATTTTGTGGATTCTCGGGAACTTTCGGTGTGTGTCACCTATGCATGCTACTACCGCATCAACCAACTTATATCTAGTGATGATTTAAACCTGGTTTTCATTACTCAGTTCCATTTACAAATTTTCCTCTTAGTTTCATAAGTAAACTAGATCAATTAGACATAATTAAAGGCAAGAAGCATTAAGTGCATATATAAGGAAAAATTCATACTCGACGCAGTAAGCATATTAAATTAATTACATAAATTTCCATAATTAATATTCATCAGTTCACCACTTTAGAGACATTATTTGCTCCTCGCCTTTATGACTATATTTACATGTTTGTTTCATTCAAGTCTTGGTTTTGTTAACTTCTAATAGTCCATTTCATATAATTTCACAACAATTTTATTACTTTTTATAACAAAAAAATACTTACATTTTATATGAGAACACAAAGTTCACAACACGATTTTGCCATTAACAATATACACACACCCTCTTTTAAAAGAGTCGTAGTACATAGTACCTTTCTCCATTATCCCTTTATTTTACAAAATAAAGGTAAAATAGTTATCTCATTTAAAATATAGCGTACTTATAATGGTACTTAGGAACTTATTGTTTGAATATTGCCCATGTTTCAAACAAACAAATAAAATTTTGAAAAATAAAAGTAACCAAGTCATCCATCACAAAGTTAAAGTCCAAAGTGTCTACATTCAGTCATCATCCTCAGTATCTCACATCCTTGTATTTGCACAAAGTAATGTGTAAGTGGTGGCGGCGTTGAAACCTAATCTGGGTAAGCGAATTTATGGTAAGAGTTGATGATGATGAATTGTTCTGAATCGAATAAGAGGTTTTCCTCAAGGTTGTCCAGTGAACTTTCGAAGACTGCGAAGTAGAGGTTGAGGTTTTAGTTGGATTTCTAACTAGAATGACTTTAAGTCTTTTCATTTTTAATTTTCTTGCAGTTAGTAATCATTACATTTTTTAACAATCAACTGTTACAATTACTTTCAATCATAACCCATAACTATCATCTTCTCGCGGCACAAATCTTGCTAATAGTCAATCACTACATTTGAGTTTTAATACGCATGAGTAGGGGTGTGTAGATTTTACCCGCAACCCGACCCACCCACCAAATCACCAAACTTGTCTCCTACATATCACTCACAAGTTAATAGGCGGGTTGCGGACGAAAATCACTTCAATCATAACCATCAATACTAGTCCAAATATAAAATAAAGTCTGCAATAATATTTAAGCCCAACTGAAAAACTTATCTCAAACTCTAACTTATATAATCTATTCAAATCCTAATAATACTATCTCTTGACATTAAACTTCTTTCCTTTACTAAATCCCTTTCTCCATCTTTTGTCTCTTCTCTCTTCCTCCATCTCCTTATTTCTTCTCTCCCTCTCTTTCTCATCCATTTTCTTTCGTCTACACTTGTTTGACACATCACTAGTCAAAGGCATATGTTTCAATCTTTAGTCTCGTCCTTGTCGCAAGTTGGCTATCTTCATCTAGATCCATTCACTTTGATTCAAATTCAAGAAGAGATGGGCTCATCATATTCCAGATTTGCCTCATTCCTATTCTCCTTGTCGATCCTCGATCGATCCTCAGGGTTAGGATTTTCTTATTTATTTAGATATAATTTTCAAATTCAAAACTTTCCAACTTAAAATGAAGAATAATTGTTTATCTTTGTTATTTGAAACTATATAATGTTTTTGGCGATTCGATATTGATTTTGAGCTTTATTAAAATGGGTTTTCAAGTAAAGCCCGATAATCACGGGTTGTATGAGTCTTGACCTGGTTCACCCGCAACTCGAGTGGGTGTGACCCACAAACAATCTAACATACTGGATGGATGTCGAGTCTCATTATTAACAAACCCATAAATATACTTGTGAATGCCAAATGGGCCGGGTAGGTCGAATCCCCGCACTTGCTCCCTTCTACACTGGAGACATGGCGATAATGGGAGAGAATGAGCTTAATTTGCTTATTTTATTAGGGATAATCTAATTTTAGTACAATTAGGTAGATACGTTTCTCACTTAACTATAGCTAATTTGAAAATGTCTTATAAGCGGTAAAGTTTCTTTTTTCTCACTTTGCTCGTTTCATTTTTTATTCACTACAAAAGACAAAAATACCCCTATTTGACTTTCAATTTTCAAGCTCATGCGCTTCTTGCATTTTATCTACCGATAAAACGATTGATTTTCACACATTAAGTTACCTTAAATGACTTCGAGATATTCATAAGAAATGTACTCGATGTTCATACATTTCTAAAATGTTAAGTTTCACGAAATTTAGAGGTCGTTTGATGATACATAAAAGTTGGCTATACATCTTATGAATACCTTGAAGTCATTTAAAATCTCTAAGTGTTCGATAAGTAAAATAAAGGGAAATTTGCAAAAAAGTCTCATTGTATTTGTTTTTTATGGACAAACTCTCCCTTCATTGTATTTTTGCAAAAACTCTCCCTCACTCATGTTCAAATTTGCATCATATGTCCAAATTTATGAAAATTAACAAAAGTGTGACTTAGTGGTTGGACATTTAAGTTAACACGTTTAGGGGTTGGTATGGGTCTAGAACTGGACCAAACCAGTCGAGAATCCAACCGGACCAAATTCGCTGGTTCTCCATTTTAAGAACTAGAACCATATGAGTTACTTTCAGTTCCCAGTTCTCCGGTTCCAGTTCGATTTGGATTCGGTCTCCGGTTCAATTGCCAAAGTGTCCACCGCTAAGCACGTTTGAGTAAACACTTAAGTGATACTTTCATTAATTTTCACATATTTGTATAGGCAATTCAAAAATAAACATGAGTAAGTAAGAGTTTTTGCAAAAAAGAACATGAGTGAAAGGAAGTTTTTGCAAAAATACAATGAAGGGGAGAATTTGCGCAAAAAAACAAAATTATAAAGAGATTTTTTACAATTTTCCCTAACATAAATATACATGAGTTTGAAAATTTGAAAGACAAAAAAACTCTTTTATAATAAATAAAAATTATAAAAAATAAAATAAGAATTAAATAATTCCACCGTGTTTTTAATTAAATGAGAGCTATCCGTATTTTTATTTTGAAGATATAAATATTGTCAATTTTATTGAAGAATGTGCATTAAAATATAATTATATATTAAAAAATTATCTTGATCAACTCACGCTACTAAATCAATCTAGGAATGGTAATGGATCGGATGTGGAGCGAGTATAGGCATATTCTTATTCGTATTCGCTCACTTAAGCGGGTTTCCATATCCGCTCAATTATCAGTTTATTTATCGGGTATCCGACGATCAGTTCCATACCTTACCAATATGAATAATTTTTCACATCTGTATCCGTACCAAAAACTAAATATATAATTACTTAAGAAAAATGATAGTCTTTCATAAAATATATGAAATACGATAAAATTTTCAATTCAAGCTACCAACATAACAAAGTTTAGAATTCATGCTCCGAAAGATAATAAAGTTTACAATTCACACTCTTAAATATAATAAAGTTTAGGGAAAATTCCACTTAGATACCCTGTAGTTTACCACTTTTTCACTTACCTACCCCAGCTTTTCATTTTAACTTTTAAACCCCCTGAAGTTTACAACTTTTTCACTTACATACCCCAGTTTTTCATTTTAGCTTCTAAACCCCCTAAAGTTTACCACTTTTTCACTTACCCACTCATCTTTTCATTTTAGCTTATAAACCCCCTAAACTTTACAAAATTGGCAATTCAGGCTACGACATCAAAATTATAGAGGAAGATGGGTCACGCATTGATCACGAGTAGGGATGACAACAGGGCGGATTTGGGGCGAATTTGGCAATCCCCGTCCCTATTAGAATCAGATCGGGGATTCCCCATTTCTAATAGGGACGAGGATTCCCCGTCGGATTCGGGGATTCCCAATTCTCCGTTTTCAACCCAAAAAAATGTTAAAACATATTTATTTTTTAATAAAATTTGTATTAAAAATTATTATTTTAATAAAATAATATTATTTTTATTAAAATAATATTTCATAATACATGTTTAATGAAAAATAATATTATTTTTGTTAAAATAATATTTCATAATACATGTTTAATGAAAAATAAAATATTTTAAGTATATATTTTATTAAAATAATAATTTTTGATACAAATTTTATTAAAAATAAATATGTTTTAACATTTTTTTGGGTTGGAAACGGAGAATTGGGAATCCCCGAATCCGACGGGGAATCCTCGTCCCTATTAGAAATGGGGAATCCCCGATTTGGTTCTAATGGGGACGGGGATTGCCAAATTCGCCCCAAATCCGCCCTGTTGTCATCCCTACTCGTGATCAACGCGTGACCCATCTTCTTCTATAATTTTGATGTCGTAGCCTAAAGTACCAATTTTGTAAAGTTTAGGGGGTTTATAAGCTAAAATGAAAAGATGGGTGGGTAAGTGAAAAAGTGGTAAACTTCAGGGGGTTTAGAAGCTAAAATGAAAAACTTGGGTGTGTAAGTGAAAAAGTTGTAAACTTCAGGGGGTTTAGAAGCTAAAATGAAAAGTTGGGATAGGTAAGTGAAAAAGTGGTATACTACAGGGTAGTTAAGTGGAATTTTCCCTAAAGTTTATTATTCAAGTACCGAAACATAATAAAACTCATAATGCAATTTACAAACATAATAAAAGAGAATTAAATAAAGTTTTCAAACATGCTCCACAAAATCAAATTTCAATAATTAGCATTTTTACTTTTTATTAAATTATTATTATTTTTTAAATATATCAGGTACGGTTCGGGTAATATATAGATATATCCCTACCAGATCCATATTCGATAAAATACCCGCGAAAGTATCCGTATGTGTTCACTTTCGAATATATCAATTCCGATTGGATCGGGTACATATATATCCATTGGATATGGATCGTCTTGCCATCCCTAGACCAATCCTAACAAATCGATGTATTTTTCTAAAAATTAGAAACAATATAAATTGGATAGGAAAAAAGGGATAGGAATAAATTCATTTAGCCCGAGATGAATCATGGCATACGCATACCAAATGCAGCATACATTAGTTTCTTTACACTAATCATACATTGGTTTCTTATCCAAGAGAACAGAGGCAATTCAATTTGGAAAATATGCATAGTAGATAAGTAGAACTATTGAAAAGTAACAAATTTATCATCTACACCAGTAATTTAGAGTAAAAATCCACAAATTTATGCAAGTGATTTTGTCTGGTTCACCGGATACAAGTCCGGTCAGAGGGGAAGCCAAACCTCTATATCTAAGTGTAGTCAATCTTCTAACTGAGCAATGATGCTGACGAAAACCCTATAGCCTTGGCACATATCATCAAGCAGGCAATACTCGTTCTTGGCATGGTATGTTGCCATTAATCCTGCATATTCAGTAATTCATCTTTAAAACCCATCCTCGGTAATAAAACATTGATAACTTAAATGATAATGTAATCAAATAAATGTGAATCCAAGAACATTCGTCAGCCAAATGGTAGGTAATCTAAGACGTACTTCTAAGAAAACAAGGATGATTATGAAAGTCATCCTTTAATCTCAAAAAGATTCGGAAGTTCAACTTGGAAGATCATGTCATAATTCAACAAATCAATGACAAAAAATTTACTGTTGGAGCAAAAGGCCATTCAGTATGAATATTTCCAACTAACACACATTAGGACAGCACAACTCCTTAAACACAGAATAGACAGACAATTCATTTAAAAATATATTATATCAAATTTATAAGAACAAGAAAATAAATATTTTGCCCAACAAGACCCCTGAGACCGAGAGATATTTATAACAGAAATAATCTCTTACAAAAGGGAAAATTCATTCGAGGAACCTAACTATATCTTAAAGCAAATAGATTCAAACACAGGTTGTATTGTTGTAATATACTAAGGTTAACCGGACTTAAAATAATATAACATATTCTAAGATACAGCGAATAAGCATATAACATGTAAAAGTAGAACTAGTAGTATCATACCATAGCCAGCAGTTTGAACGTCAAAGCCTTCATCCTACCATATAAAAAAGGATGATTAAGTAAGAGAATGAAAGTTCAGGCAGGCAACAAAAGAAAGAAGAGAAATATCTCACTTGTAATTCTCGAATGAGTGGCAAACTCCCAGTGATTGAGTACGGTTTAACATGCCCAACCACCTCTTCGGTTGCCTTGCACAATACATGATATCCACGAGATTCGAGATTGCAAGCAACTCCGGAATTTGCCTCATCAAAGGTTATTGTAATGCTGTAGAATAAATTTCACATGAAAAATATTAAATCAAGGAAAAAAAATATGGTAATAGAAATCAAACAACCAAACAAAAATGGCTAAAAGTAGCTTCATTAAGATATTTATAGACTCTGGTACGACGTGCAATGAGTGAGAGACGGACCTTCCACTCAAGTTTTCATCTGGTAGAACATATTTTGAAACTGGACCTCGTGAATCAAGCTTCTGTAAATTTAGATTTATGTCGTCCACATATTCTTGTAGCTTCATCATTACATCTGTTACACTGGAACGAAAAAGCAAGGGATTGGAAGTCGAAATCAGTACTTTCAAAATTTCAACATAAAGTAACCATTTCCTCAAAGCAAGTAACACCAAAGACAGTAACAGATTCGCTTACTTGTAGAAGGGTGTTAACCTGCAACATAAACAAACAAACAGAGAGGACAGCGGTGGATGAGAAACCATTTTGCACTAACTTTAAGCTATGAACAATTCCACCCAAAATATGATAAGATAAAAACCTGACATCTCCTGCTATTGTACACTCTCCTGGAATCTGATTGATCCCACCTCCTGGATCTATATAGAAAAGGGAACATGAAAAATCTGAAGAGCACTCAATTCCAGCAAAAGTAATCATTTAAAGCCTTGAACTTACAACTCCACTGAGTTGGTTTCATCGTTGATGGTGTTGCAAATCCGTATACATCCTCCTTGGGGTGAGGAGGAAAGTCTCTGTAAAACCGAGTCTGAATCTCTTTCAGTGCTTCCATTGCCAACTCCAAGGGGTTTATAGCCTGAAGATATTCATTTGAATATTGCTTAAAACAAACTGGAAGCTGGGTACAGTAATTGGGCTTTATTTTAAAAACTGAGCGCACATTTTCTTAGTTATTCCAGTTCAAATCATTAAAGCTACCATAGATATGCAATTGGTAGGTGTAGATGTATGTTAGCATGAAAATATTGTATAATAATGGGCATGACGAAACATGACTTACAGAAGAGATGCCAATAGGTAGGACTGAATGAAAGATGGGTGTACGAGTAGAAGAATCCAAGATCTTTGTAAGGGATTCATGTTGTTTAGCCCAACTTATTTTGGGACAGCTTTTGTTAGATTTACAATTAATATATTGCTACATGCTCCTAACAGTGAGAGTTTAGTATTTGCTTTCCTATAGTTTTTCATGTGAGCTAATCTTTTCAGAAACCATAACACACATAGAGGACTAGTATTCAGCTTAGCTCCATCCTTATTCATCCCTCCCCTTTGTTGTTAAGAACTTTAACATCAAAACACAAAAAGCCTCTATTCCTCCCCTTATTCAGCTAATGCTTTACATGGGCCGAAGTTTCTCCTTTATCTCATAACTGAGGAACATTCTGAACTTCCGCTCTGCAAACTCTATCGAATGACATACATGCTTGCTTCATACATTCTACTCAATCCTTTCCTTTTCCTCTTGACTTTATATGGGGAAACAGAAGAGATAAAATTTGTACCATGATGCCTTTACCACCTGAAACGCCTTTTATATTTTGCTAAGCAATACCACTGCATACAAGGTTTGAAGACGGGCCCTTATGCCAAGTACCCAAGCATTTAACCACTTGGCCAAGTAGACATTGGTGTGCACCATGAATACTGACAACCATAACCTGTTAACTAGTCTTACAGGTACAATTTAATATTTTAGAGATTTCAATTGATTTTTCTCTAATGGGATATTTTACTCCGAAAAAAATTAACCTTTAGAATAGATATTATATTGGTACCTTGTGTGGTAAACCACTATGAAATAACTTTCCAGTAACATGAATTTTCCATGGAATCATACCACCAGTACCAATGCAAGGCTGTTTATCTGCCGTGTCAATCCAAAATCTGCATAGTAAAGAAAAAAGATGGTATAATTGTACATGTTAAACGTGATATAGCTCAAGGATGAAAGATAATTATTTTAAATGGCTAATGTAGAACATGTATTTCATTTTCTTTAATCTTTGGTTATTTTGATTTTGTTGGTAAACCAACTGGTAACTCACAAAGGACCGCCCTTGAGCTTATCAAGAAGTCCATCTTTCACCAGTGCATCCACACCAACCCCAGCAATGGCAGAATTTTCTTCATTTGCTATGAAGACGGCAACGACAGTTGACTTCAGTTTTGGCTTTGTCTCTCCCAGCCTTCTCATGAGTTCAGTTACAAGGGAAACATGTCCCAAACAATCAGTAGTTCCACGGCCACGAAGCTTATCTTCATCAATGCTCAGTGAAAAAGGATCAAACTCCTGATAATGATAATGATAATGATAATAATAATGAAGTATTATATTCTATCCCAACCACAAAATCAAGTTGAACCTAAGAATAGATTGAATACCCAATCGTTAGGGTTAGCGGTGACGACGTCCATGTGCATGCCGACGAAGGACAAGACCTTGCCGGGGACAGTGCCAGGGTACTCGACGATGAGATTGCCTCTGCCAGGGAAGTAGGTGACATGGTTGATGAGCAAGGGCCCGCCGCCGGTTGTGGAGCTCAAGGGAAGAAGAGAGTCGAGGACGTGCTTCACGATTCGGTCCTCTTGCGGGATCAACTCGGGAGGGTTGTTCTGGACCAACTTGGACTCCCCAATCACCTTCCCAAGGAGGGAAACGAACTTCTCCTTGTCCAGCTCCCCGATCGTCTCTTTCACTGAACCCATCTTTCGACAGTGCGTTGAATTCAAGTTTACGCTCCCCGTCCCCGCCCCAGATGAAGTAACCCTATAAAGGTCCGGATACATATATGTTTGGCTACAAAGACTATGTAAACTAGGATGGTGTACTCAATAAAGGCTTTAAAAAGAGGGGAAACAATTATAGTTTAATGGGAAAATAACATTTTTGTATCGTTTTTTAGTATTCTAAATTTCATTTTGGGACAATAATTTCGAAATACCCTTGAATTGAACCAAGATTAAATTTGGTCTAATGAAGAGAACCGGCCCAATTTTTAAAGAGTGTAAAAAGACGAAATTACCCTCAACTATTCATCAAATTTTCAAGTGAATGTCACCCTTTCTAATTTTTTTATTTACTCTCTCATTTCTCCATTTCTTAGTCCTCTCCTTCTCCAATGGCCGTCTCTCTGCTCCGAGACTTGATGTCACAGCTCGACCTTCTCCGCCTCCAAGGCGTGTGCTCCAAGTGGCGCGGTCCTCCATCCCTCTACAGTCGAGCCCCAAAGGGTCACGTGCGAGCTCCGACAAGCAATTGAAGAGCATGTGGGAGATGATGAGGTGAGGTTGTTCGTGAGCAAGTGTTTGGCTCACTACGACCGTCTCCTTAACCTTAAGAGCTTGGCAGCCAAATCTGACGTGTTCAATGTCGTCTCCGGCACTTTGAGCTCTCCGGTGGAACTTTGCTTCCTCTAGATCAGAGGTTTCTGACTGTCCGATCTCATTAAGGCTCGGTCTCGCATACTCATAAAAGGAGAGAGGGGATAAGAAATGAGTTCAAAAATTAAAAAATTTCACTCGCCGGAAACGTATTTTCTGGCACCCACCAGCACCGCCTCATCTCCGGCGCTGACCACAACCACTGCCACCGCTCCGGCAACCTCCACCACCACTTCGGCCACCTCCACTGGTCCTGTTTTGTCGTCTCCATCGGGTGTGGGGTCCACAACGTCGCGTCCAGTTCGGCTACTGTCGTTGGTGTCGCTGGAGTCTTCAAGGAGGATGAGGGGGCGGCGGAGGAGAGTGAGGAAGAGAGGAGAGAGGTGGAGAGAGATGGGAGGAGGGGTATGTTTTGAAAATTTGAATTTGATTTAAGGACATTTTGGTATTTTCAACAATTGAAATTGGACTAAATTGAACCAGATTATACCAGATTTAATTTTGGTTCAATTTCAGGGGTAGTTTAAGTATTTTTGGTAAGTAAATGGTCAGTTGTCCCAAAATTAAATTCAAGGTACTGAAAAAAAGAAAGAAAAGGTAGGGTAAGATAATGTCAAAAGTGTATATTTAGGTGCAAAAAAAATGTCATTTTCCCAACAATACACTCTAAAATTTAAATTTTAAAATTTAGGGGTAATTACACTTACACTATCAAATCATAAATGTAAATTCCTTTTAAGAGTAAGAAATCAAAAATACCCTTCACTAGTCATCAAATTTTTAAACGGTTGTCATCATTTCCATTTTCTAACTTTTTAAATTTTATTTATATCTCTGTCATTTCTCTTTTGTCTATGAATGAAGCTCACGTAATCCAACTAATTTGAGCATCATGTGGAAAAAAAATCAAATTTCGGCCTTAAAATAATCGAATTCGAGATCTTGAAATTAAAACATTACGTGAATCATCTCCAGAACCTTCAGTCTCTATCGTCAGAGTCGTCGCCCCTTGTCTCGTCACCTGCATCGCCGGAGGTGGGATTTGCTCAGGCTGGTTTGAACGTGCCCGATTCGACACCGTTGACTGGATTGATTCAATTTTGTGTTCTAACCTTTCAATCGATCTTAATCGATTGTGTTGTTGGTTTTGTGTGTTTGTTTGTTGATTCTTAGATTTATTATAAATTGGTTCTAGGTTGGTTTTGGATTTGCCTGATTTGCGAATCTGTTGTAGGAAGAGAAGACTTGGATTGGTTGTTGTTGTCAGTTTTCTTGTCGCGTAAGCGAAGCATCCCGACGCTATCGAAGTTTATGGTGGTGGACGATTTTGATTTTAAGGGTGAGGCGGTTCAGAAAAAATAAACAATTTGTGCTTAGTGGGGCCAAGTCTAGTTTCTTATTAGAATGAGGTAGACACAAACTACTCTGAATAAACACAAGTTAGGTTAGTTTTTTCGTATAGACAAGTTCAATTTTTTGTAGGCGTAAATTTATTTTCATTATTGCATGGTTGATGGCTTCTTTTAGGAATTTTGTTTTGCGTGATTTGGAAGAAAATGAGCTCAGAGAAAAGGAAAATTGAGATCATGGGTTCATTGGGAAAATTTATTTCTTTTTTGTTTGTTATTGATAACCTTCAAATTGTGACATTAAGCTATTTTCTAGACAAAATCATTAATGAAAGAGAGTTATTTCTCTTACATGAAAAAAGAAAACGAATGAAAGTAGGGAACTATGTAGCTCTAAGATGGGTTAATTATTCCCCCCAAAATGGTCCAAAATTGAACATTAGTTTGATTGAGTTAAGGCACTTCTCGAATGTACTAACAATGTCCTTTTTGGTAGGAAACCATAATGTTTGTTTTTTTATGTTAGTGGTAGTTAATTTTGATGGGATTCAGGTCATAAAGTCACACCCTGTATATTGTTTGCAAAAATTCGTCTACTTATGACCCACGAATTCTCATTCGAATTCATGGAACGTTATCTCCCTCTCGATTTGAGGACGTATTTACGTATATACACTCTCGCAACCTTAGACAATTGAGGTTCGCTTAAAAATCTTTGATAACCTCCCTATTCATCGCGATCTTGTCTGATGCCCGATCAAGAGATCTGACCGTTCGAGGAACCCCGACGAAGCTGTTACACATGGTTGACTCAAGAGAAGTAATAAGATGAAAGATTATATTTTTCATGATTATATTTCCCTTTTATTATATTTCTCTTTCTTTATATTTTTCTTTATATTATTTTTCCTTTTTACTATTTTCCTTTATGTAATATTTTCCTTCTATCTCTACTTGGCAATCAAGTAAGTAAAGACTATAAAAAGGGGATGAGGAGTCTAGGGTAGGATACATGAGATTTGTGAGTTTAGTCATGTATTGAGCCCGAGGCTGGAGAGAACCAGGTTTCTTGAATTACCTAGAATATTACCAATAAAAATACTTTTTTTTCTATTTATCTTTTATATATTCTATATTATAGTCGATACACTGTAAGGGTGTATCAATTGGTATCAGAGCATCCTTCCAGCAACCTGTGGAAGATGACTTCAATTTCGTGGATGGAGAGGATGCTAATGGAGATTGAAGCTCTTGGGAGGAAACAAATTACTCTATTGCTACATGTGGAGGACAAGAAAGAAGAATTCTATAAGTACTACCGTGCTTTTCCATGGTGGCAAGAAACAATCAATCGCAGGGAAGAGATAGGTACGATGATGGATCAAGTGGACGAGTGGTGTATTCGAGAGTACAAGCTGAAGGAAGAGCTAGCGTTAGAGACCCAGAAACAAGAGCATGTAGCAAAGTTATTGGAGGGGATAGCAGATATTCGAGCTTCAATGGAGAAACGTCATCAAACTATTCTTGTTGCCACGAAAGAGAAAGAGCATCAAACTAAAATCAAAGAGGCAAAGAGAATGCTAGGAGTTGAGCTACAGGAAATAGACAACATCGTATGAGATATTCGAGTTTTGTTTGTGGCCAAACCATACAACAATGGCTACGAACAATACATGGGGGGACTCCATAAATTGATGGAAGAAGACGAAATTGAAGAGAAAGATTTGAGTTCCCAAGGAGCATATTCGACATTGACTCTAGGTCTGACGTGGGAGATCCGAACACAGCTAATTTGGATCTCCTCATTTAATGATGGCTACCAAGACGGATGGATCTTAAAATTTGCACCTTATGGTTATTCCAATCCCGAGGTAGGAGTTATGAAAACATCAAGACTAGATCCCTTTAATATAATGCAGGCAAGGGGCATTAAAACCCAACTCAATGATCGAATAAAAATTGAGTATTGTCTGCCCGAGGCTGGAGAGAACCAGGTTTCTTGAATTACCTGGAATATTATCAATAAAAATACTATATTATTTTCTATTTATATTTTATATATTCTATATTATAGTCGATACACTGTAAGAGTGTATCAAAAGCCTCGTCCACACACATCGGCACACCGCTTCTTCAACCTAACCGAAACACCCGATATCTGAAACCCCAAGACATGGGGGCGACAACACTAGCCCGTCGTAGGAGTCAAGACCGCCTTATAAAGATGACGTCATCGCAAAGTCGGTCCAGTCGGTTCAGTGTCAGTCTGCACCGACCGAACTGGTTCAACTCTCTTGTACCTGTCAAAATGTCTATACTAGCCAACAGGGTCGGCCCATCATGCCTCCTGCGCATGAGGCCTCTCTCGCCTAGCTGCTTAATGGGCAAGTAATGCACCTTATTATAATATCTACAAGCAATGAATAAATTAAGGCAGATATACCCTAACTCGGTCCCCAAGTAATTTGGATCTCTTGTAACTCCTTGCACTATAAAATATAGGCTCACTATTTTTAAGACTTAGATTTAGAAGTGTACTTTTTCGTGACGTAGGAGCGCTATCGCTCAATAGCAGCTAGATCGACTGACTTAGACCCGTAGGAATCTTGTATCTATATCATTCCATCTTAATATAAGAAAAGGCTCTAAAGTAGAGCCGATTTTCCACAACCTCTACAATTTCCTGACTAGTCTGGACGTACTTCCCCGAATTTCTTGCGCCTCTTTCTCTCTCCTTTTCTCGTCGATCTGTCTAACTATCCTCGCTCCGATCAGACGAGCCCCAATAGTTATAATAAATCATCTAACCTCGCGGACGTACCGAGACCCTGGTAGTGTATCTCCACTAGGCTTGTTTAAGAGCATTCAAACTTAGCGTTCTACCTTAGAGGCCGCACAACCCCATATCTAGATTTAGATCTCTCAAACCGTGACAATAGTGCTAGATTGTGATAGTGTTGTTGCTTTCTTAATTATTACATTTTTGTGTTTCAGTTGATTTAAATGCACTCATGCATTTTCAATTTTGCACTCTAGAATACGTAGGGGATGAGTTGACATATAACAGAATTTTGCTTAAATATGTTGCTAAGAATTGAATTTTTATTTCGCTGAGAAATTGGTTTGTTAAAAATTTATGTTTTTATTTGTTTGATAATTATGTTTACGATAATTTGATTTAATTGATAAAGTAGCCTGTGTTATGTTTTGATTTGAGAATTTTTGTTTTAATTTTCTTTACGAGTGAGTTGTTTTTGTCACCATAAGTAAATGGACGGAGGAGAGAAAAGGAAGTTGTAGAGAGAGAGTTAGAGGAGAGACAACGTATTTTTGTCTTTTAAACAAATTAGTATCAAGATAAGTTAAAATGTACGGAAACGAGTAACAGGTAAATAAAATAAACTTTTGGATTACGTGTAGTAAATTTTATATGACGTCAATTGAATATTTTGAGATATAAAGTCCAAAATACACTCAATTATCTAGTAAATATGAAATGATCATTCCAGCCTCAATTGAATAACAAACTAACATTATGATTCACGGATTTTTTGGTCTTTTCAAATAACAGAGTTAAATTTTTAAGTAAGTTTAAAAAAATTCTAATGAATTGATTGTATTATCCCCTTCTTCAACCTCCTCTCCTCCCCCCTGTAGTCCAACCTCTCAACCTAAAATGTGGATTGGGGCACTATATGAAGCGGCACATATTGATCCACTTCCAACCAAGCTCATTCTCCAATTCCAAATCTACTCTATACCTTTCTCTGTTTTTTACACTTCCAATGATAACTAGAGCATGAGGAGCAGTGTTTTCGTGAGTGTTTGCAACAAACATGTCGTTCTTTGTCTTTTCTGTTATATTTTCTTGACACCAATACCCTCATGATTCATGGATAACATCTGCACCTTTGATTTTTTTTGCTATGTGATTTGTGGGTTTTAGGAAAGGAATGTAGAGATGAGAAAGAAGTGTTGTTGACAGTTTTTTTTATATTTTTTATTAATATGTTTCTTTCAATCTTTCTTTCTTCTACTGGGTTGGGTTGATTTTCTAGTAAGAGACAAAGAGAGATCAAATTAAAACAATTGTGATTGAGTTGAATTTGTGTTGTTAGCATAGAAAGGAGTTGATTTTGATGGACGTTTACGATTCAACTCTAATTGTGTTGTTAAGGGTCTATAAGGTTGACCGCGTCGATCCAGATTCTTTAGAAGTTGAACTAGAGAGAAAGGCGGGAGAGCGGAGAGGTTGAAGAAATGAACAATAGAGTCGTTTTACTAAGAAATAGTCTTAGAAATATGCTCACAAGCTCGATACTTTTATTTATGTTTCACGTCTAATGTATCTCGTCAATATCTACAAGTTTGTTCAATATCAGTTGCATGTTTCAAACTATTGAAATATTATATAAAATTAAATCTCTATGAAAATACAATGATTAAACATGTGTTAGAAGTATTAGACTCGTTAGAATTAGTTCATTAAGATTTGGATTGTGTATTAGAGTTTCATATTATTCTCTATAAATATATAGTATTTATTCTATTCTCAATGCACATCAATTGATTCAATATTATTTCTTTTTTTAATATATTATCGAAGGATAATCAATCTTCTGCTTGATTTTCAAATTATTCATTTTTGCATACTCATTAATGATTTGTGATTTTGATGGATGGGCAGACACCATTTCACCTCTACATATATATATTCGACTTATTTTCTCCATTTTCGTTTTGTGGCCTCCTCTTAAAGTCATAGGGCCATGTTCTTTTTTATTTGATTGGCGAGCATTTTCCCGACTTTTCAACTCGTTTTACTTATTTAGATTCATTTTCATTTTTCATTTGGCTCTGTTTACCTTCTTATGTCTTTTGTTTCGTCCCCTAGGCATGTGGTTCACGTGTACATCCTTGTAGGTTATCCCGTAAATTGGACATCGACACGTGAGGGAGAGTGTTGAGTATCAACAAAATCCCTTTGAACACAACAACTCGAGAGAAGAAGAAGATAAAATGATTGCTTATATTATTTAAAAATTCAAACTTAATTCGATTTACACTAAATGTCAAAAGGGTTGTTAGATATATTAGGCCCATTAGGATTAATCTATTAGGACTTGAATTGTAAGTTCAAATTTCTTGTTATTCTCTATGAATATAGAGTATCTTGTATTCTCAATACGCATCAATTCAACGGTAATTCTTTCTTTTGAATACTGTGTATAATCAACGATATATGTTAGTGGGCGAATGACATTAAGATTTAGCACTTTATGACTAAAAAAATCTTCATCTCTATGTTATAAATGATCGAACAACAATTTCATACTTACATTATATGAGTTATTCATATTAAAGCGAGTAAGAATTTCTTAATACAAAATGAACGGCGGACAAAAGTTCTTTTTTAAAAATGTTCAATTGGTAGGCCAGGAATTTTTTTTCATTACTTTTATTTCAAATTCACTTGTCAAATATACAACCGTCTCTTCAATTTCACTACAAGTTTAAGTGATGTTCAAATCATAAATATTGCAATACAAATTAATATTATTTTTGTTATTTTGATAAATACATGGACAATTTGTATTGATGTATCCATTTTTTTAAAATGTATTCACTTGAAAAGGCTATACCGCATTTGATCATATTGTTTTAATACATTTAAATATTTCTATGATTTATCGAGTACATTTTTCCTGGTTTTAAATTGAATACTTTAAAAAAATTTTCAATATTCGTAGGTTTTCATGTGAATATCATTATCATTCAATATATTAATAAATTTTCATTCAATATCGTTATTATTCAATATCGTAGGTTTTACTTTGTGGCTAGTATTTATATGAAAACCACGATGTAGAAAATGGGAATTTATTGTGACTATTAGATGAAAATTTGAATGGTTATAATTTTTGTTTACTTATCAATGACAGATGAGAGTAATTATTCAAAACTTGTTATTTATTTTTGGATTTTAACCTAAATATAATGGTTTTCTTAAACAGTAAATCATTTCTTTTTTAGTTACAATATTTAATTTACATTATTACGATTTCATTTATTTTCTATTTTCTATTTGATGATTTCAATTTTACAAATACAATATTTATATAAGAAAATATTTCATGAGTTACTATTTAATTTTTTTCGATTTCGTGATTTTATTTGTACAACTAAAGGGGTTACACAAAAAGTTTGTTAGATCATGATTTTATTTTTACGACTTTATGATACGGGTTTTATTTTTACGATCCTAAGTTTCATTTATTTAATTGCACGTTTCATTTCATATGAAGTCTTTGTTCCATTATACATGTTTCATATTGAATAATGAAAACAAATAATAACAAATTAAGATTTTCCTGAAATATATACAATAAAATAATGTTTCAAAATCAAATTTAATAATAAAGAAATAATAAAACAACAAATCAAAATCAAATTGAGTAATGAAACCATTTTTTTTAACCTAAATATACAACAACCAAATAATCAAAATTCGATACTAAATTGAAAATAGTATTGAAACAAGTTTCATTTTCCTGAATACATGTTTCATTTTCATAACATAAAGAATAATGACGTAACTTTTATGAAACTGGAAGAAATACAAATTACCTTTATTTTTGGTATGCGCCAATTTGACCCTTATACCATTTTAAAAATTTATTTTATTTATTATTAATTCGGCTATTTACATTAACCATTAATTATTTCTATCATACTTAAATTTTCATCTAAAAGATAGTTTTTACTATAATGCATCCCTTATTTTGTTTAAAGCCCATAACATTGTTAAAAATTATAAAATATCTAATTTACCCCTCAACACAAAAATAAATAAAATTAAAAACTAACTTTACAACACAAAGATGATGCCATCATCCCTTCTTCATCGTGAGAACCAACACCACTCTCCTGCAAATATTTGTAAAATTGCCCTCATCTACTTTTGAAGACTCACGGGAAAAAAGGATTTGAAGACTGCCAGAGACAATGAAAGGAACACCAAATTTCTGTTTAGTTTTTTTATGATAAATTTTTTTAATACAAGGGCAATTTTAGTAACTTTTCAAAAAATCGACCTCAAACTATATAGTTTCTATCTATTTAAACCATGATACAAAATTAAATTCCTGCACATTGAATTGATATGTGTGAATTGAAAAACAAGCACAATGAACTTAAATTACCCCAAAATATAACTCGTCAAGGAAAGAAAAAGCTCATGATTTTCTCTAAGTGTACTGAATAGAGCATATGATTAAATTAGTGCAGATACAGCAAAAGTATGTATCACTGCAATATGTCCTGATATCAAGCAAGATGGTTTTGCAATGGAAAACAACAGGCTTCCTCAAAACTGCCTAATGCTGTAGCAATGTTCAGACCATCCGGACTAGATATAGGAACTCTAATCACCCTGAACTCGTATTTCAAGACACATTAGCAGAAGGGGTTGTTGATTGCACCCATGACAATATATCGTCCCTAGTTGCTACAAAACAACCAGACCTGTCTTCACTCTGCCTGAACGGTACACCCAGTTGCTTTACGTGAGAAGCGAACTTGCTTGCCAGTCCCTCAGCAAATTTCTGAGTTCCTAAGCCAGCATTGGCCACAAGCAACTTGGGCAATCGCTCCTCCCGTTCAACAACGAGAGTTGATAGAGTCACCATCCACTCTTCCAGTGCAGTGTGGGCTGCCCCAACCGAGAGAGACCTCACATCCATACACCATTCATTTGCAGTTTTCTCATGTAGACCCGGGTACAACCCAAACACAGTTCCCAGATAGAGCAAATCGTGTGCTCTCTGGAGGGAATTCCTCTTTCTGCATATATCAATGAAGCAATTACAGAAGGGTTTTCTAGCATCAGCTGCAGTGTCACTGATAATTCCCTTGAACTCTTCCTTCATCTTATTGAAGCCAATTTTCTCATCCTGCATCAATTTTACAAACGAATCAAGCTTTGGGTTAGCTTGCTGCAGACAAGACGATATGGCATCCACATCTTCCATTTTGTCACACGAGGCCACAACAGACAGCAAGCAACCACACAGCCTATCATCCGGCCTTACCCCTCTTTTGACTGATATATGGAATACTCTAACCAAATCGTCAATTCTCCCGGCCTTCCCCAAACATTGAATCAAACAAGTACATCCCATCACATTGATCTCACCTCCCAAGTTTTCAAACAACTCCATGGCCTTGCCAGCATTCCCTCCACTCCCATACAGCTTCAGCATCGCAGCATAGGTATAGTCGTCTGGCCTGCACCTTTGCGACTCCTTCATTTCCTGAAAGAGCTCCTCGCCCTCTTCCTCTAATCCTACATCTGCACACATACTCAACAATGTGTTATACAAAAACAAATCCATTGGCCACTTATTCACCTTCATCTGCTCCCACAACTTCATAGCATCACGATCCCACCTCACTTTGCCGTATATCTTAACAAGTGAGGTTAAGGTCTTCTCATTCGGAGTAAAGCCCGATTGAAGCATTTCCTCAAATATGGACTTAGCCAAGCCGGGGTGGCCAGCCTTACCCGCCGCTTCCAACAAAGTATTGTAAATAACCACATTAGGCTTGACACCAACATCACGCATTTCCTCCAAGACATATATAATGCCATCATAATCCCCAGCATCACCAAACGTCTTGGCCAATATGGAGAAGGCAACAACATCAGGGTTCCAGCCATTAAACCTCCCTCTCTCATACAAACTAAGCACTTCCTCAACCTTGCCCAACTGGGCATAAACATCTAGGATGGCCGAGTATGTCACCTCATCAGGCATCAGGCCCGTCTTATACATCCTCTCGAACCACTCCACAGCCTTATCGAGGAAGCCACACTTGTTGGCACATGAAATGATTGTAGAATATGTAATATTATCAAGCTTGATGTCATGGCTCACCATTTCATGGGCGAGCTTCTCAATCAGGGAAAACTGCATCCCAAACCTCAGAGACTTCATTACAACATTGTAGAAGATGGTTTCCATGGGAACAGAATTCTGGGTGTGGAGCCAATTGAAGAAGAAATAAGATTTCTGCCACGGCCTGAGGTTGTTGAGCAGAAGAAGGGCATTTCCGCGGGTGATGGGCTGAGGAAGCTCCAGGAGGACAGCCATGAAAGCGGCCTCGGAGGAGCCACAGCCATTGAGCTGGGCGGCGATGCTCTTGAGCTGCTGGACGTTAGGATTGGGCGAGTGGTGGGAGCGCCTTTGCCTCTCGGGGTCGACGACGGAGCGTCTGGGCTTGGTGGGGTTGGCCCAGATAGACTTGGGGTTGTGGGCTTGCTCCTTGTCGCCGGTGGACAGGATGGTGGAGGACAGAGGCTTCAGCTGGTCGGCCAGAGATGGGGTTTTGGGGATTGTTTCTTCCCTAGATTTTCTGCAGAAAATGACCAACCTTTTCTTTGTTGGGATTTGGTGGCCGCGTGCTCTTCCATGGGAATTTAGAGCAAGATGAACAACCAGAGCCGTCGACAGAGTTGGAGCCATATTGAGAAAAGATATTTCAGACCTCTTCTTCTCACAACACCAAACCTTATCTCATATTTCAACCCTCTTGAACCCTCAACAATGGAAACTATTTATTTTCAACTTTAAAATAATAGAAAATGGGGGAAAATCTCTTTTTTAATACTTTTACTCATTTTTATTTCTACATTACAAAAGACTAAAATATCGCTTGTAAATTGAAATCTCAGGTCAGAAGCTTATAAAATATAAGAGTTTATATATACATTAAATTCTAGACCCAATAGACTAGTCTTTTGGGTTAAAGATGAGCTCTAATGTGTATGTGAGCTTTCCTTGAATGCTCATTTTAAGTAAAGTCTGAATCTACCCTTCATGCTCTCCCCTACACACGCGCATGCCCTCTTTCCATTTCATCTATGGGTAGGTTTACTTGCTTTTCACACAAGAAAATCCAAATGATTGGGAGATCTTGATGTTTGGGGCACCAGTCAATCCATCGAAATAAAATAACGACAATCATAAGAAAAAAATTAGGTTAATTTCACGAATTTTTGAGGTCATTTAACTCAATAATATTCGCTTAACTTTACGAAAAAAAATTTTCCACTTAAAGGATACCATGTAATGTAATTGCAAATTTCTCAATGTTAGTTTTTGGGTTAACTTCTGCTAAATTTTAATTTTAGAAAGAGTAAAATACTCATGCGTGTGTTTTAAATTATCAAATAGAGGCATTTTGACCTTCCTCCGCTTCCGGCTACCATGTAATATAATGTGTATGTGAGCTACTGCTCTACCTGAATTGTTGTCTCCAGTGCATATCCTCAAATTTCTATATTCTCGAACCACGTCTCTCTCTCACAGAGGTAGAGCTGACTCAACTTTTGTAGTGTGTCAATGTTCAAATGACGGGAGACGAGAAGAATGAGAACGAAAACAACGATGATGATAGTGGTATCAAGAATTCATTTGAAGTAAATGTTTCGGAAGTTGAAGATAGAGAAAGGTGAGTCTTATTTGCTTCAACCTACAAGCTTAAATTAAGGCTTTCAGTGGATTAATCCCCAAAAAAAGAATTTATTTTTAATATTTATTTCATAATTTAAATTTAATTTTTTTTTGTGAAAAATATTTTTCGGGGGTTAATGGTTTCTTACAAATCCTTTTTTTGTTTGTTTAGAGTGATGTCATTTTTTTTTACAAAAATGAAAGAAAAACTGGGAATTGAAGTCTTAAAGAGCTCATGCCCTGCTGTTGAGAAGTTTTCCATTTTCATGATACCTTAATACTTTCCTTTTAAACTTTGTGTACTTTTATGTTTTTAGGTAAGTAACCACAATGCACTTTTTCTTTTTTTTGAAACAAAAAGGGATTTTTTTTATAAATCTATACTTGCTCTTTGCTCTATTTTCTAGAGGCACTTTTACCGAATAAAAGTTATCTTTTGCAATTTAATTTCATTATCCTAGTTCATTTAAAACATACCGAAGAGAGGGGATCAGGTGGTGAAGGGAGGAGGGAAGAAGAAGAGCGAAAGAGATGGAGGAAGGAACGAGAGAAAATAAAAAAATGACATTATTTGAAACTCTAAAATTCATACAGGGGTATTTTTGGGTAATCCACTTTAGTACGATTGATATTACGCTTTCTCAATTAAGTACAGTTTATATCGAAAGTTTTTCAGACGTCAGCTGAAATTTATTTTCACATTTTACTTTAACTGTGTCAAACTTAACGTGATTATGTTTTTATTCATTTATGAAATGGTTTGAATATGATTTTCAATCATGTCATTTTCTTTACCCACTCTCACCCACTTTCATCTAATATGATTTTCATACTTGTCGGCATCCCTCCCGACCTCCCAATAGAAAGATGGTATAATCCACATTGACTTAAAACCATAAATTATTCTTCTCGTTTCTACCATAGATGCTTCCAACGACCTAGCTCGATATGGGAACTCTTAATTTTTAAAAAGCTGAAGGGTAGCCTAAATGAAAGAGTTACCAAAAATTCATCCCACCAAACTTTACTCGACATCCAAAAAATAGCTCTGGCCCAAACCACCTAATTTAGGTGGTAATTTGGTTGCACCGCTTTTGAGTTGACAACTGGTGACATGATGTTTGCTCTAAAGGAGGGGCGAAACTTTGGCGAAGACAAGGTCAAATTTTTTTTACATTCTCTGTTAACCTTCAATCCATTATAAATAAACGGTAAAAGACACTTTACTACACCTAACTAAGGTTCTTCATATTGTGCTACTCTAACTATTTTGTTCTCTCTTTTAGTAACATAACTATGATTTTGGGACAAACGTTAGTGTTCCCTTAGGTCACATGCATACACATAACTATTTAACTAAAGGAAATATCTAAAATACACTCGGTTGAAAAAAAAAACAAACAAAAAATCTGAGATGAACAACAGTTGTACCCTAATTTTACTTTCCCGAAACTAGGTTTCAGTTATATCAAAATTCACACAAATTATTATTGTTTTTTATCAGCAATAAAAGATATTATAAATGACGGGAAAAAAAGAGTACAACCAAGAAAAAAGTGGAAAACTGAGCCCCAAACCAAAGAAAAGCCAAAACAACAAAGGGTTAAGAGATAATAGAACGAAGTACCGTCCTCGGGTTTGCGCACCAGGTGGGAAAAGCACGCTCCCCCGCCCAAGACTGAATGTCACACTCTTCGTCCGCCTGCACCAGTGTGAATGAGCGCATCTGCAGCAACCTAAGAACCTCTCCAGGTGAATGCTCATCGTCTCTGAAAATTCAGCCATTCCTGGTAACCCAGATGTACCGGAAACCCATCGTGATCAGTCTGCTCCAAGCTCTCCTTACTCCTCCATCCGTAATCCTGGCACTCTATCCCATGAAGAGGTCATGAACGGACTGAATAGTGGGGAACGGGATCCCCCACCACCTGTGGATCTTCCTCCAGAACCTCTAAGTCCAGCTTCAGGAAAGCATGAGATGCTCCGTCGTCTCCTCTCTCCTCCCACAAAGCGCACAGAGGCGGTGACCAATCGGGATAACCCCCAGAAAGCAAGAGTGCCTCTGGTCGGGAGGCTACCCTATAGCACTAACCATCTGAAACTCCTGAAGTTCGGTAGAACTGGCATACTCCATAATCTGGGAGCCCGGTCCACCGGGTCCATATGATCTGCCCCTGATAGCAGATGAAAGTCTCTCCTCACCGTGTACCCTCTCCTGTCAAACGTCCACCAAATATGGTCATGGACACCCTCTGTCGGTCTGATAGTGTCAAGAACTGTGAGCAAATCCGCAAACTCTAGCCCTTCTCTGACAGTCAAGACCTCACGAAAGGGTATGGACCAACCCTCCAACACCCAAGCATCTCGAACAATACGCCCCGGATGTCCCACACACCTGTAGAGTCTGTAAAATCCGGTCCTCAAGCAGAAGTCTCCCAGCCAACAATCATCCCAGAACCTCCCATCTACAAGTCCCCGGATGACTGCCATCTACAAGTCTCCAACGGACACAACCCGGGCTGAAAATTCTAGGGAAGGCCTGATGAGATGTCAACCCTAGAATAGCGCAGAGCCCTCGACCCCGTGTGACCCAAAAAAAGAAGAGAAGAGAGATCCCTAGCCGACCTGTCCCACCCATATCTCGCGCACAGAATCCTCCTCCATAAAGTATTTGGTTCTTTCGCGAAACGCCACCACCATTTCAACAACAGAGCGATGTTGACCTCCTCTAAGCGTCGGATGCCCAAACCTCCCTGTCTGGTCGGCCTACAAACTGTCTCTCATCTAACCTTCGCGAACCCCCGAAGACCGCCTCTGCCCCTCCATAGGAGCTTCCTCATAATGGACTCCAGCCACAATGGTCCTCGGAGCCCTGAAAAGAGACATATAAGAAATAGGCAAACTCGAAAGAGATGTCTTGATCAGCGTGATTCAAACTCCAAAGGAAAGACTGATGGCTTGCCATACAGCAAGTCTGGCCCTGAATTTAGCCACAATCGGCCCCCAAGTCACAACTCGGCAGTTGAATTGAATGAGGTTGGGGTGAAATTATATTTTTTTTATGTTATGAATACTACTGATTAAGTCGAAATGGGTTGGAAGAGAAGTCGATCAAGGTCTTGCTGAAGAGGAAGCATATCGAGGCTAGAGGCGCCACTGGCGGCACCCAAAGACTGTTGTTGAACACCTGCAGAATGTCACACCGCGACAGTGAAGGGAGGAGGCAGTCGTCGAAGGGGTAGTGAAGGGAGGAGGCAGTGGTAGAGGAAGAACATGAGAAGAGAAAAAAGAATTAGTGTTTAGTGTTTATATTAATGCAGATGTAGTTTGGTAATTTCATTTTCAGTTAACAAAATTAACACACGTGTCCCAAACTTATAGTAAGGTAGTAAAAAAGAAAAGAAAAAATAGTTAGAGTATCACAGTGTGAAACAACCTTAGATAGATATAGTAAAGTATTATTTTCCTCAAGAAAAATGATATAAAACTATTTTATGATGATTATAAGCCTCATAAACGCAAGTCCTTTTACAAATACTGGCATGGTCGAAAAGTGTCTAAGTAAGAGGGGATATGATATGTTTGGGAACCCCCCCCCCCCCCCCTACTCTTTTGGTACTAATTGTATAGTAGTTCAGCTGTAGGTGATTGGTTAGAAGCTTCCGTACTTTCATAATTTAATTTTTTTTCAATTTCCAATTGATCCTTGGATACAAATCCCGATAATGTAAATGGCAAGGGACATGAAGGTCGGGAGGGATGTCAGCAGCTTTAACTTTGAAATCACGTTAAGCGAAACTTTGGTGATAATAGATAAAGAGAATAGCAAAAAAATAACATGGGATAGTTGGGTCATTTCAAAATGAATAAAAAAAAATTAAAATATGTTAAATTTAATACCGTTAAAGTGAAGTGAGACAAAACACATTTCAGTTGAGTTTTTAAACAACTTTCGATATTAATTATACTTAATTGAGAAAGTTGTAATACTAGTGTGACAAAGTGAGATAACCCCTAATCTTTTTAATGTAACAACTTAACTAAAGTTAATGTCATTACTATTAGTGAAAAATTGCAATTATAGAGTATCCTTAAAGTGGGGAAAAAACTAATTTTAGGTGTAATTATATGAAGTTTACCCCTAATTCAACATTGAATTATTATACAAAAAAGAGATGAATCAAATTTAATATATTAAGGTGATATATGAAAGGAGAAATTATAATTGACAGTGATTAGGAGTGTAAGTAAGTCGAGTCAAACTTCAATTTGTTAGGACTAGTCTCAGAAAAAATGTATTCAACTCAATAACAGTTTGAACAAATTTATGCAACTAGTCTCGAAAGAAAACAGGCAAGCTCAAATTCACTATAAACTATGCTCGATTTGTTAGTTTTCATGATAAATATTTATTAAAAGTTATAAACTATGTTAATCAAAAGTAGAATTAAGTAAGGGTCGTGAGGCTATATGGTGTTAAAAGGTTAAGCTCGAACTCAAGTCGTTTATCAAATGAGATCAATGTTAAACTGGAATTCAACTCGATCTCGAGCTTGAGTGTATGAAATATATTACACATGTCCTAACAGGTGATTGCTGAAATGTAGGACACGCATGTGTAGAGGAGTTTAGTACAAGGTTGCAATTTGAGGACTACAAAATACTTGGACTTCCTGAAGAAGAGCCCTTGAGTCATCCCCAAAAATAGAGTCCTTGCCATCTTTCCTCTTGGCATATGACAATCCCAGCCTAGACTTTGCCTGCCTCAAGTCTCCAATACCCGAGTTGGTGTCGGGGCCTGCGAAGCCCCCCATAACAGGAGCCAGCGGGGGGCCGATAAGTAGGCCATCGGCCCCGAATTGGGGGCCGCCCCGCGCATAGTCGAAGAGAGCTGCACCACTGCCGCCTACTTTGGGCAGAATGATGGGGAGATGAGGCTGAGGCTGAGGGTCAGGCCAGTAGAAGAGGAATGGGTCGAAAGAGTCATAGTAATCGTCAGTGCTTCTGTAGCCCTCAGGGTTGAAAGCGCCAAACTTGAAGGATTTGTTAGTGTAGGCTATGATGACACATGGCCCCTTGAAGTCACTACACTCGTGGAACCTGCTCGCACTGAACCCATCAATACTTGCTCTGTAGCAGCACTTGAGCTCTTTGCCTGTCCATGTTTACTTGTACTTGTCTAAGACAGTGATCGTGATCGGTGATAGTAAACACTGAAAAAGAGATAGATGGAGTACCTTTTAAGAATGTCTTGGCAAGCATGGAAGGAGGGAAGGGAAGATCCAAATCGTGGTACATGGTCTCTGCCCTCTCATCGCCTTTTTTCTTGCCCAGGTTCCAATTGAAGAAGCATCTTGTTCTTGGGCTTCTTTTTGTTGCATATAACACAGAATTAGAGATGCAACAAGCCATGATCACCACATCAAACTTCTGCTCTGACACTGGTGGACGGAGGATTATATCGCGTCTTATCCTTTAAACCCCCTACACACGTGTCGATTTTGTATCTATCCGTAACCCTGCAAATACCCATGTATGCACGGGATTGGCTACTTACCATTCAGGCTCCAAAACAATCAATTATTATTGGGAAAAATTACCGGATCACCTATGCCTAATTTTGTTATGTTACAACTTACAATTATTGTTTCATATTTTTTGCACCGTTAGCTAACTATAATGGAAAATGACAACGCTGGATTGTAGTTTTTAAAAGAAAAATTGCACAAACTCTAATTACATTGTTATAGTCTTGCAGACTGTTTCTTTTTGTAATTTTTAGTGATAATGAAAGATAATTACACAAAATCAGTACCACATCTTCAAAAAAATCATTTCAGGTATTCGTAAAGTAAATAAACGACATTTAACCAAACTTCTGTTAAATCTAACTGAATTTAGTTGTTAAAAAATCTAAAATACCCTCAATGATTCTGATTTGAAATCATAATAGTCTAAATAGTTCAAAACTGGTCAGACCGGTTCAAATTTGGTCTGACTAGTTCAAATTAAAATTATATTATTTTTATTTATTAAATTACAATTACATTTTTAATAAGAAAAATAATATTAGTAATAATTAAAATAATTATATACATTAATTAATAATAATATCAATAATTAATTATATTCTAAATAATTATATAAATATTAAATAATTGAATATAATTATTATCATAAAAAATACAAAATTATAAAAGAAAGGGTTAATTACAGTTTGCCCATACTACACTGGCGCGTTTTACAGTTTGCCCCAGCTACAATAAAAAGTTCAAATTAAGACACGCTAATTGTATTTTTTTTACAATTCCGTTAGAAATTGGATGGAAACTTAAAAATTTTGACGGAAACTTAATTTTTTTTCAAAAAAGACGAAAATACCCCTTTCAGCTGGTTTGACTTGGACCATAAATAAACCAAAATTAATCGGAAGATCAACAATTATTTTAATTATTAATATTATTTTATTTTTTATTTCGAATGTATAGTTATTAATGTCATTTGGGTCTAATTATTAAAAAAATTATAATTAGATAAATTTTTTTTAAAGTTGTTGATCTTCCGATTCTCTTCGATTTGATATACTACCAGCCCGAAACAGAGCTCGTATGAGAGAGTTATGACATTCGAAAGTTTCAATATATTATTAATTACATTATTATTATTATTATTATTATTATTATTATTATTATTATTATTATTATTATTATATAATTTAATACAAAACCGATACAAGTCGAACCAGGTAAAGGGGTATTTTCGTCTTTTTGAAAAAAATTAAGTTTCCGTCCAAATTTTTAGGTTTCCATCCAATTTTTAATAGAATTGTAAAAAAAATACAATTAACGTGTCTTAATTTAAACTTTTTATTGTAGCTGGGGCAAACTGTAAAACGCGCCAGTGTAGTATGGGCAAACTGTAATTAACCCTAAAAGAAAGAAAGAAAGGGTGTCTATCTGTGTCCGCCTCCTTCTCACCGCAACTCCATGGGTCACCTCTGCCAAAGCCACCGTAACGGCGCTCATCTTTCCGCCCAACTACCACGAACCTTCGAGTCGGCTTCAAGATCGAGTTCGGTCTCTTCACCATCGAGCCTCGAGGACATGTCAATGTCGGTGTCAATCTCGCCCTCGTCGAGGATGTCTCCGTCGTAGACCTCGTGCTCCTGACCTTCATGGTCGTCCTCGTGCTGATTCTCCATACCTAAAGCTCTGGAGCTTTTTGCCTCGCGGTTTTGGGTTTTGAATTTTAAAGAGATTGGGATGAGAGTAAGTACTGTACACTACAGTTTCGTTCTCATCGGAGCCTCAACATCTCTAGTTCTCCTTCCTCATCCAGTGAGCCACGGAGTCCCAAATCCAATCCAACACACACCTTGACCCGCGACAGAGCCCACCCCCAACTCCGACCTCGAGCTCGAGCCCGAGACCAACAAAGCATATATGGGAAGGGAAACCCATATCTAGGGTTCTCAAAGCCACCAGACCCACGACGGACTTGAAATCGAAGCTTTTGCAACCCCTCCCTGCTCGGCCAGCTTCTCCGACCACCGTCACTTATAGCTTTTCCAGTGTTTCCTACTAAATCAGTCTATTGAAAGCTTGTAGGTATGAGTGAAGAAATTGATTTGACGGGTGATAGAGGTGTCTTCTAGACAATTGTTTGGCATGACAAAGCGGAAGGAGACGAGGCTTGTAGTAGATAAGTGAGAATTTATTGAATTCTTGCAAGTCAAATTTCCTCATTTGACCTCATTTTCGTCTCATTTTAGGTAGTTTTAGAGTCATTAATACTAAATTGAGCTTGATATGTTTTTGTGGTAAAATTATAGGAAAAGAAATCATTTCGAGGAATTTTGGAGCAAAAAAGAGCTCGGGAGAAAAAACGAGTACAAGCCGAGATGATTTGGGCAGCACGATCAACATTCAACATTCTCCAACTTTTAAGGAGGAATCGTGTCCATCGGAGCTCCAGATTTCGAGTTCTCGGCCGGTCAAACAGGCTGACCAGCAACCCGTCCAGCTGCAGCGAGCCATCTTGCGAGCATCATATCTTCCACATACAAGAGCCGAATTAGGAACCTTCGATGTCTAAATTCAAGAGGACGAATCCATCTTCATTTCCGATGAAAGAAATTTCCTCATTGAAGGTCTAGAAGAGGTCGAAAATGGCGTTGGAAGAGGGGTTGTTCACTAGAAATTGGGCTAAACCGGACATTTCTGAACCAGACTAGTCTGGACTGAACCGGTCGCGATTTTCACTAAATAAAACACGAAGTTTCAGTCATTTTTCAAGGGAGAAGGAGGGAGAATCTAGTTTTTAGGGTTGGAGAGGCCAAAAGCTCTCAAGGAGGGAGGTTCCTAGAGTTTGGGGGGGGGGGGGGGGAGGGGGAGAGAAAAGCTCCATTGAGAGGTTTTGGAGAGAGAAAAGCTTGAAGAGGAAGGAGCTCAAGTTGGAGAAGCCATTGGAGGACAAAAGCTTGAAGGTGAAGAGCTTGAAACCAACCATTTGGAGTGGGTATTGTGATTTATACTTAGTTTTGCTTAGATTCATAGCTTATATTTTGATTTTGATATTGATTTATTGATTTGAGGATTTGATGATATTGCTACTTTTGATATGTGTTATTCATGAGAGATGAACTTGAGTTCTTATATTGCTATTTTGAGATTGTGTTGTTCAGGAAAGATGAACTGGTGTCTTTTGATAGTGATTCTGAGTTTGTTGAGAACTTGTGAAATTTAGGGTTTGCTTGAGTTATTTTGTTTTTGTGTTGATATGTTGAAGATGGTTGACTAAATTAGCAACTTGGGGGACTGGGATTAAGGGGATTAAGTGGTTTTGAGTTAATTGCATGTTAGCTAATTAGGGGAATTAATCTAGGGCTCTAATAATGTATCTTAATGCTTAATCTCCCGAGTAGACTTAATTATGATTTAATCTAGGGAGAGAGGCTCGTAGAGCAATTAACCTAGGTGTATTAGAGTGATTAGGGGTTGTATTTACATTTTGCCCAATCGAGAAGAATGGATGCAATTTAATGCCATAATTGATCAACATGAAAGCATTTCAAATTCTAAGGATCCTAAGTCTAAACAATTTGCCTAATTTTGATCAAGTTATTGTTAATTGAATTAGTCCCTTAACGACCTCGTAGAGTAGATTTTGGGTAGAATCGAATTTGATAATACCTAGATGAGTTTTAAACATTCTTAATTACGACAAATGCAATTAACCTAGATCTTATGACTATTCCCGACATCCCAATCATTTCACCAAGTTTTATCAATTCTTGACACACTTAATAATTGCTATTTGTTGCTTGCTAGTCTAGTATACTTGTGATAGGTAACTGTTAGTCGTTTGAGTTTGCATGAGATTTGAGTTTGAAGATTTTCCAACACACAACATTTTTATCGCTAGGGCCCGACTTAATTTCTCGGTAATTTCCTACTTAGCGCCCACTAGCTTTGCTTCTCCGATGGATCGATAACTCGGGCTTAAGAAAACCCAAATATTACTTGACGACCGGTGCACTTCTATGCAATCGGGAGCAAGAAATCTCGCGAGAGATTTTCTCTCATCAGCAGTCAAATTTGAGGACGGATGAGCGATGGTGGTTGCCAGAGGTGAGCAAGACAATGGCGGCCAGTGGGGCTGAAGAAGATGAAGAGTTTTGTCTTTTATATAATTTTTGTTATTTTGTAATTATAAATTGATAATTGAAATATCATAAATTTAAATGGTAAATTAATATTATAAACTATTAATAAAATTTTTGAATATTTTTTAAAGAAAATTTCACATAACCCCTCTTAACTTTGGCCGAGTTTCACATAACCCTCCTTAACTTCAAATTCAACTTCTAGAGTCTCTTAAGTTTGAAAAAATCTCACTTTATTCAGTTAACTTTTCTGAAAATTATGTTAACTTTTTGCGAAATGACGAAAATACTCTTGCATTAAAAAATTAAATAGAAATGATTTTTATTTTTGATTTTCTTATTTTTCTTTACAAACACAAAGAATAAAAAAAATATTTTATTATTAGTTTCTTATAAAAATTAATTTTTACAAGAATTATAGAAAATAAAAAAAGATATTTAAAAATCATTTTTTATTCTTTTTATAAAAAAACTTTTAAAATAGTTTTTATTACAAACATAATTTTCTTCTTTATTTTCTGAAATGAAAACATCATAAGAATTCAAAGTTATTTTTATGTATTTATTTTAATTTCTTAATACACGAGTATTTTCGTCATTTGTCAAGAAGTTAATAGAAAAAGTTAAAGTGAAACTTTTTCAAACTTAGAGAGCTCCACAAGTTGATTTTGAAGTTAATGAGGGTTAAGTGAAACTCGACCATAGTTAATAGCGGTTATGTGAAATTTTCCCATTGATAAAACTAATATATATATATATATATATATATATATATATATATATATATATATATATATATATATCAAATTTTCATTTGAACCGGTGTGAGCAGATTAGACCATTCATATTTCGAATCAAAACTATTGATGGCATTTTAGACATTTTTAAAAACCAATTCATATAGATTTAATAGAACTTGGATTAAGTGTCACCCGAAATGAAGTTTTTGAAGTTGGGGTACTGATTTTGAAAAGTGACATTGTTGAGTGTAACCATCTGCCATTATCTCTTATTTTTATTGCAAAAACTCCGTGTTAAGTTGTAATTTTTTGCTTTCTTAATATAAATTCGTAAAAAGAGAAGAAAATTTTAAAATGTATTCATAGATCTGAAATTAATCTACATCACCTTTGCAAAATCTCTCTATATACTACTGCATTGTAGTATAAGAAGACATTTTACAATTTTGCCCACGAAGTGGAGGGGTAATTTTCAAATTTTGATTTTTTCTCTCTTTTAACGAATTTATACTAACAATAAAAAAATTACGCGTTGAGAGTGAGCTTTTGCGATAAAAATATAGTAGGGAGACTATCTACAAAACGATAACAATATAAGGAGAATTTTTGCAACTTTTCATTTTTAAATGACAGAAATACCAATACAAGTATAATTTACAATGGTCAATTGGTCGAAAATTTTTAAAACACTGAGACAGAGAAAAGAACACCCTCAAAATATCAAAAAAAATCTCTCAACGCTACAGTCCAACCCTACTTTTATTGCGTGCCTTTCTTTGTTGCTGGTAGAGCTGGCCTCTCTGATCGTGCTCTCTGGCGACATCTCCTTTCTATTTTTCGTTGCCTTTTCCTTTTTGGTAAGGGGAAGAATCGATTCGATTCTTAGCAGAAACGGAGAACAGGGTTGGTTGTGGGCGCTTCGTCGTTGTCCTTGCCACCGAGGATCCCGAATAGAGTTGTAGTAACTCTGTGGCATCTCCCTCTCCAGTGGGAGAATCAAACGGAGTTGCTCCAGGCTGCGCCGTCAAAAGCTCAACCAGGTTGGATTGAGGATCTCCTCGGCCATATCTGGGTTATCCAGATCTAGTTCGAGTTCCTTTTGTTCTCGCTTGCGGAAGAGCGCGGCGTTGTCGAGGGGTTAGATTAGTGGAAGCAACGACGAGCTTGGTGGTGCGGTCTCTATTTATAGGGTTTGGGTTCCCGGGGCCGTCGCCTTATTTTCTTTTTGGTAACTCCAAACGAAAAGGTAGAGTTGATGTTGAAAACGATATTTGAGCATTTTCAGGCGCGTTTTTATCGTGAATCGAGCTCACTTTAGTCGCTCTCCCTCTCCGGTTGGAGATTTGTGGACTGCGACGAATATGTGTTCCACGCCTGGAACTTCGATTATGTTCTCTGGTGAGTCTTCAGAATTTTTCTTGGTTCCTCGTTAGAAGACCCTGCTTCTTGACGCAGGTGAAACCTGGTCGAGGCTTTAGTGGCATGGAGGTGGTCGAATTTGAGAGTGTTGGGCTCTTATTGTCAAAGCATGAAGGAGGAAGCAAGGGTTTCTCCCTTTTCTGGCATCACCTCACTTTTCAGGTGGAGTTTCCAGTAGGGAACCCTTTTCGGGCCTATTACTGGTACCCTACCTCATCGCCAGTGTGGGCTTCGCGGTTGACAGTTGCGAGTTGGCGTTTGCGGGACGCGTTGTCACCTGGTCCAATCCAGCTTTCGATCGGACCGGGTTTGACCGGGTTAAACCAATCTGAGCCGGGCTATTTGGAAATTTTCAATTCCAGCCGGTTCCATCGGTTAAACCGGTTCCAATTACATTTTGAATCGGTTCACTTGCTTTTTTGGATTTCTCTATTTTAGATTGTAATTTTTTTTCGCTCGGGACACAATTTTATTTTTTCGCTTATGTCAATCTACTTTTATTGCCGATAAAAAAAACTGAGTGAGAAATAGAGAAATGATTGTTTCATAACTTTGAGCCTACAACTGTTCACAAATTTTATGTGCATGTAATGAGATAATGAAACTTTGTTACACCAACTATAGCGAAATGAAACTTTCATACCCTAACTACTTTTCCCTCTTTTTTAGTACCCTAACAATTTTTTGTGACAATCTACATTAAAATGGCTAAAATACCCATGTTTTAAGAAACTAAAATTGAACAAGACCAAATTGATTTATAAAACCAAAATTAAACCGGTTCAATTTGTATTATAAAACCATAATTGAATTGGTTCAATTTTTAATTGTAATGACTGAAATACTCTTATGAGCCATTCAAATTTTCAACCTATACCATTGCTTCATTTGTTTCCATCGCTTCACCATCGCAATCGTCGAAGACGACGATAGTGGCATCGCTGCCGCAGAAGAGAGAACCGTCGGGACCGGAGGATTCACCGGAGACTATGAAAATTAGGGTTATGGTTGAGATCGGTGCTCGATTCGGGCCACGAAGGCGACGAGAACGCCAATAGAGCGGCCATGGAAACGGATCTGGATGAGAATCGAGCTCGAAACCGAATTTGGATTTGTAGATCTTGATTTTGACGGTTTGTTTTAGTTCGTGGAAGTAGAGGGCAAAATGGACTAGTCATCGAACTTGGCAGAGGAGGGGTGAAGGACAGGTCGGAGAGGGAGGAGAGGCGGTCGACCACCACGATGCGGGTGTCGAGGCCGGAGGCAACACCGGAACTAGGCATGGTCGAAGGAGGAGGAGGTTCTGAAGTTTTCTTTTTAATTTTTGTAAGAGCTCTTGAGCCTGTTATTGATATAATAATCTTAAGAACTCTTAAAAATCACAAGTTTGGTATTGTCTTGCTTTATCATAGTATAGTCGAGCCCAAATTTTGATACAATTTGTCGATCAAAAAATTTTAATTTTATTAATTATTTGTAATATTATTATATTAATTAAGGTTTTGAACTGGCCGAATCAATGAATCTGATTTGAACCGGCCCAATTTGAACCAGTTTGATTTCACCATTAGTTTAATTCTATTTTTTTCAACTGAATCAGGAGTATTTTAGGTAAATTAGGCATTTTAGAGATAAGTTGTCACAAAAAATTGTCAGGTACTAAAAAAGAGAGAAAAACAGTTCGGGTATAAAAATGTCATTTCACTATAATTATGTGTAAAACAGTGTCATTATCCCTTTCAAAAACATAACAAATTTTTTTTACAACGAATAAGAAATGATAAAGATGAGCCCAAACTAGATTTAAATTTTTCAAAGAAAATAAACCCTAAAATCACATTTCAATAAATTATAATTATCTTAGTTATGTTTGAGTATATTTATATCATTATTAATATATGATATTAATTTTCAACTAGCCCAAATCAGTAATATCAAGTTAAAGAAATTCTGCTGCAGCCCAAATCAATAATATCAGTTTGAGGAAATTGTACAGCATACCATCAGTATGTAAATATTCCCCCAACTGGATATTGACGTGCTTTCAAAATTGTATGGGATGCGACTCCATGATTGTGCTAACAAGCACTTGCAGGCATGTTCAAACCAAACTAGTAGCAAAAATAAATGTTCCTATGATAGAAAGAAACGCAAAAGCAAAAAATGATGAAAAAACAAGCCTGTGTATGTATGTACCAGTGCTCGCAAATACCTCAAAAGAAAATACTTTTCAACTATGAAGTCGCACCAAAAACACGGATCCTTTGTTCAATTGACACTCGGCAGCATGGACAGGCAGCTTTACCCCCTTTTCCATAACCTTGGCTGCAATTGGCACACACAACTTGGTGAGCACATGGCAGGAACACAACAGACACTTCATTCTTCCCACAAATTATGCATTGCCTGTCACTGCTCACTCCATCGTTGGAAGATTCCTCCAGTTCATCTAACTCGTGAAGCAGCTTAGCAATTGTTCCGTTAGAGTTCCCTGTGGTCGAGTTATTAGATGCATCATTTGGTTCAGCAGTTGCTTTCAGACGTGCTAATTCCTGCTCAAGTCTTTGGAGATCATCCTTGTGGCGCTGCAAGTCTATATCTATCTCTATGCGCAAAGCCTCAAGCTTTCTTTTATTACTAGACTCAGCTGCTTCTTTGGAGCGTCGTTCACCCTCCACTTCTGCCAAGGCCTGGTCTTTTGACTTCTGCTCTTGCCTCCACTTCGCCTGCAATTTAGAAATTGCACAGCAGAGTTTATTGATTAGCAATCTAAATAGTGGAAAGTTGGGATAACATGTGAAAGTATCTAGAACCCGAGGTAAACTGAAAGGACTACTGGATCTTTTCCATTCAAATACCACAGATCACTCTCTAACATGAAAATTGACGCATCAAGAGAGTGTCTCCAACTCAAAACATAGCAACCACACAAAATTGGGATTAGATTCTTCCAAGCATGAAAGAAGCAGTAGCATTAAGGGAACCAGTATAAGGAAAGGTTTGATATTTATACGATGAACCAAAAACAAAACATAAGCACGGGTCCAATCAGCATCATGGAAAAATATGCTTCAGATTTGCATGTAATTTTCACATAAGGGATTTGCATTTTAATAATACAAATGTGGACTACTATCAAATATCATCAATGAAAATGGATCTTAATCAAGTCACGAGTGATTTCAATTGATTACAACTCGGTTAGAAGAGTTTAAGCCACAAATCAATACATATAAGGAGAAAGTACAGAAAACTATCCCCAACTATACATCATTTCCACTTAGCTACCCCCAAATAAGATTTTGGGTCATTCAGCTACTTTCAAGTTTCATAAATTCTCATATGTTAAGTTGTTGGATGGAAAATGTTAATTTTGAAAGTAACAAGACGAAAATTTCCTTGGGTAAAAACTAATTTTTAGATATGAAAATTAGATTTTTAGTCAAAGAGCATTTTAAACTTTTCACCTTAAAACTTAACACTTTCCATCCAAAAACTTAACATGTGAGAATTTCTGAAACTTGAGTGTAGTTGAATGACCCAAATCTTAGTTGGATATATCTAAGTGGAAATAACGTATAGTTGGGGGTAGTTATGTGTACTTTTCCCTACGTATAATGATTATGATTAGAAAGATACAAATAAAGACAGGTACAATACCAGTATATAAGAAGCTCAATCATGTAAAAATGCCTTGATGTGGGCCTAAAGTAAAAACCAATGCATAAGGTAGCAAGATCCTCAAGTCAGAAAATTAAATGAAAATTGTTGAGCATGGATAATGTCCTGCTGCTCAAACATGCATGGCGATAGACATGCGAAGTGAAATGGAATACAGTCAAATATGCATTGTAAATATTAGATTAGTAGCACTAGAAAAACATATGACACATACATTATGAAAATTGAATGTATGTGTGAGATGGCCTATCAAACTAACTAGGATGTTAGTTCTCAAACAATAAGTAAAATCATGAAATTAGCTATCACTTATGACTATAAGTAAGAATTGAAACTCAACCAGTGAAGAGTTGATGATTGATAAATATATTACCCACAAGTAATGGAACTATTTGAAAATGTTGAACACATACTGGGATTAGCATATAACCAATTCTGCACACCTATTTTATATTCCCTATTCTGGACTGCATCCTGCATTTTTCTCCCCTTACCCACAATGACTCAAAACTACAAAATTTAGGAGTAAATGCACACTCAATACTCATGTGGTAATAAAGCAAACACTCCCTCATCCCAAAAAAAAAGTCCCATTTACTTTTTCGCAAGAATTGAGAATTAGGAGATTAAATGCTTCCTCTTCCACTACATGTCCCATGATTTTCACATATTATCCCACTAAGTGGTTGTAACTAACTCCCTAAAACCAAGGATGTTATTGTACTTCACTAACTTCCAAAATTATAAATAGGAGACTTATTTTGGACATTCTGTTTGAGAAAGTGAGAAACTTCTTTGGCGTCGAGGGAGTATATGTTATCAACGTTCCCATCCTCTGCATCAAATTTAAGCTACCACCCACATAGATGACGAAGAGATACAGATATGCTAGTCTCAAGAAATGTGATCCAAAGACCATCCACTTCCGCTATCTTTCTACATCCGTGTTTTTACCTTGGTTGAGAATTGGCACCCATATACACATATGATGGTTTATAGGCAAAGCTGTTTGTTTTCAAACCAATATGTAATGCAAACCAAATGCATCAGTACAGATGATCTATAGTAAGCTTTATAAAATGGAGGTTCATCTTAACATAGGGCCAAATGTCACAGAGATCTTCCCTGCCTCCTAAAGTTCCATAGCAAACTTTTGTTTAATTGGTTGAATGAGTTCTATTAATTTGAGGATTTCTCAAACCAAATTACAAGCATACATATCACTAGATAAATTTTAACACTAATTCATACCAAGTGCACAATGCATGAGGGATTTTAATTTTAATTTTTTTATAGTTCGTTATGTGCTTTTTAATTGCATGAAGATTAGCCTGGCACATAAACATGACAGTGAATCCAATTTGTTCATGTTTCCAAGTCAAATAGATAGAAAGATGATATGCACCTCAGCTTCTTTGTGTGAGAGAAGAATCTTAGTCAGATGTTGTTCCAACTCCATGACCTTAGCTTTCTCATTTGCAATCTCCTCCTGCAACTTAGTTCTCTGTTTCTCTGAAGCCAGAAGTCTCTTTAGGCTCTTCTTTTCCCTCTTTGCAACCTCTAAATACGTTATAGCAGACTCTGATGCACTTAAGTTACAAGCCTCCATCTCAGCTCTTATTTCAGCATTCTCAGTCTGAAGCAGTCTTACAGCCACAGTTGCATGGTCAACTTGACCACTTGCCTTTCTCAAAGCATTCTCAATTTCTGAGAGCCTCTTCATGGTTTTTTCGTCAAGAGTTTGCTTCCCCTTCTTCAATTGTTGTATCTCCTCCATCTCCATTCTCAGCATCTTAAGCTCTGTAAGATCATGGCTGAGCCGTTTAGCTGCTTGGATGGCCTTCTCATGAGCCCACTCCTTTCGATCCTTCACCTGTTTCTCAAGATCCTTCATCTGTGCTAGGAGAGTAACTATCATCTCATCCTTCTGATTTTCTGCCACAAAATCTATTTTATCACCCAGAGCCAATTCTTGAAATTTGCTCATCACCAATTTAACCACATCTGCATTCTTTGATTTCTCAGATTCAACAATGAGATCAACATCAACTCCTACAGTTGATCCCGTGGGTGCATCCCCATCCGACAGATTACTCGAGCAAACTTGGGATTGTGTTTGCAAATGTTTTGAGTTAGCCCGGAAACCAGCAGCTAACATTGCAACATTCTTCTTCATGGAAGCAGAAAGATTAAACCTCTTTGAACTTTCAGTACCCTTTTCCAGGTTAATGTCAGTGTCTTTTGAGGAAACCCCATTTACTGAAAACTCCACACTGCCCTGACTCCGAAAGCCCCAACCACCATGAAACTTACATAGTGCTGGGGTAACACCAACTGAAGAACTATTACTATCATTATTGACAACATCCTCCACATCTGGGGAACGAGGGACGGGGATACCCAAGCTACTCGCCCGGCCCGCGTGAAGATCACTCATGAGCAAGCACCACATAGCATCGCCTTTACTCAACTGGGGCCGGACTTGCTGCAACAAACACACCATACCTGCCAGTGAATACTCCTCTAAGTGCCTCAAATCGGTGAAGGCAGGCTCCGAGTGCTCATGGATGCTAGAGCAAGTTTTGCTCAAATAAGCAACAGAATTGTGCATAATGTTAGTCAAAACATCCATACCACCATAGCAATGGCCATTCCGCAAAATGGACTTGAGAGCAGCATCCCCATCGTACCCGAATGAAACGAGCTTGGCTATGGCTTCATTGTAAAGAGAATCCAACTTCTTCAACAGAAACTCCTTCAACTGATCCTCAGTGAAGTAACCCCACCCACTCTCTTCCAAAATAGGGTTCTGGTTGTGGGTCAATTCGTCCAGAAGCATGTGATGATTCAAGGATTTGCTACACCATTCATCAATGAACTTTGATATCGCTGCCCTATCAAGGCAGGCGCAAGAATTGATTTCTAATTTCACGGAACGATACCTTCGATTGCTGCGGACACGCTTCTCTCTCACAGTGCAACCCATGTCCAAAAGAAATCTATTCTAGGGTAGTCTCACCAACAACAAAAAAAATCACACTCAAGCTATTACAATTTACAACCCAATGTTAAATAGGTGCACCAAGATATATTTTACTTTTCCGGATCTCTCAAATTTAATTTTGCCCAAGTTTTGATTTACTTATATTTTTATTTATCGTACAAAAGAATAAAATATCCCTTTTTTCTTTTAGATTTTTAAATTTAGGGAAAACTCACTTACCTCCCTCTTACTTTACACGATTTTTACTTAACTCTTTCGCAAAATGAAATCGTTCTATGGAGCTCCCGTAGTTTACTAACTTTTCACTTAGACCCAATGGTGTTAACTTTTGGTCACGTGACCATCACACGGGTGCTATTTTTTGAAAAAATGGCAAATATGCCCCTCCTCCTATTTATGTCTTCTTCACCAAAACGCACTGAATTAATTCGACAATGCATGAATCGACGGCAGAGGCGCTAGGGGAATCGTCTAGAGACTCGGATCTAGCGTCGCCGTCGGAGGCCGAGCGGTTCTCTGGGATGCCGCGGCGGTGAGTCCGTGTTCTTGGTAGGGAGTGAAGTGCTCCGAGAACTGTGCGGTGGAGCTGTCCCTCCCCGGCACAATCCTCTCCGGCGAGTTTCCGGTTGGGGTCATCGGAAACCTCACGGAGCTCCACACGCTTTCTCCCCGCTGCAACGCGCTTTCTGGGCCGGTTTCGTTCGACCTGGCGAGCTTCTCCAAGCTCTGGAACTTGCAGAACAATGAGTTTTCTGGTGAAATTTCTTGGGTTTTTTTCTCTATACATGGTATGTTTCAGTTAAATCTGGCGGCGAACGTGTTCTCCAGCGAGATCTCGGTGAGTTTCGGGAACTTAACGAGGCTAGTCACTCTGTATATGGAGGAGAATTGGTTTAGTGGGCCGATTCCTGATTTGAATGTAGTGTTCCAATTCATGTTCTTTTCTTTCAATTTCTCATGAATCTCTTGCATCGATTCATGACTGTTTGGTTTATGAGAAAACATGAACAAATTAGTGAGAAAGTAGCATTTTGTTATGATTGGTTTAAGAGAAAATAGAATCACACGCTATTTAGTTTCCAAGAAAATCGTGGGGAATTAGCGAGAAAAAAAAATTTTGTACTGTCCATATCATTCTAATTCAATCTGATTCGCATTATTTACTTTCAATTTCTCAAAAATCTCTCGAATCGATTTAGTAATTGAATATTTTGTTTGTTTATAATTTCAAAAATGAGCTCGGAACTTCAAAATCGAATTAGCGAGAAAATAGAGTGTAGCATTTTGAATAATGTTATTTTCTTGCAATTTCTCTTAAAGCTCTAACATTGATTCATTAGTACTGATTTGGCTTATGAGAAAATTGGGACAAACTAGTAAGAAAATAGAATTATACACTGTTTGGTGCAAGAATCTGCTCCGATCTCGAGGATCTATTGTGTGTGTCGGCAGAGGTGCTGGGGAAGGGTAGCGTTGGGACGTCGTACAAGGCGGTGCTGGAGAAGGGCACCCCAGTCATCGTCAAGAGGCTCCATCTTGGATGAAACCAGGCAATGTGAACAGTGGAACAACCTGTTAAGAATAAGAGACAATTTTTTGAAAATTTAATGATTAGTTGAGGGCATTTTGGACTTTTTGATCATAAACTAACACCGTCAGACTTAAGTGAAAAGTTAGTAAACTACGGGGACTCCACAGAACAAATTTATTTTACGAGGGAGTTAAGTGAAAATCGTGTAAAGTACGAGGGAGGTAAGTGAACTTTTTCCTTAAATTTATGCCACTCAACCTTCTCCTCTCTCGCGACCTCTCTGATGTCCATTTTTTCCGACGATTCATCACTTTCCTAGTTCAAAAATTCTACACAATCACAATCCAAACAATTCATTATGATATGATCTTAATCCTCAATTAAAGAAATTTTATTTTCAAATCATAAACTTAACAAACCCTGATAACCTATTAATATTGATTTAGGGGAAACTAGTAAGCCACAAATCAAGGCTCCAAATTTGATTTTCAGCTCTACAAAGCCTCCAATTTGAATTTTCAAATGTGATTGCCCGAAATCGTCGCCGTCGGACTCGCCCACTTCCCACTGAGCCTTCACTTCCAAATCCTTAAAAACATTTCTTGCACCACAGATTTCGCCCATTTCATTCACCAGCCTCACCACGAGAAATTTCCACTCAGTCACTACCGCCTGCATAAGAATAAGGCATTTCAAGATTTTCATAGCCTCCTCATCCTCAGTGTTCTCGAACTTACGTTGTAGGAGTGATTTTAGCCCTTGGACTACGTCAGAATTACATTCAAGGAACTTAGATGATGGGTACAGTGTGGTCTCTTCAGTAACAGTGGCCGGAGCATCAACTCTTGTCGGGAACTGGGATAACTCTCGGGGACGGTGGTTTTTTCTCCACCAACGTTGCCTCACTCATCAACGGAAGCTCCATCACATCAGTAACACCTTTATAGGGTTTCAGATCTCCAAGTCGAAATGCTCTCTCTCTCTACCCACCTCCCCCATCTTTCCCACCAAGTGATGGGCCGAGAAGCGCACACGCACCGCGCACACCTCAAGACTTTGCACCAGACACGATCTTCATCAAGTAAATTTATATTCCGGCTGAAACCCGGGTCGAATCCACAGGGACAAAATAAGGGTCTCATACTTGGAAATTTCGTGCTCTCTTTCCCGACACACATACAATAAAATAAATACACAAATATTTTTTGGGGGTTTATGTTCAAAGGGATAATTACGCTAAGTGCAAAATAATAAAACAGAATGATGCACACAAGAAGTCAAACAACCACGGGTGCTAAACTAATAGTTCTCTAATCATTAATAGATAATTAGCAATTCTTCTGACCTATGTTTTAATTACATTACTCATCTCTCGACTTTGGGCAATGCCTAATATCATACCGATGACCCTCTCGGGATTGTTTATAACCGGTCTACAACAACTTTAAGTTCAAAAAATTTCGTACCAAGAGAAAGACTCGAGGAGACCGATCTCTCGCAATTTAATTATGTCAACTCCCAATCCGACCTCTCAGCATCGATCAGGAATAAAAAGGTTGAAACCTAAGTAGCGACCTTAGCATTCAAAGTGAAGCACAAAATAAATTCAAACAAACTTTCATATGTCAGAAATAATACACCAATCAACCATAAGATGTCCGTAATTCCAAATTCAACATTCAATTACTCTATCATGCATAAATTAGCTCATGTTATAAATACATTACTCGCCTTTTGTCATTGAGTAACGCCTGATTTCGGGTCGAAAAACCCTCTCATGAATTATATTCGACCATCCACAATAATAAGCACAACAATTTTCGAACCAAGACATCAACTCCAGGAGAATGACCTCTCGACCCTACTTAGATTTGTTCTTAACCACACATCTCGTAGCTGATTTGGAACTCAAAGTATAAACATCAAACATTCAATTTAACGTCCATAGAATGAGCACAAAGCAGAGTAAATTCAACATACATCAATTAGCTGAAAATCTAAACTTTTCGTAGCATTAAGTCGTCATAAGGTCTATCACCCATGACCTAAGATTTTAGCCCCAAATCATGGTGTTCAAGCATTCGGCAACAAGAGATTACAAGATTCAAGAACGGGAAAGTGAATAAACAAACCCAACACCCACAAAGGATGTGGGAGCTCAAAATTCTCCAATCTCGGTCTCCGTTGTAGCTCCGTGCCTTCTTTGCTTTGTCCCGTGGTGGTGGTGATAGATCCCCTCCCTTTGAGCACCGAAGATGACCTTTAAGGGAGGGCTTGGGTGTTGGTATTTCTCCCTGGAAGTGGTGGCTCTGGTCAAGTAAAAGTCAATCGATTCTTAAAATTAGGTTTGAAAGTTATTTTATAGGCGATTTTGGGCATTTGACGATCGTCACATTTCATGTGACATTGTCACATTTCATGTGACATTGTCACATTAACGTCATACAACCGTCATAACAACGTCACAAATATCTACCTTTTCTGGACATGTGACGTTTTATGTGACAATCGTCACATGGATTGTCACATCTCTCTAGAGCGTAGATCATCGAATTCCCTCCTAATTGACATATTATGGGCCCAAATCAGAGTTTGGATGAGAATCTACGCCATTGGGAAATTTTAGCTTTGTTGCATAGTTTTCTTATACGATTTTTTGCTCCATTTTCACCTGAATTCTGCACAATTGCACTAACCATACCCGAAGACGTAAAGTGGCACAAAAGACTCTAAATAGCCACATAACGATGAAAATTCGACACTAAATGTGGGTAAAGAGGTGTCGACATACACGCCGAATTGACCCATATCACCAAGTCATGCTCTGACCATTAGTTATCCGTCACCGCGCCCCTGCCCCTCATGCTTCCCAATCTCTAGTTTTTTTAGAAGACTGTTAACCTCAGTCCTGAATCACCCGGTTATGCTAATTTGAGGATTACGAATTTTGAATTTATTGTTAAAATTTGATTCATATTTAGTTGATAAGATATGTAAATTTTGTTGCCATGTTAATGGTTTTTTTCTCTTTGAATGCTTTAATGATTTTACAAATATAAATTCATACAATTTAGTGATGGATCAGGTTCCTCTTGTCTCGCATGTGAGGTCGTCGCCGAAAAAAATGGATGCTAGAAAGGTTGTAGGAGAGGATGAATGTCATGAATTTGAAATTTTAAAAACAAAGAGAGTGACATTTTAATAATTTTACAATGAGTTAAAATAAAATAAATTAAAAATTAACGGAGTGAGATTTGTGAGACAAAATTAAAGTTGAGGGACCCCGGGAGAGAAAAGTATACCTCAATGCACCTATTTGAAATGGCGTGTAGTGCGGTACACTTTTGTAAGATTGTCCCTATAAGTCTATATGTATGAAACGTGAAACCGATACTAGACACATAGAAAGAAAAAATAATCAGATTGAGTGAAGATTAGCCATAGAGACGATAGAGAGTGTACCGAATCGAAGAGGTACATTGATCGAGATATAAACTCAAGTGTTCATGTGAGAATCTGCTATATTTCTCTCGCTCAATTGTTGATTGTGCTGAAAATAGAGAGATTAAGTGAAAAGTTACTATTTTATGAATGGAGAAGAGGCTGGAATTGGAGAGGCTAATCAAGCTTATTATTGCTAAGTATCCATTGTACATGTAACCAAACATAGGCACAACAACCCCAAAACTCTTATGGTGTCAAAACACCTCCATACACATGATCTTGCCATTATGAGCTCTTAATGAAGTCTTACCTTTGATGTATTATGTTTTCCAATGTGCACGCACATTATTGTTGTTGGATTTAAGATAATATAATGAATCTTTTGAAGAGATCATGCGAACATTACGATAACTCCTAATAACGATTATGGCATGGTTATGAAAGTGGTTAATGCTATAGTACATGGAAGGGATATAATCTCAAAATGATGTATGACTGCCATGACAGTCATTGACTACTGGATTAACTAGTGTGCTTATGACGATCATATAAAGAAAAATAATAACATTTTACACCGACCTTTTGATTCTTGAAAGAAACATTAATGGACATCCTAACGACCAAGTGGGAGACTATAAGGAATTTAATTCCTTCTCGTTTATATGGTATATTAGGAGTCTGTTTTCAATTTGGATGCATGTTATTCTTATATGAATTAGTAAGCCTAAATAAATTTTATTGCATTTAATCTTTTCTTTGATGGTCAATGATGTGAGTGGATTTAAACATCCATCTCGAGCCAAATCTCCTCACATTTGACTTGAATTTGTTCCATTTTGTATGCATCCTTTCCTATTATATACCATACTTGCTTCATGAGGTATCTAGTGCAATTTTAAGTAAAACATGTCAATTTTAGAGTGAAAAGAGGTGAAAAGAAAGCGGAGCATAGAGAGTTGATAGTCATTACATACACCAATTACTGACGTGTACATTATACCACTAGATTTCAAGCGCCAAAATGATAAAGAGTTCGAGAGGGAGGACACTACCGACGCCAACCATTATCACATGTCTGACAAAGATCATGAGTTAGAGTTGGAGGTTCAGACCGATGATCTTCACTGTCAGTGACTACCGATGCGTCAAGTGGAAGATTTTTCTGCGCGCTCAGAGATTTGAGGACCAAATGTCGGTAGTCACTACTGACACCGACCTACTTGAATTCCAACGTTTGAGTTGCAAATTTTCCATAATTTTCTCCATTTTTGATGGGTAGTATAGATATGTGAGAATATTTTGAGTCTTAGGTTCTGTTAGAGGTCTTATCTTTAATTGGAGAGAGAGAGAACAAGATTTTGGAAGTTCTTGAGACTTTTGCAAGAGAATTTGTAGTGAACTGAGTGTAGATAAGGAGATTATGGAGACCAAGAAAGGAGAGCAATGATTTAGAGGTTAGAGTTGTGGATTCAAGTTTTAATTGATTTGATTCATCAATAGAGTTATTTTTCATATTTAATTTTCATTTCCTATAATTGATTTGGATATTTGAAGGTGATTGAGTTGGTGATTTGTGGATTTGTGGTTATAATTGGTAAATTTTGGTTTACGTGTGTTAGGTTGATGTTCAGATTGAGAAATTGAGAATTGATTTAAATATTGTGTTGTTAGATTATTAATGAAATTTGACCTTATACTTGTGTGCGATGATTTGAATCTTAAATTTGATATTGAGTTGAGATCTATGCTTTTGAGCATGAATATGAGGATGCATGTAAGTTTGTATGTTGAATTGATGGAGATAAGAGGCTAAATTCCTTTCTTGGGGATGGGTTGAAGGGAATTGGACTTATTAAGCATGTAAGGTGCGAAGTAAGAGTGTAGGGAGTTGACTAAGGACCTTATATATAGCTTAAAGTAATTCTTCCCGTGTAGGCCTTGGAACATGATCTAATCTAGTAAAAGAGGTAATAGGCAATTGACCTAGGTCGACCAAGACTACCTAGAGCTAGGATTTATACCTCAGTGTTAAGGGGTGGGCACGATTTATAGTTATACAATACCAACCCAAAAGTTAGGATTAAGAAGTGACCTCCATAATTCGACTTAGCAGTGAGACACTAGGTTCAATTAATGGATTAACACCCTTTGTTCCCGGATACCGTGGACGTTTAAGGTGGGTTTGGAGAATCAATACTTTAGGAATAATTCTTAAAAAACTCACATGTAAGTATTACTTAACATGCAAATGAATGATAATTCCTGGACATCCACTTTCACCAATCCCATGTGAAGTATTGATTTTGTATTTGATTTCACGTAAATATATTCCATGCTAGCGAGAAGATCCAGTGGTTGTTTGATCTTTAGAGAGTGTTGGAAACATTCATTTGTGGGTCGAATTTCATATTTAAAAACCCACCCACTTTGTTTGTCCAAACTCGAAGAAAAACCACTACACCCTAATGTTCACATTAGTAGATCCATGTATCTTAGTGGGATCAATATCTGGGGTCGTAATTCGCTTCCATATATTACTTTACCGGTGCACTTGCCGTGTTACGCGGTTGCTAAAGGTCTCTTGCGAGATTTCTTCCGCGTCAGTCTGTTTAGATTGAATAAGGAAATATAAAATTCATTAGAATTTTGGCCATATGTGCATTTTTCATCAGATATGCATGTTGATAAATTTGATGAAACCCTAACGAAACACATCAGAAAATTTTTGAAGGCGATGAGAGAGAAACAGAAATTCTCTACACCAAAAAGTTCGTCTTCTCTTCACGGATCAAGGAAGCATATATCAAAAGCAACTTTCAACAAATACCCATAATCTCTCTACATTACAATGGACCGAGATATTCATAATACTTATTTACTATTTATCTTGTAATTAATCGTGATGCTCACGATTTTAAGTTAAAGTTCATGTAAACTACACTTACAGAAACGTGATAAAGACACAAAACCAACATTACTAAACTTTTCTATGTCATGTAAAGCAACAAGCCATCATGAAACATTATTATCGATAATTATAGATGGTTGAATCTCATCATCTATATTTGCATCAATGAGAAGTTTTAAATATCACCAACATAAATTTAATGATAATACAAGTAGATAAATAGATGTGGTAATTTCATTTTCCTATGTCATACAACTAGAGAACGAGTCTTATTCCAATAAATAACCTTCTATACAGTTGACGAAGACCATTTGGAATCTTTTCCGCTTATATCTTGTGCAAAAGTTCAAGTGATTGTACATCATAAAAAATCCTATACATATAATAATATAAATAAGGGGTAATTCCATGTTAATACCCCAACTATGCCTCATTTTCAAATCAGTACCCCAAGTTTGAAAAGTTTTTTGTCGGTACTCCAAGTTTAATTAGTTGCAGATAAGTACCTAATATGTTAAATCTAACAGAATTGGGATGTGAAAAGACCAAAATTTCCTATTGCTTATAATAATTAATATTACATTGAAACTTTCGAATTTAATAACTCTCTCATACGACCTCTATTTCAGGTTCATAGTATATCAAATCGAAGAAAATCGGAACATAAACAACTTTGAAGAATGTTAATAATTAAATAAAAATTTATTAATTATTAATAGTTAAATAATATTTATCATTAATAATTAAATAATATTAATTATTACTTTAATTTTATTATTAATATTATTCTTCAAAGTTGTTTATCTTCTGATTTTCTTCGATTTTATATTTTATGAGCCCGAAACGGAGGTCGTATGAGAGAGTTATTCCATTCAAAAATTTCAATATAATATTAATTATTATAAGCATTAGGGGCATTTAGGTCTTTTCACATCCAAATTCGGTTAGATTTAACAGATTGGGTACTTATCTGCAACTAATCAAACTTGAGGTACCGGCAAAAAACTTTTCAAACTTGGGGTCTGATTTAAAAATGAGGCAAAGTTGAGGTACTGACATGAAATTACCCCTATAAATAAATTCGACATTTATAGTTATAGTAGGAAACATATGCAATCTTTTAACAATTACAACTACTCTAGCACTATGAAACTTGTCAATGTCTTCATATCTGGACAATTGAGGCTATAGTTCATATCTATAAATAAGAAATTTTCAACCGAGTTATGATAAATCTGAGTAACTATAACGATATAGTAAATCAATAAAAATGTCAAGTACAAGCAATTATTGGTTCAACTCCCCAAAAATTTTCTCTTGTATCAACTCGCTCACGACATATTCCAATGAGCAAATCCCTAAAAACCTAAGCGAATATATAGAACTCGGCTCACCATTGAAGCTATCACTCACATAACCAAACAATCAACATTATCAAGGGATAACACCAATATTAGTTGAGTGTTAGGACTATGCCCTACTCCAATTTAATAAGTTAATCTACATTGTAATGTTTTATCATTTTTCGAATTAATAAAACGGCATAATATTACTATTGTGTTGTAGTAATATATTAGATGTAATTTGATCTATATCATTATGCGTGTCATCACTAATAGTAGAATTATAGATCAGAAAGAATTACATTTAATGAGTCCCTGATCAGTCAAACTTCATTAAGAAGCGATCAGTATGAGGCTAACTCTTTATGATCACGCTCTACTTATCATGGCAAGAAAGTGCCAAAGTTAGATCATAGGTATCATCAGGGAGATAGTATTGGACGACCCGATGGTGAGTATGCAGCATAGATACTATCATGAGCATACTCACATATCGTAGCTTGTCATTATATTCGGAGACCAAGGAGTCTTTGTGATCACTATGTGATGAATCTCTAAGTTTGACCTAGTCTAACATTATCTGTAAAAGGGTAGCCATAAGGGCTCTGATTGGCTTGGTTATGAATTACATGAGTGAACTCGAAAGAGCCGAGGGATTTATCACCCATACTCCGGTATGGGAATGATATCTGTTTAGGTCACTTGATGAGTATGACTGAAGAAATAGCATGACCATGCAGGAGATACTTAGTATCAGTTTTTAGTCATCTTAGATATCAAGAAACAGTGATTGATAAATTAGGATGACGGTTCTATGCCTTTTGATCAATTTAGATATCGGTATGATAAAAGGATAGTGACATGTACGATAAAAGATTAAATCGAATCATCGAAATCACGAACGTTGGGTAATCATAATGTCTTGCTAGAGGCCAGTTATGATGGAAAGGGTAAAATGGTAATTTTGCTAGTCTGCCAACGCGTCGTGAGCCTAGAGGGTCACACACTTTAAGCATGGAATATAGAAAAATAGGCTGGGATGGAAGATTGGGAGAATCCTCTTTTCAATTTAGTCAAATTGAAAACAAACCGGTTGATTTCTGGCCTAGGTTTATAACCAGACGGATGAGGAAATCAAATTAAAGGGATTGGATCGGTTTAGCTAAACTGTTTAATTAGAACTCAACTTAGATGGGTTTAATTAGACTTTAGCTAAATGGGTTTTAAGCCCACTCTTAATCTTAATTATTGATTATAATTATAATTAAAATTAAGATAATTAGGGAGAGTTATTTTGTGAATTGATTTAGTAAAAATCAAGATAATTATAATCTAATTTTCACGAAATCAATCCCATAATTCCTCTAAAATTTTCGGCTCCCTCTCCCTCTTGTGCCGTCCCCCTCTCTCTCTTCCTCCATAGCTAGGGTTTGCTTCTTCTACTCTCAAAACTAGCATAGTTGAGTGTAGGATCCTAAGAGTGAATAGGTACCTTGCTTGTGTGGACGATCTAGAGAACACATATATTTGTGCTTGAGTGATTCAAAAGGTACTTTTTCAGATGTAATGTTCATGTTTATATGTTGGAATGTTTATCACATGAAGATCTAATTTCGAAATCCATGGTTAATTCATTGTCCGCTGCATGAAATTAATTTTATGGAACCCATGGAATTCCTTCAGTGGTATCAGAGGATTTGTTGATTTGTGATATTGATTTTGAGCATGATTAGGGTGAGTTAAATTCTCTAACTTTTTATGTATGATTATGGGTTTTTCATTTTGCATAAAAACATGAAAAAAATCAGATTTTAATTAGTTGATTTTGAAAGTAAAAAATTAATTTTTTGGGCTGATTTGGGTTAGCCATGGCTAACCAGGGTCGAGCCCCTTGGTGGACCATGGAGAGCCCTCGGGCCGACCATGGTCAGCACCAAGGGCCGACCAGGTTGCTTGCGGGCGAGCATGGCAGCCCTCGCGGGCGACCAGGGTCAGCCCCGCGCGCGACCATGGCAGCCCTTGCGGGCGACCATGGTTGCGGCCGCGGGCGACCATGGTAGCCCTCGAGGGCGACCTAGGTCGGGCCGGTTTTGTCTGACCAGTCTCAGGCTTGAACCGGTCTTAATCTTGACGGTTTGCGAGAAAATTTTAAACCCTAAAAATTTTAATTTTCAGATCCGGTTCGGTTTCGATAAACCAGGGTAAACCAGTTCAATTTCAATTAATTAATTTAAACTGTCTGATTTCGATAAACTGGAAATTTTTTTCCACGCTTAAGAAAGATAAAATTTGGAATTAATTTGTTGTTTGATTAACATGATGTATGATCACATGATGTTTGACAACATAATGTTTTCCACATGATGTATAACAAAGCCCTCTAGACTTGTATGATTTTAATTTCAGTTTTGCAACCTGCGAGTTACTAAAATTTGAGTTGTGATAAATACGAACTGCGTGTCGTGGTTATTCGTATTTATTTATTTATTTATTTTAAATATGTAATTACGAAGATCGACGCAAGATACAAGTCAAAAGAGATATTCGAAGGCTGGAGGGAACTCGAATCCAGTGGGAGTCCACAAGGATGGAGCAAGCATAGATCTTGAAGACATAGTATTTAGGATCAGTTTTGCTAGAATCCTAAGATCCTTAGGATGGGCTTAGCTATACATGTTCTATTTACATTTATATATTGTGAATGTATGAATGTATGGATAGTTTTATATGCATTAGTGTATATATGTTTAGCTATCACCCACATGCGAAGATTAAAACCGGAAATTAATTAGACTTGCATGTAATTGGTCAAAGAATTATCTTTGCATGGATTTGCAATTGATGATTCCAGTTAAGATTGTATCGATATACAATCAGGCAGTAATAATTCACTTATTCGCAAATAATTACAAGTCAAGCGTGATACCATTCAAGTTTGGACACTCAAAAGGACTTTGAGCCTATGGATGTCGGTACGCCTCCGCGTAACATTCATAGAGGAGAAGTCTGGATGAGTTGGGCAGTTCTATCTAGACGCGTGCGCCTCCGCGTAGTAGCCACATTAGTTCTGACCATAGTAGAAACTAGGTAGACTTGTCTATGATTGTCAGCTAAGGTTGACCTAGGGTATCAGTATAGGGTATGCCGTGTACTTTTAAGTATAAACCCTAGCCAAGAATTACATGGACTTGTAATTGGATGTATTCGTACCTTGGTTGTCTCAGTTTGAGCGGTGAGCCTTCGTTCACTTCAATTGAGGGTACGCGAGGATCCTAGTGACGGAATTTTTGAGGGTTACAACCAATTAATTTCATGCCCATACAAGAAATTAACCTCAAAAGTCCATATTAATTTACAGATCTTACATGATCATTGATTGATCATGAGATCTAGGCTTGGAAAATAAATTACAAGATTACCTTGAATCGAAATCCTTTTGTCACTAAATTGGATTCAGTGACCTCTAAAGAACGTCCACACAGGAATAGCAATCCGAAGATACTCACAACGATCCTTTCTAGAATATCGAAACAAGCAAAACGGGGAAGGAGAGGGAGGGGCCGAAATCAGCCAGGAGAGAGAGAGAGAGAGAGAGAGGCTAGGGTTTTTTGGAAAAATTTTCTTATATTTACTACAACACATAGTAATATAAATGCCAATTTTATTTCAAGTAATAATCTCATTACATGAGTAGATTGAAAATACATTGTGCTAGGGCACAAAAATCCCAACACTTGGTTCAAATTCTAAGTTTAGAATCAGACAAGTGTTTTATAACCAAATCTCAAACTTGAATTTTAATTAAATACTTATTAAAATTTGTTTTATCGTGTAGATATAATGGCAAACACGAATCACTCTGTAGTTACGACGTTTTTCGAGATTGGCTAATTTTGAAGGAACTGAAGAAACATGTTACAAAGAATGTCGAAACATCTTCTACGACATCTTGTGTGACATTGTTGACGGCATCTCGGCAAACATCCTGATTGGCAAAAATCAGGAAAGTGCAGATTCGGCAGTGCAGCAAGAAAACGATTAGGCAAGTGCAGAACGACTCCTAATCTGCAAAGAAGAAAGACGGTGATTAATAGGAAACCCTTTAGGGTTAGTACTCATCCACGATTGCTATAAAAGCTTAGGCTACCCCCTTAGCAATAGTGTGGTTCTTTATTTGTTTCCTAGCAACAATTTGCAAGGTTCTTAGACGTGAAGGTTTGCGGGCTGAGAAATTGCAGATTGTGCTTAGGACGTTGTGTATCACATAAATACAGAGAGTTAGGTGATTGAGGGTTTACTGAAGTCGTGAGTTGAAGACTGCACGCAACCACCAAGCTTGAAGAAGACTTGAAGACGACAGAGCAAGGCGATTGCTCGAAGAGTGGAATCAAGACGTTCTTGGATTCAGGGGGAGACCCTAAGATAGATTGCACTGTAAGACGTAGCATAAATTATAGATCTAGGAGGGATCACAGGTACTTGTATGTTCTGACGGATTACTGATAAGTGAAATCTTTCCACTAGGCTGAGAGCCCCCAGACGTAGGTGACGTTGCACCGAACTGGGTAAACAATCTGCTGTGTCATTACTTAGAGCTTTATATTTACTGTCCTGCTTTATCTACGCAAGAAGTCAGACACAACGTTATAGCATTCTGTGTAACATTGTGTGTGGCATCTTGCTCGACTAGCTGATCAGAATTTCAATTGGTATCAGAGGGGGCACCTATAGCTTTGGGTGAGTTCCTAAACAAATATTTTGATCAAAGATGGACAATACCAAAGAAGGAGGATCCATAAATCGACCACCTGTTCTAGACGGAAGCAACTATGGCTATTGGAAGGCTCGAATGTGTGCCTTCATGAAGTCGCTAGACAACAAGACATGGAAGGCTGTACTCAATGGTTGGAATGCACCACAACTCAGTGACAGTGATGGCAATCCTATCGGCCCAAAACCAGAAAAAGACTGGACCGATGATGAAGATGAAGAATCACTGGGAAATTCTCGAGCTCTGAATGATATCTTCAACGGTGTTGACAAGAACGTGTTCAGACTAATCAACACATGCACAACTGCCAAATCAGCATGGGACATCCTGGCCGTAGCATATGAAGGAACAACTAAGGTTAGAGAACAGAAACTGCAATACCTGACTACAAACTTCAAAGCCCTCATCATGAAGGAAGACGAATCAATTGCAGATTTCAATGTTCGCATTCGCGATCTAGCCAATGAATCCTATTCTCTGGGAGAACCAATGTCTGATGAAAAATTGGTAAGAAAAACCCTGCATGCTCTTAGCCCTAGGTTCAAGATGAAGATCACAGCAATTGAAGAAGTTCATGACCTCAAGGTCTTGAAATTTGATGAGCTGATGGGGTCTCTAATGACCTATGAGTTGTCTCTACCTAACATCGACAAAAGGAACAAAGGAGTTGCTTTCAAGAGCTCAACACACAAGCAACCAGATCCTGAAGATTCGGATTCTGATGATGACATCGAGGCTACAATGGCTCTTCTCACAAAAAAATACAACAAAGTCATGAGAAGATTTAGTCGAATGGGTGGACGGAATGTCACAGCAAATGCCAGAAACAATGCTCCACAAAAAGCTCAAGCTGGAGGTAGTCTTGACAGACCAAATAGGAGTGGGGAAGAAAACAAAAAGGGACTTCAATGTCATGAATGTGAAGGATTCGGCCACCTCCGTAGAGAATGTCAAAATTTCCTCAAACAACAAAAACGAGGATACAATGCCACTCTATCAGATAATGACAATGAAGATAGTGGATCTGAAGAGGTAAGCAACTTTGTTGCATTCACTACTACTACTACTCCTACATGTAATGTTGATAATGCTGTCGACATCAATAATGATCCAACTCCAAATGAGAATTGGACTAACGAGCAACTAATCGAGGCATACAAAGGCTTGCACACCAGATGGATCAAGGAAACTCTGATACTTGATCAACAAGGCGAAAGGATCATTAGTCTTACCAACGACAAGTCTAGATTTCTAGAGACGATCGTGGAGCTGAAACGAGAAATCACCAGACTTAATGGAGAAATTAGTCTCATGACTAAATCGGTAAAGATGATGAATCCGAGCACAGAAAGCCTTGACAAGATTTTATCAGTGGGAAAACAGTCCAAAGATACGACGGGACTAGGGTACACACATGCTGTCCCCTCAACAACAGGGACAAAGTTTGTCCCACAACAAGCCTTGGCTGACAAGAAACAACAGGATGCCCCAACTCATCCTACAGGACGACCTACAACAAAGCCATAACATCGTCTACAACCTGTTCATGTCAAGAAGCTGTCAGAAGACATCCTCCACGCAGACAACAAAGCTACAAAAGACCAGCTTATCAATATCAATGGATATGTCATTACTGTGGTCAACCAGGTCATATCAGACCTTTTTGTTTTCAACTTCTTTAGAGGAAGCAAGCTCAGAAATATCAAAGGCATCTCCTATCTCCTCCGAAGACAACTCGCCTTGAATGGAGACCTAAGAACCTGACCTATCGAACAAGGACTGGTATCTCGACAGTGGATGCTCTCGACATATGACAGGTACTCCAGAGTTTCTCTGCAATCTTAAATTATATACAAACTGCTTTGTTACGTTTGGAGATGGAATCCGAGCTCGAATCATTGGAAAAGGAGTGCTCAAGCATCCAGAAGCCACCTGTCTGACTGAAGCATTACTTGTAGAAGGACTTAAAGCAAACCTGATTAGCATCAGTCAGATCTGTGATCAGGATTTGGTAGTGAAATTCACTAAAGAAGCCTGTATAGTTAAAAACATCAATCAGGTCACTATTCTACAAGGAGTTCGCTCGACAGACAATTGCTATATCTGGTCTCCCGAGACACATACCGAAGAAACCAAGTGCCTTGTATCCAAAGCAGAAGAAACCAAACTATGGCATCGAAAGCTTGGACATCTAAATCTTAGAAGTATGCAAAAGGCAATCTCAGAGCAGGCTATCACCGGAATCCCAAACCTAAAAATAGTTGAAGGAAAGATCTGCGGAGAATGTCAAATTGGAAAGCAAACCAAGATGTCACACAAGAAGCTTCAGCATATCACCACCTCTCGAGTACTTGAGCTGATACATGTTGACCTCATGGGACCAATGCAAATTGAAAGCCTTGGAGGAAAACGATATGTCTTTGTATGTGTAGATGATTACTCGCGATACACTTGGGTTGACTTCCCTCGTGACAAATCAGACACCTTCTCGATCTTCAAGAATCTATGCATTCAAGTCCAACGAGAAAAAGGAGAGACAATTGGCAAAATCATCCGTCTTCGTAGTGATCATGGTCGAGAGTTCGAAAACAGCAAGTTTGCTGATTTCTGCAACTCAGAAGGGATAGCGCATGAATTCTCAGCACCAATCACCCCTCAACAGAATGGCATTGTTGAGCGCAAGAACAGGACTCTACAGGAGATGGCGAGAGTTATGATGCTGGCTAAAGACATACCAACTCACTTCTGGGCAGAAGCACTTAACACTGCTTGCCATATCCACAATCGAGTCACTCTCCGACCAGGTATGTCAGTAACTCATTATGAAATATGGAGGGGGAGAAAGCCCAATGTTAAGTACTTCCATATCTTTGGCTCCACTTGTTATATACTGGCTGATAGAGAGCCTCGCCAAAAGCTTGACCCAAAAAGCGATGAAGGCATCTTCCTTGGCTATTCGAGGAATAGTCGTGCATACCGAGTCTTCAACAAACGAACCAAGACCATGATGGAATCAATCAATGTTGTTGTTGACGCTGACTGCGAAGATGCCTCAGAAGATGCGACAGACGAAGACGGAGCCTATCCTCCCAACAATGTCAGGAAGAATGCTACCCCAGACGTCAGAGAAGATGCTAGCAGCAAAACCGAAGATGATGTCGCCAATAACGAAGTAGTTTCTGAAACCAGAAACAAGAATCCCTCACGAAGAGTCCAGACTAACCATCCTATCTCTGGAGTTATTGGAAACCTGAATGAAGGCGTACGGACTCGGTCAAAAGCTCCTGAAGATTATAACGAGATGATTGGAAATATTTGCTTCGTCTCAAAGACAGAACCCAAAAACATCAATGAAGCCATCAATGATGAGTATTGGGTCAATGCTATGCAAGAAGAGCTGATTCAATTTGAGAAAAATCAGGTATGGGAACTGGTGCCCAAACCAAGTGAAGGAAACATCATAGGCACCAAATGGATCTTCAAGAACAAATCCGATGAGCTTGGCAACATCACTCGCAACAAAGCAAGGTTAGTTGCTCAAGGGTACACTCAAATTGAGGGTGTCGATTTCGATGAGACATTTGCTCCTGTGGCAAGACTTGAAGCCATCCGTCTCCTGCTAGGGATATCATGCCATCTACAGATAAAGCTCTACCAGATGGATGTCAAAAGTGCGTTCTTGAATGGGGATCTCAATGAAGAAGTATATGTGTCACAACCCAAAGAATTTGTTGACCCTCACTATCCTGATCATGTGTATAAACTCAAGAAAGCTCTTTATGGGTTGAAACAAGCACCAAGGGCTTGGTATGAAAGGCTCAAAAAATTCCTCATCCGAAGCGGCTACACTAGAGGGGGAGTCGACAAGACCTTATTTGTGAAGAATGAAGATGGAAATTTAATGATAGCTCAGATCTATGTCGATGACATTGTTTTTGGAGGGATGTCAAGCAAGATGGTAGAGATATTTATTCAACAGATGCAATCAGAATTCGAGATGAGCATGGTGGGAGAGCTTACTTATTTTCTAGGCTTCCAAATCAAACAACAAAAGGATAGCATCTTCGTATCTTAGAGCAAATATGCGAAGAATATTATCAAGAAGTTTGGGCTATAGAAAGCCTCACATAAAAGGACACCAGCAGCTACACATGTCAAGCTAACTAAAGATGATCCAGGAGAAGCCGTCGACCAACACCTATACAGGAGCATCATCGGTAATCTCCTCTACCTCACCGCGAGTCGACCAGATATTGCCTACTCTGTCGGAGTATGTGCACGATATCAAGCTAATCCTAAGGTTAGTCATCTATCCCAAGCCAAAAGAATTATTAGATATATCTCTGGGACTACAAACTTGGGTTTGTTATATTCATTCGACACATCCTCTACCTTGGTGGGGTATTGTGATGCCGATTGGGCTGGGAACACATCGGATAGGAAAAGCACATCTGGAGGATGCTTCTTCCTTGGCAACAACCTCATATCATGGTTTAGTAAGAAACAAAACTGTGTTGCCCTTTCCACTGCCGAATCGGAGTATATTGCTGCTGGGAGTAGCTGCACACAACTACTTTGGATGAAACAGATGTTAGTGGAATACAATGTCAGACAAGATGCCATGACTTTGTATTGTGATAATGTCAGTGCTATCAACATCTCCAAAAAACCCTGTCCAACACAGCAAGACCAAACACATTGATATTAGACATCACTTCAGTAGAGAATTGGTCGAAGACAAGAAGATCATCCTAGAGCACATTCCAACAGAGAAGCAACTAGCTGATATCTTCACGAAGGCACTAGACGCGAGTAGATTTGAGGATCTCAGATCATCACTTGGTCTGTGTTCCATCAACAACCAGTAAAGGAGATACAGAAACGGTTAAGAGGAAGTGTTGGTACCTTTTCATGAACCGGTCTAAAAACCAACGAATGCCATTGGGCCAGGCATATCAAAAGCCCATATAAAAAAAAAGGAAAGACACAGTCAGACGCTAAAGAAGATTTGAATCATTTAATTTTCAAAAACCTAGTCTGCCTCCTCTCTGTGCTCGCTCTCATCGCCTTCACCATTCACTCTCTGCAAATCTCTCAAACAACAATGGTGAAAACTAGAAGCACAGTAGCCCCAAAGGAAGCCACCGCTTCAAAGAAAGCTGAAGCAAAAGGCGTCACAAGCAGTAGAGCGAAGACAAACAAGCATGGAGTGCGAATCAAAGGGCCAAAAACCCTGAAGAAGTCAGAAGAAATTCCCAAAGGGGCTTCACCAGAAAAAGCCCCAATACCAATTTTTACTCGAGTTCCCAAGAAGTCCCGGACCGGAAGTGCTGCATTCTCAATGTCTGACCTAACCGGGCCAGTAAGAGAGAATGATCTTGGCCAGGAAAATCGAGAGGCCTCCATGCAAATCGTCGCAGTTCCAACACCAACAGGTAACGATTTCTCTGCCGATACTTCTAGAAACAGTGATCGGTTAGAATCACTACTGGAAAACCAGGACCCGCCTCAAGAAGGTGTGGTAGAAGAACTGATACGTCCGGAAGGAGAAAAGGAAGATCTGACTCCGGTCAGTCATAGGCTGGAACGCATTGTGGAAGGAGAAGGAGGAGAAGAAGAAGGAACAGATGTCATACCGAAAGCCACTGAAAAAGTTATAGAAGAGGAAGAAATTGCTGACTCGAAAGAAGCCGAGGAAGAAGAAGAAGAGAAAGAAGAAACCAGAAACGGAGAGTCCGATCTGGAAGAAGCTGAGAAGAACAAGGATGTCACCACTAACAACACAGAAGAAAACACTCTGAATGCCAGAGAAGATGTCATGGAAGAAGCTGCTGAGACAGCACACACAGTGCTGTCGACCCTGAAGAAAAAGGTTCTAGAAGAAACTGAAAGTTTGGCTGTCATGGTTGGAAAATTGAAAGAAACAAGGAAAAGGAAGGAGGGAAAGAAGGCTGGAGGTCCCAGCAACAAAAGGAAAAAATCGCTTGTTAGATGAATCACCGGAGACAAGAGCAGAACATGGCCATCCAAAGGGACAGTGGCAGCTTCAGATCTGACTTCCAAGTACTCCATTCTCTTTCGAATTGGAGTTGCAAACTGGGCGCCCTCAACTCACGCATCATCGATCAAACCTGAGCTAGCAATCCTTATCTACCAAATAGGTACTGGATCTAAACTTGACTTTGGACAATTTGTGATTGATCATCTTGTTCGCCATGCTAGATCTCTTGCTGTGAAAATTCCCATAGCCTTTCCATCCCTTATCTCTGAATTACTCGTACATCAACACCCTGGCGTGTTGAAAACGTCGGATAAGGTGGGGAAAAGAGGAGGAGTAATTGTGGTGAGCCACAAATTGTTTGAAGGAAGGCATGCTCCTGATCTTGTCAGGCCGGAAGCCACGACAAAGACCAGTAGAGCCACAAGTGTCGTCCCTCTCACCAGGACAACCAGCAGGGATGCCGTCATGCTCGAACGAGAAATTGTTGTGCTTGATGAGGATATTGCAAACCTAAAGACTGCTCTGAAGCACCTCTCGCAGCGCCGAACTCACTGGGCCAAGCTGCTGCAATCCATGTCTCCTCCAGGCTCTGAAGATGATCCCACAAATGATCCAGAAGATGCTACCCAAGAAGCCTCCACAGAAGCTACAGAGACTGCAAGTTCCAACAGCAGCTCTATTTGAAAAGTTTTATAAAATTCTCTGACTCTTGAACAACTAAACAACTTTTATGGTCTGTAATATTTTGTGAACACTGTATCATGCTTTCTCTCGACAGCTGATCGAGAGTAAGTGTGAGTTATGTTTGGATTTATTTTGCTTATTTCCCGGATTTGTTGAAATATTTGTTTACTTTGGCTCTTTTTGAGCCAACAAGGGGGAGTAAGTGTTTAAATTAGAAATACGCGCGCAATGATACAAGGAAGAAAGATAGAGATGACGCGACGCGAAGACACAAGACGCGACAATACGCGCGACGACACTGCCGATCAACGAGACGACGAATGCGACGAAGACGACGACGAAGAATGCTGTCCTTAAAAATAGCCAAAGGGGGAGATTGTAGTTACGACGTTTTTCGAGATTGGCTAATTTTGAAGGAACTGAAGAAACATGTTACAAAGAATGTCGAAACATCTTCTACGACAGCTTGTGTGACATTGTTGACGGCATCTCGGCAAGCATCCTGATTGGCAGAAATTAGGAAAGTGCAGATTCGGCAGTGCAGCAAGAAAACGATTAGGCAAGTGCAGAACGACTCCTAATCTGCAAAGAAGAAAGACGGTGATTAATAGGAAACCCTTTAGGGTTAGTACTCATCCACGATTGCTATAAAAGCTTAGGCTACCCCCTTAGCAATAGTGTGGTTCTTTATTTGTTTCCTAGCAACAATTTGCAAGGTTCTTAGACGTGAAGGTTTGCGGGCTGAGAAATTGCAGATTGTGCTTAGGACGTTGTGTATCACATAACTACAGAGAGTTAGGTGATTGAGGGTTTACTGAAGTCGTGAGTTGAAGACTGCACGCAACCACCAAGCTTGAAGAAGACTTGAAGACGACAGAGCAAGGCGATTGCTCGAAGAGTGGAATCAAGACGTTCTTGGATTCAGGGGGAGACCCTAAGATAGATGCACTATAAGACGTAGCATAAAGTATAGATCTAGGAGGGATCACAGGTACTTGTATGTTCTGACGGATTACTGATAAGTGAAATCTTTCCACTAGGCTGAGAGCCCCCAGACGTAGGTGACGTTGCACCGAACTAGGTAAACAATCTGCTGTGTCATTACTTAGAGCTTTATATTTACTGTCCTGCTTTATCTACGCAAGAAGTTAGACATAACGTTATAGCATTCTGTGTAACATTGTGTGTGGCATCTTGCTCGACTAGCTGATCAGAATTTCACACTCTAGATAGAAGGATGTCGTTTGCTTCTATTGCCAAGAGCAGGGGCACTGGAAGAAGGATTGCAAGAAACATAAGCGGTTTCTAAGGAAGTGTGGAGCTTCCACATTTTCAGGACCAGGTATATATGTTATTGAGCTTAACCTCAGTTTATCTACTTCAGATTCTTGGGTACTTGATACCGGTGCAGAATCTCACATTTGTATTAATGTGCAGGCTCTGGAAAGTAGAAGAGATATGGGCAGGGGCGAGGCAGACCTATGAGTTGAGTATGGAAATCAAGTCTCAACAATTGCAGTAGGAAAGATTAGTCTCAGTTTGCCTACTGGGCTTGTTTAATGTTTAAACAATGTTCATTTCGTACCTGCATTTCACAGAAATATTATTTTTATTTCCTTGTTTGACAAGGAAAGATATTGTTTTTCTATTGCTAATGGATTATTCAATATTTATAAGAATGATGTTTATTTTTGCAATGCTTCATTGGTTGGTGGTTTGTATATTCTTAATACTCAAAACACCGACACAATCTCTATATATAGCATAAATAATAAAAGGCTTAAATCCGATGATTTAAACCAGACTATGATATGAGATTGTCGTTTAGGCCACATAGGCCAGAAACACATCTCAACACTTCACTAGTGTGGACTTTTAAGTCCGTTTGAATTCACTTCAATCGAGAGATGCGAGTCATGCCTAATGGGAAAGATGACAAAGGCACATTTCACCAGTTTAGGTGAAAGGGCAAGTGACTTGTTAGGTCTCATACATTCTGATGTGTGTGGACTTATGAGCACTCAGGCCAGAAGGGGTTTTCACTACTTCGTCACATTTACTGATGACTTCAGTAGATATGAGTATGTCTATTTAATGAGACATAAGTCGGAAACTTTTGACGGGTTCAAAGAGTTCCAGAATGAAGTAAAAACCAGCTTGGAAAAAGTATAAAGGCGCTTCGATCTGACCGAGGCGGTGAGTACTTAGACCAAGAGTTTCACAGTCATTTAAAGGAGTCTGGATCCTCTCTGAATTGACTCCGCCAGGAACACCTCAGTTGAATGGTGTGTCTGAGCGGAGAAACCATACCTTTCTTGACATGGTTCGGTCAATGATGAGTCAGGCTGACCTCCCTATCTCCTTCTGGGTTATGCCCTAGAAACGACCGTATTCATTTGTTAGAGTTATGCCCCAGTCCAATATATAGAGGTGACGTGGAGATTAAACACTATTCGACTAATGATAATATGGCCGATCCCTTGACAAAGGCTCAGCCGCAGCCTAGGCATGAGAAACATGTAGGGTCTATGGGAGTAGATCAGAACTTAAATTGGAACCAGGGGCAAGTGGGAGATTGTTAGAGTTATGCCCCAGTCCAATATATAAGTGATCTACAGATGTAATGTTTTATCATCTTTCCGAATAAATAAATCGGCATATATTACTAATGTGTTGTAGTAATATATCGAATGTAATTTGATCTATGTCATGATGTGTGTAATCACTTATAGTAGAACTATAGATCAGAAAGAATTGCATTCGATAAAGTCCCTGATCAGCTAAGCTTCTTCTGAAGCGATCAGTATGAGATTAACTCATTGTGATCATGCTCTACTGATCATGGCAAAGTGCGTGCCAGAGTTATATCATAGATACCATCAGGTCGATGATATCAGACAACCCGATTGTGAGTATGCTGCATAGATCCAATCATGAGATACTCACATATGGTAGCTTGTCATTATATCCTAAGACCAAGGAGTCTTTGTGTACACTATGAATGAATACCTAAGTTTGACCTAGTCTAACGTTATCTGTAAAAGGGTAACTATAACGGCTTCGATTGGCTTTGATATTGATTGCACTAGTGAACTCGAAAGGCGTCTGAGGGATTTATCACTCATACTTCGGTATGAGAAAGATATCCGTTTAGGCCACTTGATGAGTATGACTGAAGAAAGAGCACGGCCGTGCAGGTGATACCTTAGTATCAGTTTTCAGTCATCTCAGATATCAAGAAACAGTGATTGATAAATTAGGATGACCATTCTATGCCTATTGATCAATCTGGATATCGGTTTGATAAAAGGACAGTGACATGTACGATAATAGGTTAAGTCGAATAATCGATAATCACGAACATTGGATAATCATAATGTCTTGCTAGAGGCCACTTATGTGGAAAGGGTAAAATAGTAATTTTACCAGTCTGCCAATTGTTCGTGAGCCTAGAGGGTCACACGCATTAAGCACGATATATGACAACAATTATGGATGAAAATTGAGAACGATTCAGTAGTTTTCTGGCCTAAGGTTTTAACCAGACAGTTGAAGAAATCAATTCGAGGAAATTGAGCCGTTTTGTCTAAACCGAAATTAGAACTCAAGTTAATGGGTTTAATTTGGGTTTTAGTTAAACGGGCTTAAAGCCCATTTAGGGATTTAAGTTATGAATGGGAACAAATGCAAATAAGAGTTTATGAAGGATAGATATGCAATTTTAATTTGAAATTCAATTTTAATTTTCAAATTAAAATCACATTCTATCTTCTATTATCCTCTTTAATTTTGAGCAACTAATCCCATCACTCTCTCCCCCTCATTGCTGAATTCTCTCTCCCCTCTCATCCTCCATTGTTGTCAAGCTTCTCTCAAAATTCATAGCAAAAATTTGAGTGAAAACTTTCTTCGGTTGTTGTGCTTGTGTGGACCTAATAGAGAAACACTAAGCTTGTGTTTTCATCGATTAGAAGAGGTAACTTTCAGATTTAATATATATATATATATATATATATATAACATGTTGAATTTGCATTAAGATCAGTGCTTGCATCGATCACCACGGTTACATAACGTCCGCTGCATGATATTTATCGAATGGAACCCGTGGTGATCTCTTTCATCATTTTGAATCGAGCTCCTACAAAGGCAGCGGAAAGCACTCCATACGAAGTGTGGAACTGGAAGACACCCTTATTAGCTTTCCTTAAGATCTGGGGATGAGAGGCTTATGTCAAGCTTTTGCTAGGCGATAAACTTGAACCCAAATCAGATAAATGTGTCTTTGTAGGGTACCCCAAGGAAACAAAGGGGTACTATTTATACAAACACAGTGAGAACAAGGTTTTTGTTGCTCGATGAGGGGTATTTTTGGAAAAAGAATTTATTTCCAAAACAACCAGTGGGAGTCCCGTGCATCTCGAAGAAATTCAAGATGATACAGAACAGCCTGCTATGCAAGATGTAGAAATACAGAAGCCTGAAGGGGTCGTAGATCAAGAACCAATCCTTACACCAATTCCAGAGGGTCCAATGAGGTCTGAAAGATCTCATCAAGCTCCCATCAGATATGGTTTTCTAGCCACTGAGCGAAATGACTTGATATTAGTGGATCAGGATGATCTAGAAACTTTCGGACAAGCCTTAGCCAGTTCCGACTCCGATAAATGGCAGAATGCCATGAATGAGGAAATGAAATCCATGTATGACAACCAAGTATGAAGCTTGGTGGATCAAACCCTTGGGATAAAACATATCGGTTGTAAATGGGTCTATAAGCTCAATACCGACATGGATGGAAAACCTCAGACCTATAAAGCTAGATTGGTTGCGAAAGGTTATCGTCAGATCGAAGGTATCTATTTTGATGAAACCTTCTCACTAGTAGCCATGGTCAAATCTATCCGGATTATTCTAGCCATAACAGCATACGACAACTATGAGATATGGCAGATGGATGTCAAAACCGCCTTCCTTAACGGGAACTTAAAAGAGGATGTGTATATGAAACAGCCTGAGGGTGTTGTTGATCCGGAGAATCCCGGAAAGATATGTAAGCTGCTTTGATCCATTTATGGATTGAAGCAAGCTTCATAGAGTTAGAACCTTCATTTTGATTAAGCTGTAAGAGAATTCGGCTTCATCAAGAATGAAAGTGAGCCTTGCGTTTATAAGAAAGCGAGTGGGAGTAATATTGTATTCCTAGTGTTGTATGTCGATGACATATTGATCATCTGGAACGACATCCCAACCTTGCTTGAGGTTAAAGCTTGGTTAGGGAAGTGCTTCTTGATGAAGGACTTAGGTGATGCTGCTTTCATTTTGGGCATCAAGATCTACAGAGATCGTCCCAAGAGTATATTGGGCCTAAGTTAGAGCACTTATATAGATAAAGTGTTGAGAAGATTCTCAATGCTTGATTCTAAGAAGGGATAAATACCCATGCGGCATGGCATTAAGCTCAGCAAGCTACAGAGTCCTAGTACTCCTGATGAGCTGAGCAGGATGAGTAAGATCCCATATGCTTCGACTGTGGGATCCATCATGTATGCCATGATATGCACGAGACCGGACGTCTCGTTCGCACTAAGTTGTGCCAGAAGATATCGATCTAACCCAGGCTATGAACATTGGACTGCTATCAAGAGTATCCTCAAGTATCTGAGGAGAAATAAGGACATATTCCTAGTGTATGGCGGGAAAAATGGAGAACTAGCAGTCAAGGGATATGTTGACGTCAGTTTTCAGACATATCGTAATGACTTCAAATCTCAGGCAAGATTTGTGTTCGTGTTAAACGGTGGAGCATTCAGCTGGAAGTGCTTCAAGGAAGCCACGACTGCCGATTCTACAATAGAGACTGAATATATAGCTGCAGCAGAAGCAGCTAAAGAGGTCGTATGGGTTAGTAGCTTTCTAACCGGGTTAGATGTAATGCCGCGAGCGTCTGATCCGGTAAGCTTGTTGTGTGACAACACGGGGGCCATAGTGCTTGCTCAAGAGCCCAGATTCTACAACAGAACTATACACATACAGAGAAAGTATCACATTATCAGGGAATATGTAGATAATGGTGACGTGGAGATTAGTTATGTACCGACTGATGATAACATTGCTGATCCCCTGACGAAGGCTCTACCACAACCTAAGCATGAGGCACATGTGAAGTCGATGGGAGTGGATTGGAACTTAAGTTGAAACTAGGGGCAAGTGGGAGATTGTTAAGATTGTGCCCTAGTCTAATGTAATAAGTTAATCTACATTGTAATGTTTTATCATTTTTCGAATTAATAAAACGACATCATATTACTACTGTGTTGTAGTAATATATTAGATGTAATTTGATCTATATCATTATGTGTGTCATCACTAATAGTAGAACTGTAGATCATAAAGAATTACATTTAATGAGTCCCTGATTAGTCAAGCTTCATTAAGAAGCGATCAATATGAGGCTAACTTTTTATGATCACGCTCTACTGATCAAGGCAGGGAAGTGCCAGAGTTAGATCATAGGTATCATCAGGGAGATGGTATTGGACGACCCGATGGTGAGTATGCAACATAGATATTATCATGAGCATACTCATATATCGTAGCTTATCATTATATCCTAAGACTAAGGAGTCTTTGTGATCACTATGTGATGAATCTCTAAGTTTGACATAGTCTAACGTTACCTATAAAAGGGTAGCCATAAGGGCTCTGATTGGCTTGGACGTGAATTACATGAGTGAACTCGAAAGACGGCTAAGGGAATTATCACCCATACTCTAGTATGGGAATGATATATGTTTAGGCCACTTGATGAGTATGACTGAAGAAATAGCATGGCCATGCAGGAGATACTTAGTATCAGTTTTCAGTCATCTTAGATATCAAGAAACAGTGATTGATAAATTAGGATGACGGTTCTATACCTTTTGATCAATCTAGATATCGGTATGATAAAAGGATAGTGACATGTACGATAAGAGGTTAAATCGAATTATCGATAATCACGAACGTTGGGTAATCATAATGTCTTGCTAGAGGCCAGTTATGATGGAAATGGTAAAATGGTAATTTTGTCAGTCTGCCAACGGGTCGTGAGCCTAGAGGGTCAAACACATTAAGCATGGTATATAGCGAAACAGACTTGGATGGAAAATTGGGAGAATCCGCTTTTCAATTTAGTCAAATTGAAAACGAACCGGTTGATTTTTGGCCTAGGCTTATAACCAAACGGTTGAGGAAATCAAATTAAAGAGATTGAATTGGTTTAGCTAAAACGTTTAATTAGAACCCAATTTAAATGAGTTTAATTAGACTTTAGCTAAATGGGCTTTAAGCCCACTCTTATCTTAATTATTGATTATTATTATAATTAAAATTAAGATAATTAATTTAGTAAAAATCAAGATAATTATAATCCGATTTTCACAAAATCAATCCCATAATTCCTCTCTAGTTTTCGGCTCCCTCTCTCTCTTGTGCCGTCCCTCTCTCTCTTCCTCCATAGCTAGGGTTTGCTTCTTCAACTCTCAAAACTAGCATAGTTTAGTGTAGAATCTTAATAGTGATTAGGTGCCTTGCTTGTGTGGACGATCTAGAGAACACATATATTTGTTTTTGAGTGATTCAAAAGGTATTTTTTCAGATTTAATGTTCATGTTTATACGCTGGAATTTTTATCAAATGAAGATCTAATTTCGCAATCCATGGTTAATTTATTGTCCTTTGCATGAAATTGATTTTATGGAACCTATGGAATTCTTTCAGGCCAAACGACCAATTCGTCAAATTACTTATCTAATTGACTGAAGCAGAAATGAAAAGAAATTAATGATACTTCCACGTTGCTATTCAGAACATGTTGTGGTAATCTAGTGAACATTTGTTGTGCACTCCAATTTTTTATCCTAGATTAACATTTTGATTCGTATCTACATATAAAGACCGTAGTAACATTACACATTTTAATGCATAAGGTAATACCATCATCTAACTTTAGTGTACTAATACTTGATTAACCAACTTGTAAGCACTTGAATTTGAATAAAAGAGTCTTTGATGCAGTATTTATACCACCTTTATCTCTCAACCTATCTCGGGCCTCTTAAGTTGGTAAGTCAAGTGGTAATTATACAAAAACTTTAGAGTACATCGCACTAACATATAATTTTCCATAAATTTTATTAGCTTGTAACTTTTGTAGGGGTAATCCTAGTTATATACATATGATAAAACGTTTTTTTTCATATAGGTCACCTAATTTTTTTTTTTAATTTGGGAGGTCACCTACAAAGTTGGGTTTCTCTTCGTTATTAAGTCTGTTAATTTTTTAAATTTTAGGAAATGACCAAAATACCCTTATATTTGTCATTATTTTTAAACTAATATGGTTTGATCAAATTGAAGTCTGGTTTACAGCAGATCGGTTCAATTCCATAGATTAAAAAAAATGAACTTATTGTACCTTCCATAAGCCAACCGTAGGCTTCGGGGAGAAGTTGATAGCATCGCTGTCAACAACGTTGCTGCCGTTGCCGTGTGGTATGATATAATCGACTCCACACAGATGCTCAATTCCACTGTATTCCTTCATCATAAACAAATTTTAACTCGAAATTCAACTTTTTAACGACTAACCTCAACTTGGTCAACATCACCAGCTTCTTCCAAATACTATATAAAAGATGTTTCTTCCATAATTTCATCAAATTCCCAACCACCCTGAGAAAACAACATATAATGTTAATTAATCACAAAAACAACACAATTTTCACATAAAATGTCTCGTTTCGATGAGGATAGTCAATGCTAAAGTACCTTAGGGAACATATATTTCTGACCATTCTGAGAGCCGATCACAAATACCACCAATTCATCACTAAATCCACCATCAATTGCTCTTTTATATTTGCATGGAATACATTTGCAACATCAACAAAAATGAAATCCCGATTAGTCCAAATTATTCATTTACACTTCAAAAAAAACCTAAAATCGACAATTGGCATGAAGAAGCCACAAAGAAATTTTTTAATAGAAAATTAAAAACCCCCAAAACGTCAAACCTACCACACAATTTGGCAACGACCCATATTATATCTTTGCAAGGGCCTTCCGGATCTGGAAACCATTAAAGTCATCTCTTTCTCCAAATACTTGAAATTTTACTCTTAATTTATCTCTGCGGTCAAATGTTCACAAAAATTATCGGTGGAGTGTCTGTGATGCATAGACGTCATGAAAATTGGTTTCTGATGAAGGAATCGAGCAATGAAGATGAGCATTTGTGTGGAGTCGATGACGATGTACCACACGGTGACGACTTCGACGTTGCTGACGTCGATTCTACTGGCTTCTTTCCAGAGCCACGGTTGAGTTTGGAAGATATGATCAATTCATTTTTCTTCCATTTATGGAATTGAACTAGTCCGTTGTGTACCAGAGTCCACTCCGATAAGACCAATTGATTTTTAAAATAATGATAAATAAAAGTGTAGTTTGGTCATTTCCTAAAGTTTAAAAAAAAATAAATAAACTAACAAAACTAATAATATAGAGAAATCAAACTTTTTAGGTGACTCCCAAATTTTTAAAAAAGATTAGATAACTTATGTGAAAAACACATTTTTTAGGTGTACGATTAGTCATTTTATTTAGAGATAATGACACTTTGTTACACCTAAGTCCTAACTATAGCAAAATGACACTTTCATACCCTGACTCTTTTTCTCTCTTTTTTAATACCCTGACAATTTTTTTTTCTGACAACCTAGCTATAAAATGCCTAAAAATATCTAAACTGCCCTTGGTTTAAAAAACTATAAATTGAATTGGTTTAATTTTGTTTATCTCTGGTTCAATTGGGTTTATATTTATGATGCAATTAAAATTATGCCCCCAAATCTAAAATTAAATTTGAACCATTTCAAATATGGTTTGATAAATCAAATTGGACAAGTTCTATTAAACCAATGGTATTTTAGTCATTTTAGCATAGGTTGTCACAAAAAAATTGTTAAGGTACTAAAAAAGAGAGAAAAATAATTAGAGTATGAAAGTGTCATTTCACTATAGTTAAGTGTAACAAAGCGTCATTATCCCCTTTTATATGAACTTGGAGAGGATGTACATGGGTCTGCCCTCTATTCTATTAACGATGGAGCTTGAATGGGCCTGTTTGGGTCCGGATTGAACTAGGCCCAGTTAGTTCTTAGGTTAGGTGGGCTGAGTAAGTTACGACGTCGTTAGGGTAATCCCCTTGTATGTTGTTGAGTTCTCAAGAAGTTCCTCTGCTCGCGCGTGTACTGGGTACGTTCTGCTCCGTCGTCGCTAACCGCCATCGAAGCAGCTGACCTCAGGGTTAATATTCCTTTCGAGCTTCGGTTTTTGCGATCGCGCACTGTATCTTTTTTGTTTCTCACTCACTGTCTGCTGCGTAATACGTAGATTATATGCAATTTTGATTAGAAATTTTGTTGGAGTGTTTCTGGGTCTCATTTATTTGCACTTTTTATGTAAAACCTCTATTTTTTATATGAGCTTAATCATTCCAATTTTATGGAATCAGTTTGTTCATTGGTGTAGAGTCTAAACCCAACTGATATGTCCATGTTTCCTCGATCAGAGAAGGTGTACTCGGTTTCATCTTTTGATCTCACTGTTTTAAGACCTAACCTAACCTAACCTATGCTTATTGTTATTGATAGTCCAGGCTCATGAAATTGGGTTGGAGTCTCAGTCTCGTGTAGAGAACCCTACTGGGTGTTCTTTCTGTTGTTGTTGACCATGATATGCTTGTAGTGAAACTTGTATTACAACTTGCTAGAAAAGTAGGTACTTGTGCGGTAGTTGTTAAATTCATATAATGTATAAATTGGTTACTTCTTCTTGCAGGCTGCTATTGCCAATATAAACCATCATTGGCCACCCTTCAATGGACAAGAAGATGGCTGACAAGTCAGCAATTCCTGATCAAACCACAGCAGGTCTTTCTAAAAGCAACACATCTCAGAAAATAGATGTATATATCTGGGACATGGATGAAACTCTTATACTTCTTAAGTCTTTGCTCAACGGGACATATGCGGAGGGTTTCAATGGTTCCAAGGATGTACAGAAGGGTGTAGAAATAGGAAAAATGTGGGAGAAACATATCCTGGATGTGTGTGACAATTATTTCTTCTATGAACAAGTGAGCTCACAATCAGTTCTTCTTGTCTTACCTTACTTGACCAAACAACATTTTTATTTTTTTTATTTCTAACACAATTTTTGTAACTTAATTTATTGTTTGCAAGTTATATAAGTTAATACCTTGATGCTGGTGATGCAGATTGAAAACTACAATAAGCCATTTCTTAATGCCTTGAGCGATTATGATGACGGGCAAGATCTTTCTGATTATGATTTTAACAAAGATCGATTTAGCACTCCATATGATGAAGCCAACAAAAGAAAGCTAGCATACAGGCATCGATTCATTGCTCAGAAATACACAATGGTATATATGCCCATCAGAATAAGAATATAATTACATTTTCCCCTTATGTTTTAAATTAATCTTCTTGTTTGTAACTACAATCAAAGGTCACACATTTTAAAATTTTTTACCATTGTCTTCTGCGATGAAATATACAAAATGTTAATATGGAGTTCCCACTGTTGTAAGTCAGTGAAAAAATATTGTTCCTTGATCCTCATTTGTCTTTTTTCAACTGATATTTTCCTAGGATGTGTTTTGATATCTGGTAATAATAGTAAGGATCCTGCTGTTGGGTTATATTTCAGAACATAAATTGATGCATAATGCGAAAAGCACTTCCAACTGTCTTCCTTGATTTTCATTAGTTTTGAAACTGTAGTAGTGTATGTGCGATTTTGCATGAAGACATGCATCATTTGATCAGAAAAGCTCATATGCTTTCTGTAATATATTCCAGATGCTATAATACTTGAGGGTGACCCCGTGTAAAAACAGTTCTCTCTCATTACAGGGTTTGCAACACATATTTAATGAAGAGATGATGAAACTTTGGGATGAATTGTATGATATGACTGATAAGTATACTGATGGATGGTTGTCATCAGGTATGGTATTGAGCTGGTGGATTATTCAGTCATTTCCATCGGTATTTCCAGTATTTTTAAGTGTGCTCTCGCTTTGCATTTTGTATGTATACCTAAAATTTGAACTTTTGACTTTCTTCCAGTGTGAGACAGACCAACAGAAAGGGCTAATTGTTTAGACCTGTATATCATTGATAAATACATAACATGCACTGGAAACCAGGGTCTAACACATATCATGCTCAGCACAAGCTGAGACTAGCAATTGATAGTTGAGGAATGAGGATACCAAATTTCAATTTGAATAAAAAACCCTGAAAAATTAAGTCTACAAGTTCAATTACATAAACAAATATAGAAGAATTACAATATTAAAATTATAATTTGATCAGACGGTGCAAGTGGATGATGAATTAAGGTCGTGATATTCCTGGAACATAGAGGCAAAGGCCACGGTCTTATCTCCCAAGCTCTCCAGTTATCATCTGGGGTCGGAGTGAGGTCAAGCCCTAAAAAGATCACAAACTATAGCCTATTTGTGCGATCAAAAGACTATAGCCTATTGGTAGTAATATGCTGAATAAATATTTTGAAAGATAAATCAGTTTGGAATTCTCACATGCTTCAACAAGGCCATATGCTTATTTTTGAACACCTCACTCTATTGTGACAGCCAACAGTGGAACCAGTGCCGGATAGTTGAAGAAATGTTTCGAGGTGCTAAAAGAAAAACAACTAATGCAAGTTTCCTTCAAGTTTTAGATAAACTTATTCCCCCTACCTTTTAAATAAATTACTTTAATTAACAACATGCAGTTATTATGGATATTTTGGTCATCTCTACTTGTTATTAAAAACATGCACTTGCTTATCTCTTATATGAGATACTACATCGTTTCACTTGTGGCTTCTACTGGGTGATTATACCCGGTGCAGAGTTTTCTTGCAGTCAAGTCAGATATGATTTATGTTGTCCCTTGATGGCTTGATCTTATGTCATCCCTAAGTATTATTGCATTATGTGTTTTACTTATGGTTTTCGTTCATTTTTACAATGTAGCACGGACCTTCTTAGAACAATGCTCAAATGGAAATAAAGCCTCAACTCCAAGAGCCTCTATTGATGGGATCATCGAGTCAAATGATACCAAGCATAAGCAGATTAATATTTTAGTGACTTCTGGATCGTTGATACCCAGTTTAGTAAAGTGCATGCTCTTCCGGCTTGACCATTTGATAACACATGGAAATGGTCTGTAATCCCCTTCATCTCATCAACAATTGCTCGAAATGTAGTCTTTTTCCTTGCTGATATATCTGTCCTGGTCTTATGTGCATAAATTTCTATCATAGAATTGTAAATGTGCTGAGATATCTGTCCTGGTCGTATATCAAGATTTTCATAGTATTTTGTTTGAAGTACTGTGCTGTTCTTAAAAGTAACTACATTGTTTGGCACTTTTCATAATATATGTTGTCTGTTATACCAGTAGGTAGTGTAACACTTATGGCCCCAGACCTGGAAAAAAAATAGGTGACTGTAGAAATCATTTTTCTGTTGGTTCAACTTATGGCCCCAAACCTGGAAAAAAAAGGTGACTGTAGAAATCATTCTTCTGTTGGTTCAGCTCTTTTTATTGATTCAGTTTAATTATTTCTTATTTTACAGACATTAGATTGTAAATGACACTTCTGGGACTTAATGTTATATGCACAATGTGAACCAGATGAAGAAAATATGCTCTTCATATTTGTGATCCCATCTAGGAGAGTTAGAAAGTTTCTCTTGCTTTTTTTATGCACAGGATGTTCTGTAAACATGAATGTAACCTAGACATTATATCTGAATAATAAACGATATAATTCCCTAGCACAGGCAATCTCCTTCTTTGCTAGCAAGATATTTTACTGATACATATACGAAAGCACAAATTTTGACTCTTAGCACAGGTGTCATTGATGCATATCTTATATTGATCACTTGTTGACATAGTTTGTGTTTTAGCATATACTGGTTTATAAATTATTTTATCATTTTGAATACGCGTCTGACATGTATATGTGATTAAAGTTGCTGCTAGAAAAATATTGACAATTATAACAAATTTTCAGTATACAGCTCATGGGAAGTGGGGAAAACCCAATGTTTTGAATGGATCAAGGAGCGCTACAGCACTGTTGATGCCCGTTTTTGTGCAATTGGAGATGGATGGGAAGAGTGTGAAGCTGCACAAGCAATGAAGTGGCCATTTGTGAAGATTGATATACGACCAAGCAGTTCTCACAGGTTTCCAGGCCTAACAATGAGAACGCTAGGCTTCTACTTTTCTGTCGTGTATGGAATTCCTGCTGATGACAGTGGTGAAGATTAAGTTTTTGATAGCCTCATCAGTAAGTTGTTCTCTTACTAAGACTGACTGTACAGAGAACTAGTAATTATGGTATGTGAAACAAAATTCTGAAAATGAAATGATCCACATTACAGAAGATTTCCATTCCAAGTATCACACATATTGGTGGAAAGGAAGCGAGTAATGTACAAGTTTCTTGGCTTGATTTTCTCCTGAACTATTTTTTACTTCTGTTGTTTGGAACCATGTACTCAGTCTTACTGACAGCAGGGTTTATGTACCTTCAGATTCATTCAGTGTGTTCAATGTTGATGGTATTTATAGGAAACTTGAATTTGATCATCTAATAAGATCTTGATGCAATAAGCAAAATCGTTGTTTCTTATCTCCATGATGGTGGTATTGCTATCTAAATTATTGACGATAAGAAAAAAAATCAGATCTTGTAAGCTGTAGCTAACAATATTTGTATTTGACTCAATCTCATTTGACTCTTTCGTATTCAAACTAATTCCCTGACATTTCATCTAGTTGAAGTGGGTGATTAACTAATATTAATTTTGTTGGAAAGAAACTAATGGCCCTAATGAGAAATAGCATTTGCAAAAGTAGTGCAGCAGCAGGTGCTTTGAAACGAAGTAAAAATAAGATCCTAACTTTAGGGAAAACACAAAATTAATCTAAAATTTTCAAATTGATAATGTCTTTCAAATCTAAAACAAATACTTATATTTGTCTATTCTTCCAAAACTAACTAGAATGAGGAAACTCAAAACAAAAGAACCAACTAATTAAATCTAATATAATTAGAAAATAGGGATAGTTAGTGTCATTGTTAATTACAAAAAGGTGCCCAATTGTTTACATATATTTGCAAAATGTGTTGTTTTTATAAAAATGACGAAACCCCTAAAATTAAAACTTATAATATAATTTAAAAATAATAATTTTTAACTAAAAAAAATTTAAATTACAAATTTTAGTTAGAAGATAAAAATAAGGAAAACAAATTAAAATATTTTTTTTTATAAAACATTAATTATTAATTTTAGGGGCAATTTTGTCATTTTTATAAAAAATACCGATTTTACAAAAATATATGACCAACAGAGCACCTTTTTGCAATTAACAAATAACATAACATTTTTTTTTTGCAAAAGTATCAAACAACATGACACTTTTTTTGCAATTTATACTAGAAAATATAAAATGATAGAAAACCTAAAATTGTGCTAATTAGGAGATGTTCCTACATCAATCTCCTCTACTTAAATAAAACTCGACCATGAGACTGTAAGATTCAAAGAAAACTCATTTGGTGGAATTCGAATATGTCCATTACTATTCTCCTATTGGTGCACTAAAACTCGAGTAATTCGGTGCATTCGAATATGGTGCATTCGAATATGTCCATTTGGTGGTATGCAACATTGAAAGCATTGGGCATATTCAAGTGAGTGGGAAAGTCGACCTTAGAAGCATTATGACCGAACTTTTGAAGAATGCGGTAAGACCTACCTCTTATCCTTGAGGTGCCATCATAAAATCTATGTTTATGGAAATGCACCATTACTAATTCTCCTTCAAATAGCTTTTCACGTCCATGCTTTTCTGCAACTGTTCTATACCGAGAATTGACGTTTTTTAAAATTCTGCTTAATTTTATTGTGAATTCGTTCTGCAAGTTCTGTAGAATTCTCGCTAAAATCTGCAGTTGTTTAATTAGATGTTAGAGTTAGTTTGTGCAAACTTATAATTTTCTCGTTATTATTTGTCATCATGTTGCCTATTTAGGTTTATTTAGATTATTTCAGACTTCTCATTCCCAAATCTAGGTACTGAATGTCCCGTAAACTCTAATTTGAATTTCAGCTCGTTTAAGTTGGTATTAGAATAAAATTTTCACAATTAGCGAATCCAGATTAGCATGTTGTTGGTAAGAAAGATGGGAGACGTGCATAAGCAAAACCATTAACATTTCCACCAGGAAATCGTGTTTTCCGCACACCGTCTTAGCAAAACAACAAGTAATATGAACCTAGTCATGTCATTCCTTATTCAATGACATGCAAGACATAGTACTATATTTGGCCTATCAACATATCCTCTTCTCTATCAGTGAGGAGGCGATCAAAGTCTTGGGGAAATAACGAGATCTTCAATTATTGGAGGTAGGGGTTGGCACGAGTTCGGAACTGAACTGAACTAGACTCTTTGGTTCTCAATTTTGGGAACAGACCCAAATCATTACACGAAAGGCTGGTTTGCTTCTAGATACGCTCCTCTGATTCAGTTTTCCGATTCTACCCGTTAGAACCGGTCGATTATCAATTTTTGTTAATGATGCGGATTTTGATCCCGATTTTTTGACAGAAACTTAAATTTGTAATTACCAAAAGTTCTAACGAAAATGAAGTGAGAAGACTTATTTATAACAACCCAATAAAATTATAAAATTTGCAAATAAAATACTATATCGGTTCCGGCATTCACAGAAACTTTAATGATTCAATTCATCGAACAAGTTCTGGAATTTACATATATTTTGTCAAATCACAGATAACTCAATAATTCAATTCGGTAAACTGGTTCTGGTTCTTGTCGTTTACCCAACGGTTCTTGATTTTAAGAACCAAAACCAAATAAAAATTAATGGTTTTCTTAATTTAAGAACCAAAACCAAACCTCTAACCCACGGTTCTTGGTTCTTAGGTTTTGATCTCGGTTCGATCACAGTTCGGTTCCCGATTTTGGGTTTAAAGTGCCTATACCTGGCTGGAGGATACATCCACGCATCACAATCCTATGGTCTAACATCTTTACTAGGTATTTGAGGTTATGGGTTGAGAAGAATGTGACATCACGACAAGTGGCATATAGTCAAGCACGATATGATATTAAGTTTTCATGACAAAGAAATGCCAAGCACGACACGACACGAAAGCATAAAATGGCCATGAAAGCATGACATTCTCAAAGTTTTTTGGAGTCAATGCTTGGTATCTCAGATGTATCATTTTCATGTCTATTTGTCGAATGTCTTGCTTAACTCTAAATTCAAATTTCAGTTTTTTCAATAGTCAAATGTTACACTCAAGATCCACTTAGTAAGATCACCGATTCTATATTATCTAAGCCCATTTCCGTGTAGTCATTGATAAGGTAGTGTAGCCTTTGAGTGTACAGGCATATATGGTGATTGATAAACTTGAATATTGCATGAATCAAAGGGTGTGATAAAGTGACAAAATATAATAAGGGAAATTGATTATCACTAACGTTTGCTACGTAACTTTTGCATGTTATTACACTCAACGTTTTTAATTGCACGTCACCATTGTAATCTTTCATTTAATTGCACCGTCCATCATATAGTTAAGTTTGATATAAAATGTTCATAATATTCCGATATTAAAAAATTCAAAAATTAAAAAAAATATTTTTTGAACTTTATTTTAAATATCTTTTATCACAAATAATAAAACACTGATTTCAAAATTAATTATTTTTTTAAAAAAAATTTCAAAAAATATTAAAAATAAAAAACCACTTTGAACATCGTTTTATATTTTAAATATTTTTTTAAAATAATATTCAAAATCAGTTTTTTATTATTTATTCCTAATAGTTTGTTTTATAAAAATAATAAGTTCAAAAATGATTTTTTTTCAATTTTTAAATACAAGGATATTTTGGTCATTTAAATATTTCACTTTCAAATTTTATTAAATAACTAAAATACCATTATATTTAAAAAATGAAAAAATGATCTGAATATATATTATGAATACCCTTGTATTTCAGATTTTATTAAATAACTAAAATACCCTGCTATATAAAATTTTTTATGAAATAAATAATAAAAAACTAATTTGAATATTATTTATTTATAAAAATATATTAAAAAAAATATTGTTTCCGCACACCATTGTGAGCGATCTGAATATTGAAAATGATTGTCATTTCGTACGACATAATCTCTCTCAAGGCACCATCACTCTTCGCTCCATGTCTTCTGGTGATCAGACTGCTGATATAATTACCAAGCCATTGACTCCTTGACGTTTCAGTGTTTTAGTTCACAAATTCAATTTGGGTTCTATGCCACCATCTTGAGTTTGAGGGGGTGTTAATATATATATTATGGGTTTGGGTTTGAGGGTACCAAAACCCTAATGCATCAGCACAAAAGTTGAATATCGAGCCCTTGCTGACACCACCTCTGAGCTATTATGACTTCGTTGGTTGCTACACGATATGTGTGTTGTTCACAACTCTATTACTCCTATTCACTGTGATATGGGTATTGTTCAGATCGCTCACAATGGTGTTTTTCATCCATCACTGTTGAACAAGCAAGATCAGAGAACAAGATAATAATAATAATAATAATAATAATAATAATAATAATAATAATAATAATAATAATAATAATAATAATAATAATAATAATAATAATAATAATAATAATAATAATAATAATATAATCTGAAAGTCAACGACAGCGCGTGAGGTCCCGCACGGCAGCAAGAGCTGGTTCCGACACAGAACTACCGGAAACAACACCTAGAGCTGGTACTCGAGTGCGGTGAGCAAAAAAATCAGCCAGAAAAGAAGCAAAACGACTGATCTCCCTTGAAGTTATTGGTGCTTGGACGTTTACCGGAAAACAAGTGCGGCGACAGTCGAAAACTGCACGGAACGATCGGTGGAGACTCGATCTGTTGTCACTTGCCGGAGGTGTCGAAGAGAGATCAACCGAAGATTGCGAGGTCGCGTCTACTATGGAGGAGACGAAGTCGCATCCTTTCCGTGGTGAGATGCAAAGATTATGTGTGTTTTTTAACCTCTGATACCATGATAATATTGAATAGAAATTTGTGTATGTATTTCGTATATTTACATGACAATTTACAATAGTATATATGGGATGAACTATAGTACAAACAATATTTATAATACAAACATTAGAACAACTATTAGTTGTTGGATTAATAACATAGACCGGTGGAGATGAAACATAGAAACGTAACCAAACTACATACAAATTATAGTCAACAGGGGCAAGGTGGTAAATTAGCTGGCGGTGGTGTAAATCGTCTCCTGAAATCAAGGAATTATTGATTCCACGACAACTATAAAGAAGATTCCAACAAACGTTTTTACATCATTGATTCTTCGATCTCATGGCTACTATGACAGATTCGTCTTCTACTAAAGGTAATTTCTTTTTTATATAGATCTCAAACAAGCAATATTATGTACTAAACCTTCATTGATGATGATCGATATGGTGTAGGACCAACAACAATAGTGAATGATTCTTCAGATCCAAACAATATGTCAGGTAATCAATCTCCAAATTACATATGTAAATAATAGTTTTAATATTGATTGCTTGTTGACACATTTTCTTAATAGCCAATGGTCTGATAGGAGATGAAACTAGCAGATGGTCAATCGATAACAATGGATTCACTTTGATTGGTCGGAGTAAGGAGACCCAGATGAAGAGGCGGGTGCATGTGCACAACCAGGTAAGGTTCCTAAATCCTCATCAATAACAACTTCTGGATCTTCCAGCTCGAGTGAGTTAGCTCGTGACCCACCATTGGAGGACCCAGATATTGAAGACCCGGATGATTCCAACCAGGAGGACTGGTATCCTCCTGGTCTTTGGCCTCCAGAGTGCGAAACAGATACAAAATGTGAAACCGACAAGTCAGAAGGAGGTCCACACGACACTGCAGACAACTCGAATGATGGCGATGAAGAAAATGACGATGACACAACTAGTGGTGGTCGGGATTCACATAAAGAAGAGACAGAGGACGGTGGCTATGTGGGTGATGAAGATTTCTAGGTTAACAAATTATGTAAACATGTATGAGACAGAGGATTGATTTGAATTGTTTGTATGTGATGAAGAAATCAACGAACTAGTATTTTGAATCATAATGCTGTCAGTGTTAATTCACATTTATATTACAAATGATCAATCATTTTGTTCAAAATGTATGATGACACATTCCATTAGTTGTTTAAAATGTTTGATGACAGATTCCAATAGTTTTTTAAAATGTCTGATGACATATTCTAGTAGGGTAATGACACATGAAAGAAATCACCACGGGTTCCAAAGATTGAAAATCATGCAGCGGACAATATGTAACCGTGGTGATCGATAAAAATCTTGGATCTTAATGCTATTTGAACATGTTATGAACACTATTAAAATCTGATAATTTACCTCTTGAAATCGACAAGAACACAAGCGTAGTGTCCTCTCTATCAAGTCCACACAAGCACACAACCGAAAATGGTTTTTCTCTCTAATTTTTGCTAGAAAATCCAAAAGAAAGCTTGAGCAATAATGGAGGTTGAGAGGAGAGAGTGGGTTCGGCAATGAGGGAGAGAGAGAAGGAGTTGGTTGCTGAAAAATTCCAAGGATAAGATAATATATGATTATGTGATTTTTAATTTGAAATTAAAATTGAATTTCAAAATAAAAATTACATTATCCATCCTTTTAATCCTTCTTATTTGCATTTAGCCCCTCTCTTATCTTGAACCCTAAATGGGCTTTAACCCCATTTAACTAAAACCCAAATTAAACCCATTAACTTGAGTTCTAATTTCGGTTTAGTCAAAACGGCTCAATTTTCTCGAATTGATTTCTTCAACCGTCCGGTTAAAACCTTAGGCCAGAAAACTACCGAATCGTTCTCAAATCTCATCCATAATTATTGTCATGTATTGTGCTTAATGCGTGTGACCCTCTAGGCTCACGAATAATTGGCAGAATGGTAAAATTACCATTTTACCCTTTCCATCATAAGTGGCCTCTAGCAAGACATTATGATTATCCAATATTCGTAATTATCGATTATTCGACTTAACCTGTTATCGTACATGTCACTGTCCTTTTATCAAACCGATATCCAGATTGATCAATAGGCATAGAACGGTCATCCTAATTTATCAATCACTGTTTCTTGATATCTGAGATGACTGAAAACTGATACTAAGGTATCACCTGCATGGCCATGCTCTTTCTTCAGTCATACTCATCAAGTGGCCTAAACGGATATCTTTCTCATACCGAAGTATGAGTGATAAATCCCTCAGACGCCTTTCGAGTTCACTAGTGCAATAAATGCCAAAGCCAATCGAAGCCGTTATAGTTACCCTTTTACAGATAACGTTAGACTAGGTCAAACTTAGGTATTTGTTACATAGTGTACACAAAGACTCCTTGGTCTTAGGATATAATGACAAGTTACGATATGTGAGTATCTCATGACTGGATCTATGCAGCATACTCACAATCGGGTTGTCCGATATCATCGACCTGATGGTATCTATGATATAACTCCGGCACGCACTTTGCCATGATCAGTAGAGCATGATCACAAGGAGTTAGTCTCATACTGATCGCTTCATAAAGAAGCTTAGCTGATCAAGGACTCATCAAATGTAATTCTTTCTGATCTATAGTTCTACTATTAGTGGTTACACACATAATGACATAGATCAAATTACATTCGATATATTACTACAACACTTTAGTAATATATGCCGATTTATTTATTCGAAAAGATGATAAAACATTACATCTGTAGATCACTTTTATATTGGACTGGGGCATAACTCTAACAATCTCCCACTTGCCCCTGGTTCCAATTTAAGTTCTGATCTACTCCCATAGACCCTGCATGATCCTCATGCCTAGGCTACGGCTGAGCCTCTGTCAAGGGATCGGCCATATTATCATCAGTCGAATAGTGTTTAATCTCCACATCACGTGTAGATGTTATAACTCTCACGAGGTGATTCCTGCTGAGTATATGTTTGGATCTGTTGTGGAATCTGGGCTCTTGAGCAATAGCTACGGCACCTGTGTTGTCCCACAACAAGCTTATCGGATCAGACAATCGCGGTGTTGCATCTAATCCGATTAGAAAGCTTCTAATCCATACGGCCTCTTTAGCTGCTTTTGTTGCAACTATATACTTAGCATCCGCTGTAGAGTTGGCAATTTTGGCTTGCTTAAAGCTTATCCAGCGAAAAAGCCACCACTCAACACAAAATATATCCTGACTGTATTTGGAAGTCATCTGGATATGTCTGAAAACTAGCATTGACTTGTCCTTTGATTGCTAATTCTCTATCTATATCCCCACACACTAGGAATGTATCCTTGGTCCTCCTCAAATATTTGAGGATGACCTTTGACAGCAATCCAGTGTAATTGGTCGGGGTTAGATTGGAATCTGCTGGTACAGCTTAGTGCAAACGAGACTTCCAGTCTCGTGCACATCCTGGCATACATGATGGATCCCACAACCGAAGCATAAGGGATCTTACTCATCCTGCTCAGCTTATCAGGAGTACTAGGACTCTGTAGCTTGCTGAGCTTAATGCCATGACGCATGGGTATGTATCCTTTCTTAGAATCAAGCATTGAGATCTTCTCAACACTTTACCTATGTATATGTTCTGTCTTAGCAACATGTTCTGACTTAGGCCCAAAATCCTTTTGGAATGATCTGTAGAGATCCTGATGCCTACATTAAATGTAGCATCACCTAAGTCCTTCATCGATAAGTACTTCCCTAACCAAGCTTTGGTGGCAAGGTTGGGATGTCATTCCCGATGAATAAATATCAAGAATACAATATTACTCCCACTCGCTTTCTTATGTACGCAAGGCTAACTTTTGTTTTTGATGAAGCCGAGTTCCCTTACAGCTTTATCAAAATGAAGGTTCCAACTCCCTGAAGCTTGCTTAAATCCATAAATGGATCTTTGCAGCTTACATATCTTTCCGGGATTCTTTGGATCTACAAAACCCACAGGTCGTGTGATATACATGCCCTCTAGTAAGTTCCTGCTAAGGAAGGGGTTTTGACATCCATCTGCCATAGTTATGGCTAAGAATAATCCGGATCAATCTGACCATTGCTACTGGTGAAAAGATGTCATCATAATCCATGTATTGAATCTGACGATAACCTTTTACAACCATCCTAGCCATATTGGTCTGTGGACTTCCATCCATGTCGGTCTTGATCCTATAGACCTACTCAGAACCGATGGGTTTTATCCCAGAGGTTTGATCCACCAAGCATCCGACTTGGTTTTCATACATGGATTTCATTTCCTCACTCATGGCATTCTACCATTTTTCGGAGTCTGGACTGGTTAAAGCTTGTCTGCAGGTTTCTAGATCATCCTGATCCACCAACATCACGTCATTTCCCTCAGTGGCTGTGAAGCCATATCTGTCTGGAACATGACGAGATCTTTCAGACCTCCTTAGACCATTTGGAATTTTTGTAGGGATTGATTCTTTATCGGCGACCATCTGAGGCTCCAGTACTTCTACATCTTGCATAGCAGGCTCCTGAATTGCTTCAGGTTGTTCCGTATCCTCTCGAATTTCTTCGAGATGCACGAGACTCCCACTAGCTATTTTGGAAATAAAATATTTCTCCAAAAATACCCCTCCTCGAGCAACAAAGACTTTGTACTCGCTGGGTATGTAGAAGTTGTATCTCTTAGTTTCTTAAGGATACCTTACGAAGACACATTTTGTCTGATTTGGATGCCTGCATCTCTGCTACCCAAATCTTTTTAGGAAAAACATACTAGGATGTTTCCCACACCATATATAACTATGGTCCATTTCTTATTTGGCTACTACGCGAAAGCGCACGCATCCAAATAGAACTGACCATCTCATCCCGCTCCCATCCCAATGAATACTACGCGGAGGCGCACGCATCCACAGTAACGGGAGACGTAATGAGTGTCATGTGGTGTACCTTCTGTGACTCTGGTCCAGCTCTTATTTGGCTACTACGCGGAGGCACACGCATCCAAATAGAACCGATTACCTTATTCAGCTCGCATCCTAATGAATACTACGTGGAGGCGCACACATCTACAATAATGGGAGACAAAATGATTGTCACAAGGTGTACTATCGTTGTCTTCATCGGAGCCCGATTCAAAATGAATGCGGCCGTTTCCAGAGTCAAGTATTAGTTCAACTCTCTTCTGGCCTGAGTACTCATAGGTCCACATACGTCGGAATGTATTAGACTTAATAAGTCACTCGCCTTTCACATAAACCTGTGAAAGGTGCCTTTGTCATTTTGCCCATTAGGTGAGACTTGCATCTTTCAGTTTGAGTGAATTCAAACGGATTTAAAGAGTCCACACTTGTGAAGTGTTGAAATGCGTTTCTCGCTCATTAAGCAAGACTTGAATCTTTCAGTTTGAGTGAATTCAAACGGACTTAAAGTCCACACTTGTGAAGTGTTGAAATGTGTTTCTCGCCTATGTGCCTTAAATGACAATGCCAGATTATAACTTGGTTTAAATCATTAGATTTAAGCCTTTTCTTATTTACGTTATAGCGATTAAGCTTACCAACGTAAATATCTGATCCTGAAGACGTGGATACCCACTCTTCTTCACATGATCCTTGTATTGCTTACAATCCCTTATTCCCGTGTCCTGGCTCATTGCAGTGATAGCATATCTCCTCCAATTTGTCCTTAGAATTCACAGCAGTTTTGGGAGCTGCTTGAACCTTTGGACGCTTGGGGTGTCTGATCTGCCCTGCAAGGTGCCCAGGAGCCTTACCCTTACCCAGATCATCTTTCTTGAAGCTGACCTTCTTGTTGACCATAAGGACCTCCTTGGTCTTGCCCTTGAGGTTCTTTTCAGTGGTCACAAGTATCCCATGAAGCTCTGTTAAGGACTTGTCCATGTCATGCATACTGTAATTTACTATGAAATCACTATATGTATCTGGAAGTGACTGCAACATAAAATCCGCAGCAATTTCCACCTGATCATCAAAACCGAGTCTGGTTAGATGTTCCTGAAGACATTAAATCTTCGTGACATGGGGACTAACAGGGCTCCAGCCTTAAGTTTGCAGGAGTTAAGTTCTATGAAAGTATCATATCTTTCGACACGAGCTTTGTCCTTGAACATTTCCTTGACCTCTGCCTTACAGGTATGAGGGTCATCTGAAACGTTCCTGAACTGCTTCTGCAACTCTGGCATCCTACTGCCTGCCATAATGCATGACTCGTCGATTTGGTTACTAAGAAACTTTGATAAGTATCCTTAGTGCCCTAGCGGCGTTCAACGGTGGCTCGGCAGGAGGTTTCTTGGTAAGGATATACTACTTGCGTTCATGCTTGAGTACAAGCCTCAAGTTTCTATTCCAATATGAGTAATTCATGCCCTTGAGTCTGTCCTCAATCTGGACTCTCAGTGCGCTATTACTCCTTTGTGTTGTGTTTGCTTTTTAGTTCTACATGGTAAAATTAATTAAAATTCAAGTTGGAGATTAAGTTATAAAACACTTGTCTGATTCTAACATTAGAATCTGAACCAGGATCCTATCATACCCTCAATTGAAGTGAACGGAGGCTCACTGCTCCAATTGTGAGCATCAAGGTAGGAATACATCCATTTACAAAACCATGTAATTCCTGGCTAGGGTCTGTACTAAAAGTACACGGCATACCCTATACTGATACCCTAGGTCAGCCCTAGCTGACAATCGTAGACAAGTCTACCAAGCTTGAACTATGGATAGAACTAATGTGACTACTACGCGGAGGCGCACGCACCCACACAGAACTACCCATCTCATCCAAACTTCTTCTCTATGAATGTTACGCGGAGGCGTACCGACATCCATAGGGTCAAAGCCCTTTTGAGTGCCCAAACTTGGATGGTATCACGCTTGACTTATAATTATTTGCGTTTAAGTGAATTATAAAAGTCTGATTGTATATCGATACAATCTTAATCTGGAATCATCAATTGCAAATTCATGCAAAGATGATCCCTTAGCAGGTTACATGCGAGTCTGATTAAATTCCGATTTTAATCTTAGCATGTGGGTGATAGCAAATCATACATAAACTTGTATATTTAAACTATCATACATTCATACATTCAAATATACAAATGTAACAATAAAATATGCATAGCTAAGCCCATCTAAAGTTCCTAAGAATCTAGCAAAACCGATCCTAAAGACAAGGTCTTCAAGATCCAAACTTGCTCCATTCTTTTGAACTCCCACTGGCTTCGAGCCTCCTTCTTGACTTGATTCTTGTGTCGGTCTTCATGATTACAAATTAAAATAAATTAAATAAAATACAAATCACGACACGCAGGCCGTATTTACTACAACCCAAAATTAAGCAACACGAAGGTTGCTAAACCGAAATTAAAATACAAATCTAATGGGCTTAGCTAGCATCATGTGGAAAACATCATGTTATCAAAGATCATGTTATCAAACAACATGCTGATCAAACAAATAATTTTTCCAAATTTTATCTTTCTTAAGTGTGGAAAAATTTCGGTTTATCAAAACCGGACGGTTTAATCGATTAATTGAATTTTGGACCGGTTCTCGCTGGTTTATCGAAACCGAACCAAATTTGAAAATTAAATTTTATTAGGGTTTCCAAATATCCTTGCGAACCAACCGGTTCGCACGAATCTGGTCAAGCCGAACCGGCTCAACCGAAGGTCGCCCTCGGAGGCAACCACGGTGGCCCGTGAGGGCTGCCGAGGTCGCCCGCGGGGCTAACCTCGGTCGGCCACGGGAACGACCATGGTAGTCCGCGAGGGCAGCCATGGTCGCCCCTAGGGCAGACCCTGGTCGCCCGCGAGGCAACCATGGCAGCCCTCACGGGCTGCCATGGTCGCCCGCAAGGGCAGACCGTGTCGCCCGCGAGGGCTGCCATGGTCGCCCGTAGGCGACCCTCGTCGGCCCATGGTGCTGACCATGGTCTGCCCTAGGGCATTCCATGGTCCACCACGGGACTCGACCTAGTCGGCCATGGCTAACCCCGAAAATCCCAAAAAAATAATTAATTTTCCAATTTCCAAAATCAATCAAATCTGAAATTTTTTTTGATTTACATGCATGCTAATGATGAAGAACACATATAAACATAAAAAAAATCAGATTTAAACATATACAAATAAACATAATAACCATCCTCTGATACCACTGAAAGAAATCACCACGGGTTCCAAAGATTGAAAATCATGCAGCGGACAATATGTAACCGTGGTGATCGATAAAAATCTTGGATCTTAATGCTATTTGAACATGTTCTGAACACTATTAAAATCTGATAATTTACCTCTTGAAATCGACAAGAACACAAGCGTAGTGTCCTCTCTATCAAGTCCACACAAGCACACAACCGAAAAAGATTTTTCTCTCTAATTTTTGCTAGAAAATCCAAAAGAAAGCTTGAGCAATAATGGAGGTTGAGAGGAGAGAGTGGGTTCGGCAATGAGGGAGAGAGAGAAGGAGTTGGTTGCTGAAAAATTCCAAGGATAAGATAATATATGATTATGTGATTTTTAATTTGAAATTAAAATTGAATTTCAAAATAAAAATTACATTATCCATCCTTTTAATCCTTCTTATTTGCATTTAGCCCCTCTCTTATCTTGAACCCTAAATGGGCTTTAACCCCATTTAACTAAAACCCAAATTAAACCCATTAACTTGAGTTCTAATTTCGGTTTAGTCAAAACGGCTCAATTTCCTCGAATTGATTTCTTCAACCGTCTGGTTAAAACCTTAGGCCAGAAAACTACCGAATCGTTCTCAAATCTCATCCATAATTATTCTCATGTATTGTGCTTAATGCGTGTGACCCTCTAGGCTCACGAATAATTGGCAGACTGGTAAAATTACCATTTTACCTTTTCCATCATAAGTGGCCTCTAGCAAGACATTATGATTATCCAATATTCGTAATTATCGGATATTCGACTTAACCTGTTATCGTACATGTCACTGTCCTTTTATCAAACCGATATCCAGATTGATCAATAGGCATAGAATGGTCATCCTAATTTATCAATCACTGTTTCTTGATATCTGAGATGACTGAAAACTGATACTAAGGTATCACCTGCATGACCATGCTCTTTCTTCAGTCATACTCATCAAGTGGCCTAAACGGATATCTTTCTCATACCGAAGTATGAGTGATAAATCCCTCAGACGCCTTTCGAATTCACTAGTGCAATAAATGCCAAAGCCAATCGAAGCCGTTATAGTTACCCTTTTACAGATAACGTTAGACTAGGTCAAACTTAGGTATTTGTTACATAGTGTACACAAAGACTCCTTGGTCTTAAGATATAATGACAAGTTACGATATGTGAGTATCTCATGACTGGATCTATGCAGCATACTCACAATCGGGTTGTCCGATATCATCGACCTGATGGTATCTATGATATAACTCCGGCACGCACTTTGCCATGATCAGTAGAGCATGATCACAAGGAGTTAGTCTCATACTGATCGCTTCATAAAGAAGCTTAGCTGATCAGGGACTCATCAAATGTAATTCTTTCTGATCTATAGTTCTACTATTAGTGGTTACACACATAATGACATAGATCAAATTACATTCGATATATTACTACAACACTTTAGTAATATATGCCGATTTATTTATTCGAAAAGATGATAAAACATTACATCTGTAGATCACTTTTATATTGGACTTGGGCATAACTCTAACAACACAAATATTGTATTTCAATATTCATGTCACACAAACTTAGCAGAACTCATGAAATCTTCTACAATGACTCATGTGGGTGCCTGCAAACTTAGCAGACATTGCAATGACACATGGTATACGATGCACATGACACATATTAAGACTTTGGTTGAAGATGACACATTACGATCATAATAAGAGTTGACATGTTACCGTGTTCTGCTATCAGTTGACAAAAAAAATTACGAATTAGTAAATCAGTTTCAATAATGAGCTGCGTATTTAAACAACCCACCGCGATCACTAACACCAACTAAGGTTTCAGGCGAAGAATCGTAGCAGATTTACTTTCCTTCGAACTGGAGATTAGGTTTCCTTTCAACTGTTGGATATTGAGAGCATTAATCTCTAATTGATTTTTAAAATTTTGAATTTTGCGAAATTTGTGTGATAATTATCCACCGAATCAATCAATTATGTAAAAAGTACAAACGTGCCCTTGTGGCTACTTGCAATAACACTTGACCTATTCACTTACCTCCTTAATTACATTGACTTGCCACCGTTATTTCTGACAAATCAAATGCGTCCATTCACAATTCGTACGATGAGAGATGAGTTCAGACGTTTGTATGTCACCTACTTGTTTGTACTTTAGCGCGACCCTAGTATATATATAGCATAATTAGGGCGGTGATGCATTAGAGTTTGGTACCCTCAAGCCCAAGCCCAAGCCCATAATATATATTAAGAAAATTGGTTGATATTATTGTCTGTTGCGAATATGGTCCGGACGACAAGTCTAACCTGTGTGGTGTGCAGTGTTATGGATCGCGGGAGATCTCGGCGAGATCGCGGCGAAATCGCGGAAATTTCTACATATCCGCGACGATATCACAAAAATCGCCCCAAATACCGGTCAAATACTGGTCAACGCCGGTCAAACAAGACAATTTCAAATTAATTCCGATTTAATCTGATTCAAATCAATTAATTCCGGTTTAATTCAATTTAAATCAATTAATTCCGGTTTAATTCAATTTAAATCAATTAATTTCGATTTAATTCAGTTTAAATCAATTAATTTCAGTTTAATTTGGTTTAAATCAATTAATTCTGATCTAATTTAGTTAATCTTGATCTAATTCAATCGGGTTCGTTCCGGCACACTTAATCTGATTTGTTATTTAGGTTATAAATTATAAACAATAAATATTATTCATTTTCCATATAAATTATAAATTAAATATTATTCATTTAGGCTATGCCTCCGGTCCAACACATTTAAAAATAATTAAATATCATTCATATTTTTAATAAATACTAAATATGAGTTTATATATATATATATATATATATTATTTATTATAAAACGCGATTTGCTGTGATCTTTCCGCGATCCCTCCGAGTTTGTTAGATCTCCCTTTTTGTCAAGAGGCCGATATATCCCCGCGATCCGATATCCATAACACTGGTGGTGTGTATAAGCTTCAAGGAAGGACAGGTGGTGGAATTCTAAAGGCTTAGATTCGCATGCGCAACACGTGACATTGGCCATAAGGTGACAGGTGAAGGTGTACGTATGGGTTCGAATTGGAAAAGCAACTGATGTGTGTGTGTATATATACCAAGTACAAATTAGAGAAAAATGTCCAAACGTCCAAACATTGTCGCAACCGTCTGATTTTTGCGTGCGCTTCCTGATTGCGACACGTGGCACGGAAGGGATGTGGGTTGAGTTAATGGTGCCACACGGAAATTGGGCTGTATTTTTGTCTTCTCGTGTAGCAGTTATATTTGCATTTTCGTTGGTTTTTATTCACAGATCATCGTGCGTTTGGTTTGGCTTCTCAGAACAACGCGATTAGAGCGATTTTGACTTCGTCTCAGAGATGGCGAGAAGAGTGATTTGTTGTCGTCGATCTGGTTGATAAATTATTGGTAAGTAGCGCGATTTGTTGTAGATGACAGAAAAACCCTAGCCTGTTCCGATCCAATCTAGGGTTTTTCTTTCATCTACAACAAATTTGAGGTGCAGAAGACGATGACGACAAGGATGACAACGACTGACCACCGTCGCTAAATGTTTTTTTATTCATTTTTCTGTATTTTTAATACTTTTGTAAGCGATTCTCATTCGAGACAAACTTTATATTTATCAACTTTACATCTGTCTTTATGTTTATGTATAACATGGCAAGGTATTTTGTGTAACATGTCGGATTGTACTGTATAACATGCCGGTTTGTAATGTATCACTTATGTTAAAGCTGATTCATATTATTGAGATCATAATCGTCTATTAGCTTGGTTGACTTGTAGTTAATGTCTCACTTAAATATCTGCGGTAAATGCTCATTTAATTTGGAAATAATATTCAATTAATCATCAATAATTTTGGTAACGAATAGTTCATTGTTGACTTGTAATTTATGTCCTACTTAAACATCTGCAGTAAATGCTTGTTTAATTTGAAAATAATATTCAACTAATCATCAATAATTTTGGTAACAAATAGTTGATGGTGGTGTAACATGTATAACATGATATTATATATTATATAACTAGTGTAGTTAGATGATGTTCATAGTCACATAAAACGATTACCCACTTTCAGAGGTTTGTGTATGACTATCTTACTGCTGATGTATAACATGTCAATGTACCATGTATAACATGCTATTATCTACTGTATCGATGAACAATCGCTCTTTGGATCTAGCCTATTTTTAGTGTGAATCGCTGAATAATCGCTGTTTAAATGCACGATCCCGCTTTAAATGCACCTATGGACGTTTTGGTGGAGTTTGTAGTATCCCTATATATATATATATATATATATATATATATATATATAGGGATGCACTCCACAACAAAATCACCCAAAATGTCCAAACATCCAAACCAATGTATAACCGTCGGATCAGAGACGCGTGTTATCTTAGATTGCGACACGTGGCAATTACACAACGTTGCACTACATGTTATACATTGCTTCAATTTTGCACAGGTCCAACATGTTATACAACATTGCACTATAACATGTAGTGCAATGTTGTATAACCATGTAGTTAATGTAATGCAATGTTGTATAACATGTTGGACCCTGACATGTGTCACACTCTGAGATAATGCGCGTCTCAGATCCGACGGTTCAACATGATTTGAATACTCTGAAATAACGCGCGTCTCAGATCTGACGGTTCTACATGATTTGGACGTTCTATATAAATTTGTAGCCGAGTGTGCCCCTATATATATATATATAAATTTGTAGCCGAGTGTATATATACACACACATATATATATATATATATATATTATATATGTATATGTATATACATATATACATATACAGTCAAGGCCCCCGAATGGAAATCGATCACGGCGAGGAGGGGTACCGCCCCTGACTCGATTATCCATCCAACCACAGCCATACAATTGAGGTAACCGATCACGGCCAAGGTGTACCACCCTTGACTCGGTTCAACCTCCGAATGGAAATCGATCACGGCCAGGAGGGGCACCGCTCCTGACTCGATTATCCATCCAACCACACAGCCTCCCATCACCTTTCCACCCTTCCACATCACAACACCCTTACCAACCACACCCCAACACCCTTCGATACATTCACAGAAAACAAACCAAGTGCAAGAAACTAGTTCACAGAGAGGCATTTACATCCACATAAACAAGACAAGTGCGAGACGGAATAAGTCATCGTCTGAAAAGCAATAATATAACCATGCACAACTAGGTGCTCACAAGCAGTTCAAGTTTGGTACTCAACTAATTCACAGAGAGGCATTTATATCAACACATCAACATGCTATTTAATTCACAACATCGAGCAAAAGGTGTTCAAACATTTCATTTTATCTCAACTAAATACTCAAATAAATTCAATCAATGCATCAAGAGAATGAGTCTAGGTAAGCTATGTCCCCCTACCTCAAATTTTCCAACGTAAGCTCCTAAGATTTTCGCGACGCCAAGCTATGCCTTTCCTTTCCCGTGGTCGTCAAAGGAATCTAAAAGTGACAAAATCACAAGTTTTAATAACTAACCGAAATCCGGATTTTCACGAAATTAAACCCAAGTGCCACCCCGACAAGTATCGCTCACTCCAACACTTCTTAATTAACCTAAGTTGTCAAAATGGGCCCGGAACGGCCCATTTTTCCCGTTAAGTCGAATCTGCCGGATTGTGTGAACTTGTCCCTCGGGACTCCGAAAATTCCCAAATTTGTGTCTAAATTCCTAATTATATTCGAGAGGACCAAAGCAGTTGACGGAATCGAATTTCGACACCCGAGCGATTTAATCGCGTAATTTAAAGTTTCGACACACATTTTCCAATTTTTGTAATTTAAATCCAAAAATCACCAAGGGTGCCAACTATGGATTCGAGGGTTACCCGAGACCTCCCGAAACTCACAAACCCGAATTCCGGGCTCGTGGGTACACCCGGGCCACTCACGGCCCGAGAGGCCCAAACTGCCCACGGTCGCCCACAGGCTGCCACGGCCAGCCATGGCAGGGCGCTGGCCACTGCCGGACCACCTCCGGCGCGCCACCACCCTGGCCGGAGCTCCGGTGGCCGGCCGGAGCTCCGGCTAACCCTCCGGCCGCCGGAAAATTCTAAAAACGTCCCAAAATGCTCCAAAACACCCCTACAATTCCAATCCATCATCATTTCACTCATTTCTCATTAAACCCACAACTCAAACTCATCACGATGAAAAAAAGTGAGTTGCTTACCGTAGCCAATGATGTGAGGAACCCGAATACGCAAGAAAATGGTCGATCACTCGGCCGGATCGTCGGGAAATCGCCAAAATCTCTTCTCCTCTTCTTCCTTCTTCTTCTCTTGGCCAAGCACTCCTCTCTCTCTCCTTTTCTTTGTTTCTGCCGAATGTGGCTCCCTCCTCCCCCTCTTTATCACTTAAACTCTATTAATTAAACAATAAACTAATTAAATATTCCAATTTCCAATTTATTTTAAAATCTAAATTAACACATTTAATCTAAACCACTCATAAAGTCTCCCCCCCCCTCTAGAATCATGCCATGTGTAAAGTAGGGGGGTCCCACAATCCACTTTTGTCATTTCGGACCCGAAATTGTTAGAAACGGACACGTTTTTCGAAACCGTCGGAACCGTGACGTTTCGCTAAATTTTAGCTTCCATATGAACCTAATATCCATAAAATTACAATTTCAACTTAAAATGGCTCAAATAGTAGTATTTGGTGACTCTCGGGTAAAAATTTGGTCAAATCGCGAATTTTTAAATTTTTATCCATTTTTCACAAAATTGACCGGGAGCGGTCCTTACAACCTTCCCTCCTTAAAGAATTTCGTCCGCAAAATTAAAACGTACCTCAATTCTCGAAAAGGCGGGGATACTTAGCACGAATCTCATCTGCCCGCTCCCACGTCGACTCTTCAACACCGTGATGTTGCCAAAGCACTCGCACTAGTGGGATGGTCCTGCCTCTCAATATCTGATCTCGTGAGTCTAAGATCTGAACTGGCCTTTCCTCATACGAGGCATCTGGGGTCAACTGCAACTCAGCCCACTCTATCACGTGCGACGGGTCAGGGTGATATTTTCTCAGCATCGATACATGGAATACGTTGTGAACCGCTGCAAGGGATGGCGGCAATGCGAGCCTGTAAGCCACTGCTCCAATCCTGGCGATGATCTCAAAGGGGCCAATGTACCTCGGGGCCAACTTACCGTCCCTTCTTGCCTTCTTAAACCTTATTAGCCCTTTCTTCGGGCTCACTCGCAAGAAGACGTGGTCGCCTACCTCAAACTCGAGAGGTCGACGTCTCCGGTCCGCATAACTCTTCTGTCTACTCTGCGCCGTTTTCAGTCGCTCTCGAATCAAGGCTACCTTCTCAGTAGTCTCCCTTACCAGCTCGGGTCCCAGTAGGCTCTTATCTCCCACCTCAGCCCAACAAATTGGTGAACGGCACGGTCTACCATACAAAGCCTCAAATGGTGCCATCCCGATGCTAGCCTGGTAACTGTTGTTATACGCAAACTCTGCCAACGGTAAATGATCCTCCCACGGTCCATGGAAATCCAGTATACACGCTCGGAGCATGTCCTCTAATATCTGAATTACCCGCTCTGACTGACCGTCCGTCTGTGGGTGGTAAGCCGTACTCAGACGAATATCCGTACCCAACGCGCCCTGTAGGTTATCCCTAAAATCGGGATGTAAAGCGAGGATCTCAGACCGATACTATCGACACCGGCACTCCGTGTAACCTCACGATCTCGCGTACATATAGTCTGCTCAACTTATCTACCGAGTCTGTCATCCTCATTGGCAAGAAATGCGCGGACTTAGTCAGTCGATCAACTATCACCCACACCGCATCGTTACCCCTTGCTGACCTCGGCAGTCCGCATACGAAATCTATCGTAATATGCTCCCATTTCCACTCGGCTATCTCCAACGGTTGTAGAGGTCCTGCTGGTCTCTGGTGTTCTATCTTCACCTGTTGACAAGTGAGACATCGAGCTACGAACCCTGCTATCTCCCGCTTCATCCCATTCCACCAAAAATGGCGCCTGATGTCGTGATACATCTTAGTCCCACCAGGATGCACAACGAGTCGTGAGTTGTGTGACTCGCGTAGTACTTCCTCGCGGAGACTCTTAGGCACAAACAATCTGTTCCGGAAACGAAGGCCCTGATCGTTGCCCATCGACCACCCCTCGGACTTAACTCCGCTAGCCATTTTCATCCAAAACGTTGCTGTCTCTGAGTCATCAATCTGAGCCTCAATCACCCGACTCACCAGTGTAGGCTGCGCCACCAATGAACACAGTGCGACTCGTCCCGTAACTTCCTCCAACTCAACCCTGAACTCGCTGAGCTCTCCCATCATCTTCCATTCCCGAACTGCTACGGAGACAAGGCTGTGGAGTGACTTTCTGCTGAGGGCATCGACGACCACATTCGCCTTGCCCAGGTGGTATAGCAGATCGAAGTCATAATCCTCAATCAGCTCCATCCAGCGCCGTTGTCGCATGTTCAGGTCTTTCTGGGTAAAGAGATATTTCAGGCTCTTGTGATCCGAAAAGACCTGAAACTTCTCACCGTAGAGGTAGTGACGCCAAAGCTTTAGTGCGAACACGACCGCTGCAAGTTCTAGATCGTGTGTCGGATAGTTTCCCTCGTGCACTTTAAGCTGTCGGGACCCAAAAGCCACCACCTTACTCTGCTGCATCAGAACACTCCCCAGTCCTTCGCCGGATGCGTCGCAGTAAACGTCATAGCCTATCCCTCGCTCAGGTACTATCAAAACCGGAGCCGTGGTCAACCGAGTCTTCAACTCCGCGAATGAGCGCTCGCAAGCCTCATCCCAATCGAACTTAATTCCCTTCCGCGTGAGGCGAGTCAAAGGTGCTGCGAGGCGCGCAAAGTCTTTGACGAACCTCCGATAGTACCCTGCCAATCCCAGGAAGCTGCGGATCTCGAAAACGCTCGTCGGTCGCGCCCATTTCGAGACCGCGTCGATCTTCGACAGATCGACAAACACGCCGTCACCAGATACGACATGTCCGAGGAATCTCACCTCGGTAAGCCAGAACTCGCATTTTTCCAACTTCGTGTAAAGTTGGTGCGATCGCAGCAACTGGAGTACAGTCCTCAAATGCGCCTCATGAGTCCCCTCGTCCGGCGAGTAGGTGAGAATATCATCGAAAAATACGATGACGAATCGATCGAGGTAAGGTTGGAAGATGCGAGTCATAAGATCCATGAACGCCGCTGGGGGCGTTGGTCAAGCCGAACGGCATCACTAGGAATTCGAAATGACCATACCGCGTTCGGAACGCAGTCTTCGGGATGTCTTCCTCCCGTACTCGCAACTGATGATATCCAGACCGCAAGTCGATCTTGGAGAAGCACCTCGATCCCCTGAGCTGATCAAAGAGATCGTCTATCCGCGGCATCGGATAACAATTCTTCACTGTCACCCTGTTCAGCTTCCGGTAATCTATGCACATCCGAAGCGAACCCTCTTTCTTCTTTACGAACAACGCTGGAGCGCCCCACGGCGAGGTGCTCGGCCGTATGAACCCCTTCCCCTGCAGTTCCTGGAGTTGACTCTTCAACTCCTCGAGTTCCGCGGGGGCGAAACGATATGGTGCCACAGAGATCGGCGCGGTTCCCGGCATCAACTCGATAGTGAACTCCACCTCGCGCACTGGCGGTAATCCGCTAAGATCACCTGGAAAGACGTCTGGAAACTCGTCGACAACTCGTGGTAGCCCTCTTCCTCCGTCCTTCGGTCCGTCACCCGTAGCGGACAACGCCGCAAGAAGAATTCCACTCCGGTTACAAAATGAACATGAAATCATAGAGTCCCCACTCGATACGGTCACCCTCTCCCGATAACAATCGATGTTAGCCCTGTATCGCCTCAACCAGTCCATGCCGAGGATCACGTCGAAAGTAGTCATGTCTAGCACGATAAGGTCCCACACAAGAGGGTGGTCTACTACTCTAACTTCGCAGGCCCTGCAGATTCTACTTAGAACAGTGTCGTCCCCTAAAGGCGTATCGACGCACAAGGGCGGACTCAGCGACTCGACTACCAACCCCAGTGCTCGTGCAAACTGTGCTGAGATAAAAGAGTTCGATGCACCCGTGTCGATAAGAATGGACGCCCACAAATTAAAAACTAGGAATGTACCCTGAACTCCTCTCTGGTCCTCTGACTGTGGAGGCTCGGTATGACCTAACACTGCGTAGACCCGACCTTGGACCTGCTGTCCATCTGCTCTCGGCTGCCCCCGACTAGTACCTGGTCTCGTCGATTGGGATGGTCCGGCCCCTTGTCTGGGTCGGGAATCCTGTCGTGCTGCTGACGACCGTGCAGATGGTGCAGAGTGCTGTCGTGAGCCCTGACTCCCGATTCTACTAGAGTAACAATCCCGAGCGAGGTGTCCTGGATGTCCACACCCAAAGCACGTGGGTGGTCCAGAACTAGGCCTGCCTGCCTGTCCTGGCCGACCGCTCGGTCTCTCTACTAGTGCTCTGAACTGACCGCTCTGAGCTCCCCCCGAAAGCTGCCTCGTAGGTGCTCGGTTTCGAGGGCAATCCCTGTAGAGGTGACCTGGCTGATGACACTCATAGCATACCGGTGATGACCTTGGGCCTACTGGGCTGGATCCCACGGTATCCAGCGATGCTAGCGGTCTCTGCACCATTCTCCCCGACGACTGCGGAGGAAAGCTCGAAACTCGAGGCCTCTTGAAGTCCCTTGACTCCGTCTGCCTAGTGAAGCTGCTCGGCCTGGGTCTCTGCTCCCTGAGCCTCAGTGCCTCTGCCATCCCTTCCTCGATGGCCGCTGCAGTGTCGACCATCACCAAGTACACCCTAATCCGGTGAGAGAGGATCCTGTCGAAGATCTCTGGTCGTAGTCCCCTCTCGAACCTCTTACATCGGCTCGCCTCGAACCTCACTAGGTCTGGCGCAAATCTCGACAGGGCTGTGAACTGTGCCTCGTACTCTAGCACCGTCATCGCACCCTGTCGCAGTTCCAGGAACTGCTGCTGACGGCTATCCCGTGCCGACTCGGGAAAATAGCTCTCAAGGAAAATTTCCTTGAAATCCTCATAGTCCTCTCCCACTCTGGTCCGAACTCGCTCCCACCAGTAGTATGCATCGTCCCTGAGCTGATGGACGACAAAGGTGATTCTGGTCCTCCCATATATAACCCCCGACGTATCAAGGTCGCGGGTGATCTGTCGCAGCCACTGCTCAGCTCGCGTAGGTTCTGGCTTTCCATGGAAAGCTGGGGGGTTCAGGCGCAGGAAGTCACGGAGTGCGTGCACTGTAGGTACCTCTGGCGGCACTGGTGATATCTCAGGAGCCGTGGGCACGGTCTCCCTCTGTCCCCACATGGCCACTAACGACTGTATCGACCGTAATATCTCGCCCACTACCTGATCACTGGGAGGAGTGGTAGTAGCCACAGCGGGGATCCCTGCAGTGGACGGGGGCACCTCAGCCGCGATCCCTGCCTGTTCTGCGCTACCTGACGCAGTCTCTGTGGATGGCGTCTCCACCCCTGTAGTCCTCTCCCCGGGTTCGGCCCTGGGAGGCTCATGTGTCGCTCGCTGTGCTCCTCTCCCCCTCAAGGCGCCACCTCGCCTAGTTCTCGGAGCCATGTGCACTACTGCACGAAAGACGGTTCATAATTAGGATTTCTTTTCAAAAGAACACCGCGCAAAAGGGCGACGAGAACTTCTCACATTCTCCACATTTACTCTACGTACTAACTGATTGTTATCCTAGTACAGTCCAATCCTAACAAACAAGATGCACACTAACGTGCCAACACTCATTTTCATGCCGCAACGTTTCACTATCAACATTTCACAACCTTAACACAGGTACTTCTCCACCCGTCACCATGTCATTTTATTGTCACCACACGCACACAAGTCGTCATTTAACTCACACTAACAACCAATTCACGCACCACAAGACCAAATTGACCAAAATCACGCAAACTTTTCTACAACTAACTCTACCCGACGTGTCGACGTAAGGCACATGTGTTGAACCTGAGACCTCTGATACCAAACTGTAACGCCCCAAAATCCGGTTTCCCGAATTAAAGTCGTTACCCGAAGAATTAAAAACCTTTGAAATAACACGATGCGATATAGTTATGAAATAACTCGAGCGTCCTCAAATTACAACATAACTATCCTCGCACGAGGCCATCACATTTTGATTTAGGCGTCCCTAGTTCAAAATGGGATTGCACGAGTCAAATAAAGAAACCTGTTTACAACAAATACATCAATACCATTTCTCCTTTTAAAATCTGTATTAAACCAACAAGTAACGCGTACAAAAATGAGGCACGACATGGCCAGACAATCAAATATTTTAGACAAATTGCGATACAGAAATATACATGGCAAATGACTCAGACCAGAGTCTACAAAAGTCAACAAAAAAAAAAACACAGTGCGTCGACACGACACATCCCCAAAAGCTCCCACCAAAACTGTACTCAGGATCACCAACATGCACAACTACAAGTAGGGGTGAACACGCTACCCAGAGACTAAAACAAACAGCAAGGATGAGAAAAACATACATGTAAGCACAAAGAAGTCAGTAAAGTACGAATCACAACACTTCCACTACTCATCCACCAACCACGTCACAACTCCCGAGGTAACCGATTACGACCGGCGAGGGGTACCACCCTTGGTCGGTTCAACCTCCGTACGGGAATCGATTATGGCCAGGAGGGGTACCGCTCCTGCCTCGATTGCCCATCCAAACACAACCACACAATTGAGGTAACTGATCACGGCCAAGGGGTACCACCCTTGACTCGGTTCAACCCCCGTATGGAAATCGATCACGGCCAGGAGGGGTACCGCCCCTGACTCGATTATCCATCCAACCACACAGCCATACAATTGAGGTAACCGATCACGGCCAAGGTGTACCACCCTTGACTCGGTTCAACCTCCGAATGGAAATCGATCACGGCCAGGAGGGGCACCGCTCCTGACTCGATTATCCATCCAACCACACAGCCTCCCATCACCTTTCCACCCTTCCACATCACAACACCCTTACCAACCACACCCCAACACCCTTCGATACATTCACAGAAAACAAACCAAGTGCAAGAAACTAGTTCACAGAGAGGCATGTACATCCACACAAACAAGACAAGTGCGAGACGAAATAAGTCATCGTCTGAAAAGCAATAATATAACCATGCACAACTAGGTGCTCACAAGCAGTTCAAGTTTGGTACTCAACTAATTCACAGAGAGGCATTTATATCAATACATCAACATGCTATTTAATTCACAACATCGAGCAAAAGGTGTTCAAACATGCCCAACCCAAATATGTTTTTGCCCAAAGTTGGAGAGATGAAGTTTATAAACAAGATAAAATATTCATACCTTTCCGACATGGGATGTGTAACAAGCAGTTTAGAAAGAAAAAGTGACCAGAGACGTTATACTTTTAAGTTGCACTCACAAAACTCTCCATCACAATCTCAGTCCAAATCATGCAAGCCTGCTTAAATTAACCTCAATTACAGCCCGTAACAACAAACCCCATCATGCCACATGGTGATAACCAACAAGAGAGCAAAGATACTTATAAAGCATGTGAAAACCTCTAATGATTCCGATGTGAGACTTTAGTTGAGAAATATAAGGTGAGGCTGGTGAGGAACGCGGACTCGTTGAACATGACGCGTGGCGTGGTTTTTTTTTCATTTTTTATTGTGCTTTTAAGTCTCACATAGTTGTGCATCAACTTTTCTTCCTCTCCTCCCTCTGTATAAGTCCAATTTGTTATAAGTGAAAGACTATCAATGACCATGCATTACTTATGTCATTTGATGGATCTGAGTCTTAAATATTTTATTAAATTTGATTATATTATATAATCAAATTAAAAAAATATTTAATAGTTCAAATATTTTATGACTCAATTGGGTCCATTGGGTGTGTTGGGTTGTATCCGATTCACTTGAACCCGACTCATCCATTTATTCTCTATTCAATTTCGTCTCGAAGGAATTTCTAATTAGTTTTAGACTGAATTTATTTAAAAAATAAGTTCAAGGAGTTCAACTACAAAGTTCACAACAAGTCAATTCAATATAAATTTTAACTCTTCTTATTGAGCATACACTTGTTGAACAACATATAAGTAAACCATGCAAGAAATTCCAATAGTCAGTATTAATTCATCACAGAAAACTATTCGTAGGATTCATTAATTCGAATTCTCGAAAACTTTATGAGAATTTCCTAAGAAAACATGCCTTTGCACTTCGAGTCTCTGCTCTTCTATTTCAAGCTCATCAGTGTCGTCGCCTGAGTCGTCTCTGGGTGCGTCGTCTTTGGCTATGCTCTCTGGCTCTGATGGAGTTGCCTCTTAGGCAGTGGAGATCAAAGAGGGTGAGTTTATGGTAGTTGATCGATCTCTATCCTCCTCAGACGCTTTAACTCAGGTGGTTGTTTCAGATGTTTCATCTCACGAAGTGTCGATTTCAGTGGCTAGCGTCGATTCCAGTGCTCCGTGCAATCTGAATGCCCCCTCAACCTAGTCGGTGTCTTCGTTAATGCCAGTGTCGGTCAACTCATTCTGCGACCGGAAGCCTCGACCCGACCTCCGGCTTCATCGGTTCGGAGGATTTTGTGGCCGATGTGGTTGTTTCGTCGATTATGGGTGTTTCTAGTCATTTTTGGAACTTTAAAAATAAAAAAGAAAATGAAAAAGACGGAATTGATAATGGAAAAACATAAACATTTTTAGGTGACCTGCCAAATTAAAAAAAATAATTAGGTGAGTTATCTAAAAACGCATTGTTGCAGGTGTACATATACGAGATTATCCTATTACAATTGCCTACTCCCTTTCTTTTAGTTAGATAATGTAAGAGCTTGTGCCCTAGTTCAAGTCTTTTCTATGTAATCTTCTGTTTAACAATAAAAAACATTTTCATTATTATTGTGTTGTAATAATGAGTCAAACGATAATTTCATCTAAAGACATTAAGTGTGTCATCACTAATAGTAGAACCTTTAGATGCTATGAAATTATGTTTGACGAATTCCTAGTCAAATACTTATCCATAAGTGACTAGCGTGAGGATGACTTAAGATCAAGTTCTGCTGATTTAGGTAATGGGATTACCAAAGTCATATCACGGATATCATCTGAGAGATGATATTGGATAACTTGACTTGGAGTATGACACATAGATTAAGTCACCAACGCATCCACTGTCGTCGTGTGATCATTGCCTTAAGACCTTGGAGCAAGTGGCTCACATACACGTCACTCCTATAGTTTGACATGCTCCAATGTTGCCTGTAACAGGGTAGTCATAACGGACATCATTGGCTATTGGAAAGACTGTAGTGGGAGCGCACATTGCGTCCGAAGGGATTTTTTTCCCCACGGTGAGACGTGGTAAAGGGTATGGTTCTGGGCCCCTTGATGAGTATGAATGATGAAATGTGCGGTCGCACCAATTATGTATTAGTCATCTTAGAATTAAAGGAACTAGATCGAATACATACGGATGACGGATCTATGCCTCATTTCGATCTAATATGCGTAAAAGCAAGCAAAAGGTTAGTGATACAGATAAGAGAGAGGAGATATTGGTACCTCGTGGACATTGGGTAATTACTATGTCTTACTAGAGACCACTAGTGATTGATCAGGTGATATGACGTTTCACGCTGATCTGCCAATGGGTCACGAGCCTACAGGGTTGCACGCCATGAGCGAGAATCGAAGCAACTAAAAGGGACTTAAGAGGTCAATGATGGAACGATAGTGGAATAGAAATGGTGACCACATATGGGGTGCCGATCGACACACGTCACATGTGGGGTGTCGATCGGCACATAGACGTGGGTGGTGTTGATCGGCACCTTGGCGCTGTCGACCGACACCTATGTATGACGGGCTCTAAGCCCTAGGCCTCACCCAAAGCCTATAAATAGAGCATTTTAGGTGAGAGCCTCCATAGCCTTGGGCACCATCTGTTGTTCACTCTAAAAAATCTCTAACTCTTGCATCTTGAGGGTTAGAGACCTTGAGTAAGGAGGGTTTCTTGCTCGATCTAGTAGCCTGGAAGAGGATTCTCGCTTTGACATCAAGCTCCTGCATGTGCTTGACGGTAGAGGACAGCTCCCGAGGATGCTCTCTTGATCGGTTCATCATACGCTTCAAGAGGTAAAAATCCGATCTTTCTCGACACATGATTCATCTAGATATTGAATAAGATCCTTTCCGGAATTCTCGATTAATTTCCGCTGCACCAAACCTCTGGAATCCCCAACAGTGGTATCAGAGGTTGGTTGCTTTCTAGATGAATCATCTTGCATGATTTTGTGATAAAAATGCATGCTTGATGATATATGAATGTTTCCATGCTTGTTTTATGCATGAATCTCTATTTCTTTTCTTGATTTGGTCTCATGACATCGTAAAAATCTGTTCTTGATCGTTCTTCGGATAAAGGCGGGATTTTTATATGTTTCCGGGTGTTCTTTCAGCTTAATATTGATGCACTCGGTGTATGCAATCATTCCCAGACCTCGGGAATCGACTCGAGTGAAATCAGATCGAGAATTGGGCTCGGGAAAGACCGATTTTGGATCAGGTCGAGGAGGGTGGCTATCAATACCTCTCCTCGGTTTCTCCGCCCAAGTCAAGGGGTGTCGATCGACACCACTTGGTCGCTTGGGGCGGCGATCTACACCTCTCGGGCCATAAAGGGTGGCGATCGACACCCAGTGGTAGAGGATTTCGGTTCATGTCAAAATTTCGATCTTTATGCAAATCGGGAGGTTGAATGGGATTGTTTACTTTCTGTATAGATGCCATGAATATACTCGATTCTCGATATAGATTAAATGGTTTTGATTGAGTATATAAAGATATCGAAAACTATTTTGTGTCGAGATAAAGTACGTTCTCAAATTTCCACGGGATTGATGACCCAAGAAACTGGAGGACCGAATTGTTGTGTCGTTCAATGTACGCGGTACATTGTTGGCACATTATGTTGAAATTTTTGTATCACCCAACGACCTATTAAGGTTTTGCTCGATACACTAGAGTTTCAACATACCGGTTGATGAAGTGATTACATCGACCGGTGGTGGGGCCGGGTCCTTGCGATTGGTTTGAAAGACCGATTCCCGGTTTTCGTTTGAAAACGCGGGAGTCTCGGTTTAGGATTTCGAGATCGGGACTTTCGAGTGCCTAGTGAGATCGATACACTAAAATCATAAAGAAAAAAAATATGATTTAATGCGATTGATAACATGCATTGTGTGACAACATATATGTTTAATAACTTGATATGCTTGCAACATGCGTAAGTTAGATCACATGGTGTATAGCCTAGCTCATCAAGACAAAACTGTTTATATTGTATTCGATTTGTAAGTATAAAATGGCGGTTTTTGCCATCTTAAGTTTGGGTTGTATATATTTTGCGACGAGATGCGTCGTAATTTACATTTATTATATTTATACCCGGCCTAAGAGCCGTTGATACATTTTGTGAACGCACTTCCCGAAGATGGCACGTTGGGAGTTTTGAAGATGGCATTGAGTTGTGGAGACGTCAAGGAGCCTGTGGGAGCATTGCCAAGGATGAAGAAGACTTGTTTTAGTTGTAACCTTCATCCTTAGGATATGACCCCGATCTTTATGGACTGGCCCCATAAAGATCAAATCTAGATATGGGCTTAGGCTACACATGTTTAAATTGTGCTTTTTAGAATTGCATGATCAATAATGTATGTTTATTTTATATAAGTTTAAACGTACATATGTTTTGCATGTCCGAAAATGGTTAAATAACGTAAACTTAAACATACAAAACAAAGTGAAGCATGAAACATATCATAGTACCTGGTGCGGATGAAGAGTTGTCATGTAGAGAATGTACTCGGTGCATGTCTCGCAAAACTTGACCAAATCGCAATGAAATTGAGTCATGCGATGATGCTTTCCAATTTTGACACTTAACGAAAGTACGTGACCATGAACATTGTGTGCGTTAGCAGAACGTTCGTGGAAACAAAGCTAGTAGAGGTGGACAGTTTTGTTTGGGGCGTAGATGCATTAGCTCTCTCAAGTTCAAGTTCTGGTCCACAAGTCGTTAATTGGTTGACTCAACTAGGCCATGAACGTCGTGTGCGTTGGCAAAGCGTTCATGGAAGCAACGTTAGAGGATGTGGGCGGTTTTGATTGAGGCGTAGATGCATTAGATCTCTCCAATCAAGTTTTGGGCCACATATCTGCGATTGTGTTGACCTAGAGAATCAGATAGAAAAATGCCGATGTACTTTGTACATATGTTCTGGCCAAGAGTCACACTCGGTGTGTTCAGAAAGTACTACTACCTACATAGCCTGATTGAAGCGTTGATGCATTAGCTCACTTCAAGAGGGTGAATCAAGGGTCTTTGTTCTTGATTCTTGCGAAGAATGAAAATGGTCAAAGTTTTGCAACAAATCTTCATAGATAAATTCAGAGTCTAACTTGAATTAATTTATTTGTGAAGATAATGGCAGTGAGCCAAACACACGTTGTGCAACTAAGGTCGATCCTAGAGAAGGAGAGGCTTAGTGGCGCGAACTTCCTCGACTAGGAGCGCAATTTGAGGATTGTCCTCAAATACGAGAGGAAGGAATATGTGCTTGGCGAGCCCATTCCCCCTGTGCCAAATGCTGGTTCCACGAGGAGTGTTAGAGATGCTCACCAAAAGCGTCTTAACGACTCATTCGATGTGAGATGCATCATGCAAAGCACGATTGAGGATGATCTCCAAAAACAATTGATGGATATTAGTTCAGACTCATTCACCATCATGGGGTAGTTCAAGGAGACGTTCAAGGAGCGGGCTAGGACCGAAAGGTTCAAGTCCGTTAAGGGTTCCATGTTCACTAAAATGCTATCAAGAGACTCAGTCTGCCGTCATGTTCGGAAGATGAAGGGTCAATTCGAACACCTTACTCGGCTCGGTGTTGAATTTACTAATGAGTCGAAGGTTGATATGATCCTGTCAACTCTCCCTTCCATGTATGATGGGTTCATCATGAACTACAATATGCATGACATGAACAAGACCATCGCTGAGCTCCACAGGATGCTCATATCTGTCGAGGTGAACCTTAACAGTAAGACCAATGAGATAATGATGGCGAACAAAGAGGGCATTAGCTTCAAGAAAGCTAGTGGGAGCTCGGTCAAGTCCTTCACACCGACTAAGGGAAGAGGATCCTATGGCCCAGGTGGCCAAGCCTAAGCCCAAGGGCAAAGGCAAAGCCAAGTTGTACGTGAAGGACGTCGTTTACTTCTTCTGCAATCAGCGTGGTCACTAGAAGAGGGACTGCAAGAAGTTCCTGGAGGAGTAAAAGAAGGCTGGCGTGGCTGGCGCGGCTGGCGCGGCTGGCGCGGCTGGCACTTCAGGTATTTACTACATTGAAGTAAATCTGTCTATTAACTCTGGCTGGGTGCTAGATTCCTGATCTCAATCTCACATTTGTGTTGATGTGCATGTGCTGGAAAGTAGATGAGATTTGGCTGGGGATGAAGCGGACATATGAGTTGCAGATGGCAAGAGTGCCGTGGTAAGTCTCTCGTCGGGACTTCTTTTGGTTTTAAACAATGTTTATTATGTACCCTCTTTCCGTAAAGACATTGTTTCTATTTTTGTTTTAGACATTGAAGGTTACAATTTTGTTATTGACAATGGTCTTTTCAAAATTTATAGAAAGAAGTTTGTTATGGGGAAGCATTTTTTGTTAATGGTCTCTATATTTTGAAAACTAGTGACATCATCGAGAATGAGGTATAAAATGTGAATACCAAAAAGCTCAAGGTTGATGAATCGAGTGAGACTCGATTATGGCACTTCCGTCTGGAACTACATAAGCGAGAGACGACTATTAGCACTGAAAGAATCCATGGGGTCCAAATCAATAAACCTCATGCATAGCAGAAGCAAATTAACCATGGATTCTTAGAGAAACTAATGAAGATCATCATGTGAGATTGAATTTCAACACATAAAGTTCATGGAAATTACCTTTTCATGGACTCAAATCACCAAGCACAAAACCTTGTACTCTCTATAATTAATCCACACAAGCAAAGTCTTTTGGTGCTAAAAAATTCTTCAAAAACTCTTGCTAGAAAGTAAGAAGAAGAAGCAAAATGGAGAAGAAACCTTAATTAAACCCATTTATATTGGTTCTAATTAAATGGTTTAGCTATACCGATCCAATTCCGTTAAACAGATTTCGTGTTTAAACTAATTCGCTCCGATTTAACTAAACCGAAAGGCGAATTTTCCCGATTCTCTTACTTCTTGAATACTAACTTTTCAAGTTCCTTTCGCTATACCTTGCTTAAAGTATGTGACCCTCTAGGCTCACGACCCGTTGGCAGACAGGCAAAATTACTATTTTGCCATTTCCATCGTAAGTGGCCTCTAGCAAGACATTATAATTACCCAACGTCCATGATTATCGATGATTCAATTTAACCTCTTATCGTCCATGTCACTATCCTCTTATCACCCGATATCCAGATCGATCATAAGGCATAGAACCATCATCCTTATTTAATTAATCACTGTTTCTCCATATCTGAGATGACTGAAACCTGATACAAAGTATCTCCCTCATGGCCATGCAATGTCTTTCAGTCATACTCATCAAGTGGCCTAAACAGATATCATTCCCATACCGGAGTATGAGGGATAAATCCCTTAACCGTCTTTCGAGTTCACTCATATAGCTTACACCTAAGTCAATCAACCCTCTTATGGCTACCCTTTTATAGGTAACTTTAGACTAAGTCAAACTTAGATACTTACTACATAGTGATCACAAAGACTCCTCAATCTAAGGATACAATGACAAACTACGATATGTGAATATGCTCATGAAAGCATCTATGCTACATACTCACCATCGGGCCGTCCAATATTATCTCCCTGATGATATCTATGATCTAAATCCGGCACTACCTTGCCATGATCAGTAGAGCATGATCATAAAGAGTTAGCTTCATACTGATCGCTTCTTAATGAAGCTTAACTGATCAGGGACTCATTAAATGTAATTGAGGACGTGTATATGAAACAACCTCAAGGTTTTGTCGATCTAGAGAATGCCGGAATGATTTGTAAGCTGTAGAGGTCCATTTATGGATTGAAGCAGGCTTTTCAGAGTTGGAATCGTCGCTTTGATGATGTCTCTTACGCCCTATTTTGCGTTAGCAAATTCTAGTCAAACCCCGATGAGAACCACTAGACAGCAGTGAAGACGATCCTGAAGTACCTAAAGAGGACTGAGGATGCCTTCTTGGTCTATGGGGGTAAGGAGGAGGAACTGGAGGTGACAGGATACGTCGACGCCAGTTTCCAGACTGATCCAGATAATTTGCGGTCGCAGTCTAGATACGTGTTCGTGCTCAATGGTGGGGCTTTCAGCTGGAAGAGCTTCTAGTAACCAAATGATGCAGATTCTACTACAGAAGCCAAGTACACAACTGTTGGAGAAGCGACAAAAGAGGCTGTGTGGATCCAGAAATTCTTGGCAGGATTGGACGTGATGAAAAACTCGTCCGATCCGGTGAACTTGTACTGCGACAACATTGGCGCCATATCACATGTTAAGGAGCCTAAAGCGCATGACAGATCCAAACATGTACAGAGGTGTTTTCACTTGATTCAAGAGTACACCGAACAAGGTGAAGTGAAGATTTGTAAGATTGCGACAGAAGATAATGTAGCTGACTCGTTGACAAAGGCTCTCTCATAACCTAAACATGAAGGTCATGTAAGGTCAATGGGTTTACGTTGGGATTTAGATTAGAGCTAGGGGCAAGTGGGAGATTGTAAGAGCTTGTGCCCTAGTCCAAGTCTTTTCTAAGTAATCTTCTGTTTAGCAATAAAAGACATTTTTATTACTATTGTGTTGTAATAATGAGTCAAGAGATTATTTCATCTAAATACATTGAGTGTGTCATCACTAATAGTGGAACCTTTGGATGCTATGAAATTATGCTTGTCTAATCCCTAGTCGAATAATTATCCATAAGTGACTAGCGTGAGAATGACCTAAGATCAAGTTCTGCTGATCTAGGTAATGGGATTACCAAAGTCGTATCAAGGATATAATCTGAGAGATGATATTGGATAACCCGACTTGGAGTATGGCGCATAGATTAAGTCACCAACGCATACTCTGTTGTCGTGTGATCACCGCCTTAAGACCTTGGATCGAGTGGCTCACATGCACCTCACTCCTATAGTTTGACATGCTCCAACGCTGCCTGTAACAGGGTAGTCATAACGGGCATCGTTGGATATTGGACGGACTGTAGTGGGAGCGCACATTGCGTCCGAAGTGATTTGTTTCCCCACGGTAAGACGTGGTGAAGGGTATGGTTCCGGGCCCTTTGATGAGTATGACTGATGAAATTTGCGGCCACACCAATTACGTATCAGTCATCTCGGAATTCAAGGAACTAGATCGAATACATGAGGATGACGACTCTATGCCTCATTTCGATCTCATACGCCTAAAAGAAAACAAAAGGGTTAGTGATACAGATGACAGAGAGGAGATATCGAGTTGATCGATACCTCGTGGACATTGGGTAATCACTATTACTTAATAGAGACCACTAGTGATGGGTCAGGTGAAATGACGTTTCACGCTGATTTGCCAATGGGTCACGAGTCTATAGGGTCGCACGCCATGAGCGAGAATTGAAGCAACTCAAAGGGAGTTAAGAGGTCAATGATGGAACGATAGTGGAATAGAAATGGTGACCACATGTGGGGTGCCGATCGATACCTACGGGGTGTTGATCGACAAATGTCACATGTGGGGTGTTGATCGGCACCTTAGTGGTGTTGATCGGCACATAGACATAGGTGGTGTCGATCGACACCTATGTCTGACGGGCTCTATGCCATATGCCTCACCCAAAGCCTATGAATAGAGCATTTTGGGTGAGAGCCTCCAAAGCCTTGGGCACCATTTGCTATTCATTTCCCAAATTCTTTAACTCTTGAACATTGAGGGTTAGAGATCTTGAATGAGGGGGGCTTCTTGCTTGGTCTAGTAGCCGGAAAGAGAATTCTCGCTTCGACATCAAACTCCCACGTGTCTCTTGATCGGTTCATCTTAGCTTCAAGAGGTAAAAATCCGATATTTTTCGACACATGATTAATCTAGAGATTGAACAAGATCCTTGTCGAGATTCTCGATTAATTTCCGCTGCGCCAAACCCCGAGAATCCCCAACAGATAATTGAGCAAAAACTCGAGTATTCATAATTATTTGTTCGTTAGATGAGATTTTTTGTTGATAGACAATAAAGCCAGAGATGGCATAATTAGGTGGAACAATTAACGATATATGTGTTAAATAAAATCGAAAAGGCGTAGGGTTACATGTGTTTTGCAAACAACCGACTGTAAATAGTAGTAAGAAGATAGCAAGTGAAACGTGTGACTAGCCAGTGTAGACGACAGGATTAGCAGACGCATAGGTGAGCAAGTCCTGGTCGCAATCGAGAAACGCCAGGTCATCGTCGTCGAGCGTGACGAGAGCTTCCACTCCGTCCCCTGAATGGGTGTCCATGAGAGCGATGGTGTTGCTCATCATGTTGTTGGCGCTGTAATGCCAAGTGGGCTTACCCCACCCGAAATCAGCGACTTCGGTTATTGGAAACCTGCACCAGCTTGTGCACTTGTATGCGTGGAGGCCCTTGAGTTTGAGCGCCTCACTTCTGTGCTTGAGCTCTTCCATGACCGTCCCCAACGCCTCCTTCCCTTTGAACTTGTTCGCCCTGAATCTCCTCAGGGCCTCCCTCATCTTCCCCACCAGCGTCTCCAGCTCTGCTTCCTCCTCCTCCTCCACCACCACCATGATCGGCCATATGAAGTTCCCCACCGCCGTGTCCGGCAGCGGAGGGTCCATTCTTCGCCGCAGGTTCACCGCCTGGAACATCGCCGACGCCCTGAAGCGCCCCGATTTGGACTTGTGAGCGGACATGGCGCACTTCCAGATGAGCGCCAGCACGACCTCCACCCGGGACGGGGCGCCGGCGACGCGGGCCTTGAGGTGGGCGATCTTGCCGGGGGAGAAGACGAAGCGCCTGGCGCTGAACTTGGCGGGGGTGGGGATGGGTATGGAGGCGGAGATGGGGGGTAGGTGGGGAGGGGGGAGGACGGAGGCCCCGAGGAAGTGGGGTAGCAGAGGGTGGGGGCAGCCCTGGGCGGCGTCGGCCCAGCTCCTGAGGAGGGTGAGGAAGGTGGCGACGTCAGCGAACTTGTGGGAGAGGGAGAGGGAGAGGGCGGTGCCGCCGCAGCTGAAGGAGGTGAACTGGACGAGGAGGAGGGTTCCGGCGGCATCCGGGGAGGGGACCAAGGGGTCGAGGGAGGGGAAGCAGGGGGAGGACAGCAAGTCAGAGAGGGGGAGGGGGCAATGGGCTTCCAGAAAGGAAGCGCCGTCGTCGGAGCAGAGGACGGTGGAGGGGTCGAGGAGGCGGCCGGCGAAGGGGTAGAAGCGGGACAGGGTGAGGGAGAGGGAGGTCTGGAGGGAAAGGGATTGGGCGGAGAAATGGGAATCGGAATGGGAATGGGGATAGAAGAAGGTCATGTTGCCGTGGAGAGGGGTGGACAGCTGGTCCAGGAGAGACAGCTTGAAATGCTTCGCCTCGGGAGGAGTCGCAGAACAAGGCCTCACAACTCTTGTGCTTGTGATTTCAACCTCACCCATTGCACCAATCATCTTCATGATCTGCTCTGTTTCTCTTCCCTCATTTTATAGTGGAACATACCTAACCTCCTCCATCCAACTATTAGATTGCTATGTGGGCTCCTAGGATTTGGTCTTTGATTTTAGAGGCCACAAAGTCTAACACAGTGAATATAATATTATACAGATATAATAAACATATATACTCGGTAATTTCTTAACTTTTTTGAGATGTGTTAAATTATCATTCTGCATAATTAATATACACTCCACCACTCCAGCGTATTCTCTAAATTTTTCTACTTTTTCTTGTATTTCAAATTATTTATCATATAGAAAATATTCAAGGCCTGTGGTCTAAGTTCTTCTAATGTGCCAATGTCTAAGTTGCATATTATTATTTAAACAAAAATTTTCTCTTTAAACTTTGTTGACGTTCTTGTTTGTCTTAAATGTATACATATGTCCTTTGTGCCTCTTAGGCCATGTGTATGAAAATGAAGGAAAGTTTGAAGTTCTCTCACCACTAAGACAAAAATATACGTTTTCTACTTTTTTGATAATCTGTTCTTCGTATATTGTCCTTGCTTGAGCCGGCTCTTATTCTTCAATATTTTTTATGCCTAAATTGGTATTCCTATTACCATTTTCTTTGTTGTCGAAGAAAACAGCCTTATATTATAAAAGATCAGTTGAGTAATCATTTATAATATAATACCAGACATCCTCTCATCAAAAATGAATCCAGCATCCAACAATATAGTTTTTGCAAGTGACTGAGCTACTTTATTCCTTAAACACTTTATAAACCTCACAAACAAACTGAAATATACCTCAACAAGCAACTAATTTCCTCAATCAGTAAGCCAAAAGGAAATAAAAGAGAGTCCAAACCTCGAATAGCATGCATCGCTCCTAAAAATCAAATTCGATCACCACTGGTACAATACAATGATCCCGAGAGAATTCCCCAAACTTTCACCCAATAAACACTCGGCGACCCTTCCCTAGAGAGGCCCATCCCACCAACAACATCTCCATTGGAGTTCCTAACCACTAATCCGACGCCAGCCTTCAAAGGACCTATCGCCCCATGAACATTAATTTTAGGGATAACTTTAGGTGGCTACACCTAAATATAACTGTTTTTCACCTGACTACGCGTAAAATGTGCAAAATTTTCACTTTGTCATTTCCGTCTAATTTTGTTAATTTTTAACATTTTTTTATATGTGAAATGACTAAAATGCCCTTAACTATTTATTTAATTTTCAAACACATGCCATCCTATCTCTCTCTCTCATCGACGGCCTTGGGCTTCGCCACCGACCTCCGACGGCCTTCTCCGGTCGTCTTTAGCCTCGCTCCGATGGTCTCCAACACCTCCAGCATCGCCTCCGGCCTCCTCCGGCCTCCTCCAACGTCTCTATATGGTGGTCCAAGAAACTTAAATGACAACATCAAGATTTTGAAACCAGCCTAAAGATGGGTACCTAACAATCCATCCAAAAAAACTATAATATCTTACAATTTGTACTAAATTTATCAAAAGACGTAATCTTGATACATTCAAAGCTGATAAAAAAACATAATAAACAATAAGAAAATCAAAATAAATGAGGGAGAAGAAACCAAACCCACCAATCTGATGCTGTAGTCAAGACCCCAACCCAGAGAGGACCAAACCCATTGCTCAGAATCTGAGTAGCAATGGCGCTTCACCTCTTGAATATCAGCCTAATGAGGGCCAGCTCCGCCTTGAGCCACAGGAGCAACCTGGCCCAATCTGGGTACTCGTCCTGGCAGAGCTCCGCCAGGTTCCGCCCCGTGGCAACCCCGATCCAGGTGGAGAGGAGCTGGATGAGGAGACCTATCGCCATGTCCTAGAGAAGGAGCCAAAGGAGCGAGTACCCAACAATCGCTCCGGCCTGGAGATCCGCCTCCAAGTTCCTAGGATCGAGGAACGCGATGCTCATGAGGAACCAGGACCTGTGAAGAGCCACAACTTCCTCCACGAGAACGGCGGCGCCACCGCGTCGGCGGCGGCATAATCCTTATCCACGCCACCTATCAGTACCTTGCCGCAGTCGTCGAAGGCATCGTTTGATGAGGGCAGGAGGCTTTTGGCCTTCTCTTCTTCTTTGTCCTCTTCCTTGAACTCGTCGCCGCCTCGCGAGAGAGAGCCCGTTGATGGGTTCGATCGTGTGGAGAATGTGGAAAATGGGTTTGCGTTGCAGAGGATAGGATACGGAGCAGAGCGCGGCGAGGTTGGGGATTGGATTTGGATTTTGGATTTAAAACACAAGGAGCCTATATTGCCGGTTTAAGTTTCCGGCAAGCTAAGGGCGACCACCACACGGAGACGCTGGAGAAGGCCAGAGGCGATCCTGAAGGTGTTGGAGATCATTGGAGCGAGGCTAAAGAAAACCGGGGAAGGCCGTCAATGGTCGGTGGAGAAGCCCAAGGTTGTTGATGAGAGAGATAGGATGGCATGTGTTTGAAAATTAGATGAATAGTTAAGGGAATTTTAGTCATTTCACATATAAAAATGCTAAAAACTAACAGAATTGGACGGAAAGTCCAAAATGGAAATTTTGTACATTTTAGGCGTAGTCAGGTGAATTTTTTTTTCTAAATGTAGTCAGGTGAAAAACAGCTATATTTAGGCGTAGCCACCTGGAGTTATCCTTTACTTTTACACTCCTATTTGACAACGCCTGGCTCTTGCTGCTGTCTCACACACAACCCTCTGCGCCGCTCTCCAATCTCTCCAGTAAGATCTAGCATGACACAACACCGATTGTTGGAGAAATGGCATTGAAAGCCCATCATGTAGAGCCGGACCGTTTCAGACAATTAATCCAAGAGATTAATTGCCCAACGGTAAGATTATTACAAAAACTTATTTAATTAATTTTGTATGCAATTAATTCTATTTAATTTCCCAACGGTAAGAAAATATATTTCCACTTACAAATAGTGAGCTCCCCTCACTTGTTTCTCACAACAAATTTTTTTTTTATAAAAAAAGCTCTCATACCAGAATCGCGAATTGCTTTTATTTTGTTCCTGTTTTCGGTCGTACCAGTTCCACCTCCTGTACATCGAGTGGACGTTGTATCGAAGTTTTGTGCTAAACCTCGGGAGCTACCGGTTCGGATCACCACCCTGTCCATCAGAAATATAGCTTTCAGGTCAGTGGCAAGAGGCCACGACACAAAAATATTTGTTCTTCTTCATCTATCCACATGATCGGTTCCAGTTCCAACATATAAACAGTTGAGCTAGCATTACAACCTCACTGTCTGGGTTGAGTTACGAATCTGCCTTCTCTACAACCGGGTATTATAAAATTACAATCTGAAAGCTATATTTACTCGGTATAAGATGGCCATGCATGCTAGTTCAAATGTCAATGCTCTACTTGCAAAACTAGACTCTCTAGATGGGAACAATTACCGTAGATGGTCATCTATGATGCTTATGGTTTTAGAACAACTGCGCATAGACTACGTGTCACGCCCCAAATTCGGTAGAGACCGAGCCCGGAACGCGAACGAGGAATCAGTGTCCGAAACAACTGAAACAATAATAGTAACCAAATAAAAAGAACACAAATACAATGAACCGCGAATTTTATAACTGCTCAAAAGAATATACAACACGAGTCAGAGACTCAAAGTATGATCAAGAAACAACAAAACGTCGACACTAAATTGTACGTCAACTAACACGCCCAAAACAACCCGGACTCTCCAGCTCCTCCAGCTTCGAGATATCCTCCTATCCACAATCACGATCCTCACCTGTCTGCAGGAAAAGTAGCAGGGGGTGAGCATTTACGCTCACCGCAACGGATACCCGACTGACAACGGCATACAAGTAATTGACAGGGTGATACATAAGCACAGTTCGAAAAAGGTCAATAGTAAAACTCAACCATTATCCAAACATTTCATCTCATTCTCAATACTCAAATCATCACACAATCAACCAAGCAACATCAATCAAACAAACCTTTCACTCAAGGAAAGGCAACAATCCGGGTACTTCGTCGAGTCCATCTTGCCAAACACGCACGGTGTTGGACAAGGTCTACACGACCAGGTGATGCAACCTATAACACGCCAGTTTACAGTCGCAAGCTGTCTGGGCCTGGTCTGCCTCCCACTTTTCGATAGCTAGTCGTAGGCGTGAAACCTCTTCGCGGCCGCCAGTTTACAGTGGCTAGCTGTCTGGGCCTGGTCTGCCCCCCACTTCTTCGATTGCTAATCGAAAGGCGTGGACGCCTCTTCGCGGCATGGATGGAGAAGCGCGGTAAGAGCGCAAATCTACCCCACCCGAACGGAGATCACGGACGTATCTTTCCCACCTGGGCGTCAACCAGCAACAAACACAAACCACCACGCACACTGGGCTCCCGCCCGTAACCAACATCCACACACACTGGGCTCCCGCCCGTAACCATCATCCACAAAACATTTCAACCACAGGAGAGAAATAATCAACTCAAGTTATTTCGATTTACATGTTAAGGCACAACATCTTCAAACACATCAAATCGCATTTACCATTTACTCACAATACAGTTCAACCATAGTGAAGAATATACTCAACTCAAATCATTTCAATTTACATGTTAAGGCACGACATCTTCAAACACGTCAAATCACAATTTACCATTACTCACAATTGAACAAGCATAACACATTCAAACCAAACGCAACGAGTAAAGCGGTAACACCCCCAACAAAGCATACAGCGGAATGGCACGTCGCTGTAGTATAATCAACCTATAGACACAACCAGGTGCCCACATGCAATTCTACACATACATATACTAAGAACAAAGAAGGTGCCCACATGCAATTACTAGTAACTTTCCCAAGTCATGTACGGATATACGGCTACTTTTCCCTACCTCGATAATTATCCAACGTTAGCTCCAAGTCTCTCGCGACACCACGTCTAAATCCTTCCCTTTCCACGAGCGATGGAAGAATCTAATAACGACAAACGCACAAACTTTAGCAATTGATCGAAGTCCGATTCTAACGAAACTAACGCCCAAGTACACCCCAATGAGTCCCGATCACTCCAATACTTCCTAATTACACCGAGTTGCCAAAAAGGACCCGGAACGGCCCAATTCGCGCACTTTCCCGAATCTGCCCGGAAACGCTAAAATGACCTCGGGACCCCGAAAAATTCCATTTTCGCATCAACAAATCATAATTATATTCAAGGGGTCCAACGCAATCGACGGAACCAAATTCCGACGCCCGAGCGACTCAATCCCGTCATTAAGGTTCCTCAAATAATAAATAATCTTTTCCCACAATTCAATTCCAACAATTCTCAAATTTATTCCACGCGCATAATTAAATTCGAGATCACCAATAAAATTGACGGAATTACGTTCCGACTTCCGGTGGATTTAATCTCGACTTTAAAGTTTAGCGAAACAAACACATTTTAGCCAAATTAATTCCAATTTCTTCCAAAGTCACGAATTAGTGTTCTAGGGATTTTCCGGGATTGCATAACACGTAAAAACCCGAACTCCGGGCACGCGGGCCCCACCTCCGGTGACCGGCCGGAGCTCCGGCGAGCTCCCGGTCACCGGACAAACCTCCCGTTTGTCTCAAAACGCTCCAAATTACCCCCTTAACACTAATCCAACCTCAATCAATCCATATTCCACAACTCCATAAATCTAAACTCAAGGAAATGAGAATCCAAAACATACCTCTTGTAGCCCACGACGAGGAGAACCCGAACACGCAAAAATCAAGACGTTTGGACGGTCGGAACGTCGGGAAATCGCCACAATCTTTTCTCTTCTTCTTCCTTCTTTCTTCTTTCTCTTTCTCTTTCTCTTTCTCTTTCCTTGTGTTCTGCCGAGAATCAACTCCCTCCCCCTCTCTTATAACTTAAATATAATTATTTAAACATTAAACTAATAAAATAAACCTATTTTCCATTTTCTTTTAAATCTAAATTAAAACAATTAATTTTTTTTTTAATCACTCAAAAGTCTCCCCCCCTCTAGATACATGACAAGTGTAAAGTAGAGGGGTCCCACAAGCCACTTTTGTCATTTTGGACCCGAAATCGTCCGAAACGGACACGTTTTTCGAAACCGTCGGAACCGTGATGTTTCGCTAAATTTTAGCTTCCATATGAACCTAATATCCATAATATTACAATTCCAACTTAAAATGGCTCAAATAGTAGTCCTCGGTGACTCTCGGGTCGAAATTTGGTCAAATCGCGAATTATTAAATTTTCATCCATTTTTCACAAAATTGACCCAAATTGACCCAAATTGACCCAAATTGACCCAAATTGACCGGGAGCGGTCCTTACAACCTTCCCTCCTTAAAGAATTTCGTCCGCGAAATTAAAACGTACCTCAATTCTCAAAAAGGCGGGGATACTTAGCACGAATCTCATCTGCCCGCTCCCACGTCGACTCTTCGACACCGTGATGTTGCCAAAGCACTCGCACTAGTGGGATGGTCCTGCCTCTCAATATCTGATCTCGTGAGTCTAAGATCTGAACTGGCCTTTCCTCATACGAGGCATCTGGGGTCAACTCCAACTCAGCCCACTCTATCACGTGCGACGGGTCAGGGTGATATTTTCTCAGCATCTATACATGAAATACGTTGTGAACCGCTGCAAGGGATGGTGGCAATGCGAGCCTGTAAGCCACTGCTCCAATCCTGGCGATGATCTCGAAGGGGCCAATGTACCTCGGGGCCAACTTACCGTCGCTTCTTGCCTTCTTAAACCTTATTAGCCCTTTCTTCGGGCTCACTCGCAAGAAGACGTGGTCTCCTACCTCAAACTCGAGAGGTCGACGTCTCCGGTCCGCATAACTCTTCTGTCTACTCTGCGCTGTTTTCAGTCGCTCTCGAATCAAGGCTACCTTCTCAGTAGTCTCCCTTACCAGCTCGGGTCCCAGTAGGCTCTTATCTCCCACCTCAGCCCAACAAACTGGTGATCGGCACGGTCTACCATACAAGGCCTCAAATGGTGCCATCCCGATGCTAGCCTGGTAACTGTTGTTATACGCAAACTCTGCCAACGGTAAATGATCCTCCCACGCTCCGTGAAAATCCAGTATACACGCTCGGAGCATGTCCTCTAATATCTGAATTACCCGCTCTGACTGACCATCCGTCTGTGGGTGGTAAGCAGTACTCAGACGAATATCCGTACCCAACGCGCCCTGCAGGCTATCCCAGAATCGAGATGTAAAGCGAGGATCTCGGTCCGATACTATCGACACCGGCACTCCGTGTAACCTCACGATCTCGCGTACATATAGCCTGCTTAACTTATCTACCGAGTCTGTCATCCTCATTGGCAAGAAATGCGCGGACTTAGTCAGTCGATCAACTATCACCCACACCGCATTGTTACCCCTTGCTGACCTCGGCAGTCCGCATACGAAATCCATTGTAATATGCTCCCATTTCCACTCGGCTATCTCCAACGGTTGTAGAGGTCCCGCTGGTCTCTGGTGTTCTATCTTCACCTGCTGACAAGTGAGACATCGAGCTACGAACCCTGCTATCTCCCGCTTCATCCCATTCCACCAAAAATGGCGCCTGATGTCGTGGTACATCTTAGTCCCACCAGGATGCACAACGAGTCGTGAGTTGTGTGACTCGCGTAGTACTTCCTCACGGAGACTCTTGGGCACAAACAATCTGTTCCGGAAACGAAGGCCCTGATCGTTGCCCATCGACCACCCCTCGGACTCAACTCCGCTAACCATTTTCATCCGGAACGTTGCTGTCTCTGAGTCATCAATCTGAGCCTCAATCACCCGACTCACCAGTATAGGCTGCGCCACCAATGAACACAGTGCGACTCGTCCCGTGACTTCCTCCAACTCAACCCTGAACTCGCTGAGCTCTCCCATCATGTCCCACTCCCGGACTGCTATGCTAGCAAGGCAATGGATCGACTTCCTACTCAGGGCGTCGGCGACCACGTTCGCCTTGCCCGGGTGATAGAGTAGCTCAAAGTCGTAATCATCAAGTAGCTCCATCCATCGCCGCTGGCGCATATTCAGGTCTTTCTGGGTAAAGATATATCTGAGACTCTTATGGTCCGAGAAAACCTGAAATCCCTCACCGTACAGATAATAGCGCCAGATCTTCAGTGCGAACACGACTGCTGCCAACTCCAAGTCGTGTGTAGGATAGTTGCGCTCGTGCGTCTTCAGCTGCCTGGAGCCATAAGCAACTACCCTACCTGTCTGCATCAATACACAGCCTAGTCCCTCACCGGACGCGTCGCAATAAATCTCATAGCCAATTTCGCGTTCTGGCACTATCAACACTGGAGCGGTAGTCAGGCGAGCCTTCAGCTCTGTAAATGAACGCTCACAGTCCTCAGTCCACGCAAACTTGACTCCCTTGCGCGTAAGGAAAGTCAAAGGCGCGGCTAGGCGCGCAAAGTCCTGTACGAACCGTCGATAATAACCCGCCAAACCCAAGAAGCTACGAATCTCGAAGACGTTCGTGGGCTGCGCCCACTTCGAGACCGCGTCGACCTTCGCCGGATCGACCAGTATGCCGTCGGCCGAAACGACATGTCCGAGGAACTTCACCTCGGCGAGCCAAAACTCGCACTTCTCCAGGTTGGCATACAACTGATGCGTGCGCAGTAAAGTCAAGACAGCCCTCAAATGCACCACGTGCGCTTCCTCACTCTGAGAGTAGACCAGGATGTCGTCTACGAAAACCACTACAAACTGATCTAAGAACGGCCGGAATATGCGGTTCATCAGATCCATGAACGCTGCAGGCGCGTTTGTCAACCCGAAGGGCATTACTAGGAACTCGTAATGCCCATACCGCGTCCGAAACGCGGTCTTTGCGACGTCCTCCTCCCGGACTCGCAACTGGTGGTATCCCGAACGTAGATCGATCTTCGAAAAGCACGTCGACCCTCTCAACTGGTCGAATAGATCGTCGATTCTCGGCATCGGGTACCGGTTCTTCACCGTGACCCGGTTCAGTTTCCGGTAATCTATGCACATCCTCAGCGCTCCACCCTTCTTCTTCACGAAGAGTGCTGGCGCTCCCCACGGTGATGTGCTCGGACGTATAAACCCCTTTTCTCGGAGTTCTTCGAGCTGAGTCTTCAGCTCGGTCAGTTCTGCTGGCGCGAATCTGTAAGGCGCTACTGATATCGGCGCCGTCCCCGGCATCAGGTCGATCCTGAATTCTACCTCGCGAACTGGCGGCAACCCACTCAACTCCTCGGGAAAGACCTCTGGAAACTCGCATACTACTCGCGGTAACTCTCGGCTCTGCACGATCGACACCTCATCAACGGTGTATAATGCCGATAGGAGAATTCCGCTCTTGCTGCCCAGCGAACACGAAACGGTCGTGCTGCCTGCTGACACTGTCACCCGTCGCCGATAACAGTCGATGTACGCACGGTACCTCGCAAGCCAATCCATGCCTAAGATCACGTCGAAGGCAGTCATACCCAGCACGATTAGGTCACAAAGGAAAGAAAGGTCTGCTACTCTAACTTCGCAGGCTCGGCACACTCTAGTCAACACAACCTCACCTCCGACTGGTGTGTCAAGGCACAGAGGTGGACTCAACGGCTCACTGTTTAGCCCCAGCATCTCAGCACAAGCAGCAGAAATAAAGGAATGCGATGCGCCCGTATCGAACAGAAATGACGCCCAAGAGTTATACAACAGTAACGTACCGTGAGCGACCGAAGGGTCTGGGGACGGTCCTGCAGCACGTGAGTCGCCGACAGCATACACTCTGCCTTGCGGCGCCTGCGCTCCCTGTCTCGGAGCTGACGCGCCAGACGCCGGCTGTGCGGACCTCAACTGCTGCCTCGGAACTGGTGCGCTCGTAGATGGCTGCGAAAATCTCAACGGCTGGCCCTGACGCTGGCGAGCCTGCGGCGACTGTGCCGTGTGCGACTGCTGCGGTCGCTGCACTGACGTTCCCCCACCCTGACTGGGGCATTCCCTAGCTATGTGTCCTGTCTGGCCACATAGGTAGCACCTAACCTCGCTGCCGCTCGGTCGACTCCCCTGACTGAACCGACTACTCGTCGCCAGTAGTGCTGCAGGTCCTCTATTGCGCGGGCAATCGCGCCTCATATGGCCTGGCTGCTGGCAGAGAAAGCATACTAGCCTCTGGTCTGCAACGACGGGCCCCACTGATGCCACTGAACCCGACTGTCTCGGTCCGCTAAACTGAGACTGTGGTCTGAAAGACCCCACGATCCTCTGCCTCCTCGAGTCTCGGGACTCGGACAGACCTGCGACGCTGCTCGGTCGCGGTCTACTCTCACGGGCTCTCGCGGCCTCCCTAATACCTCGCTCTACGGCCACTGCCGTGTCGACCAGCTCAGAGTACACTCGAATCCTCAGGGCGAGGACTCGATCCAGAATCGAGGTCCTAAGTCCCCTCTCAAACCTCCTGCATCGGTGAGCCTCAGTCACCACCATCTCTGGTGCAAAGCGAGACAACGTCGTAAACCTAGCCTCGTACTCTGCCACCGACAAACCATCCTGTCGCAGTTCCAGGAACTGCTGCTGTCGCTCCTCCCTGGCAGACTCCGGAAAGTACTGCTCCAGGAAGACCGTCTCGAATACTCGGTAGTCACCCCCGACTCGGTCCTGCACGCGCCTCCACCAATGGTAGGCGTTGTCCTTCAGCTGATGAGCTGCAAAGGACACCCTGGTGTGCTCGTCCATGATCCCGGACGTGTCCAGGTTCCGCGTAATCTGATCCAGCCATCGCTCCGCCATATCAGGGTCTGGCTCCCCGTAGAATGAGGGTGTATCCAACCTCAGAAAATCCCTCAGCGCATGTGCCGTATGGCCCTCGGCCTGAACGGACCTCGCTGGAATAGTAGTAGCAGCAGTCGGCGGAGTCCGCGGGGCTGGCGATGCAGACTCTCTCTGCGCAATGATTGCCACTAAACTCTGCACTGTGCGGGTCAGCTCTCCTAGAATGGCCGCAGTAGGTGGGTCCGCAACTGGCGGAACGTTGGGCGGAACCACCGATGGTCCCGTGTCGTTCCTCCGATCCTCCCCAGCGGGAGCTGCCGGTCCACCCGTCGCCTCAACTGGCTCGACGGTGGGCGGTTGCGTCGGCAATCCGGCCGACCTACCTCTCCTAGGTCTAGGTGCCATGTCGTATGTATCTACTGCACAAATACACGTACACACTCAGTTCCAGAACTCACAACACAACGAGCACGCTCATTATACGGGCGTTCATATACTCTGGACACACATGTCTACAAACAACGTATTATCATACATATTTCACATGCTCGCAATCAACATATGCTCACACAATCACCACACATGGCATCACACAACCTACCACAGTCACAATCACCCCGCATACTTAGCTACATCTCGCATTTTAAAACTTATTCAACATGTGAGATTTTTTTTTGAACATGACTAGTAAGGTCAACATCAATTTCGAACTTGCCCATATTTTCAACAATTTCCCTTTTCAATCACAAAACCCCATTTTGATATCACGTCGTCACAACCCGGTCCAGGCGTCCCCGAACTAAGAGGTAACGATCGGACATCACTACCGTCACGTTCGACCCAGGGGCGCCCCTGAGTCAAGTCGCGACGGTGAAAATATCTCACGGAAAAATCACGCACGATTTCTGACCTTGCACAACCAACACACGACAGGAGCCTAATGGACTAACTCTACCCACCTAGTTGACGTACGGCCAGAGGTGTTAAACCTAAGCTCTGATACCAAACTGTCACGCCCCAAATTCGGTAGAGACCGAGCCCGGAACGCGAACGAGGAATCAGTGTCCGAAACAACTGAAACAATAATAGTAACCAAATAAAAAGAGCACAAATACAATGAACCGCGAATTTTATAACTGCTCAAAAGAATATACAACACGAGTCAGAGACTCAAAGTATGATCAAGAAACAACAAAACGTCGACACTAAATTGTACGTCAACTAACACGCCCAAAACAACCCGGACTCTCCAGCTCCTCCAGCTTCGAGATATCCTCCTATCCACAATCACGATCCTCACCTGTCTGCAGGAAAAGTAGCAGGGGGTGAGCATTTACGCTCACCGCAACGGATACCCGACTGACAACGGCATACAAGTAATTGGCAGGGTGATACATAAGCACAGTTCGAAAAAGGTCAATAGTAAAACTCAACCATTATCCAAACATTTCATCTCATTCTCAATACTCAAATCATCACACAATCAACCAAGCAACATCAATCAAACAAACCTTTCACTCAAGGAAAGGCAACAATCCGGGTACTTCGTCGAGTCCATCTTGCCAAACACGCACGGTGTTGGACAAGGTCTACACGACCAGGTGATGCAACCTATAACACGCCAGTTTACAGTCGCAAGCTGTCTGGGCCTGGTCTGCCTCCCACTTTTCGATAGCTAGTCGTAGGCGTGAAACCTCTTCGCGGCCGCCAGTTTACAGTGGCTAGCTGTCTGGGCCTGGTCTGCCCCCCACTTCTTCGATTGCTAATCGAAAGGCGTGGACGCCTCTTCGCGGCATGGATGGAGAAGCGCGGTAAGAGCGCAAATCTACCCCACCCGAACGGAGATCACGGACGTATCTTTCCCACCTGGGCGTCAACCAGCAACAAACACAAACCACCACGCACACTGGGCTCCCGCCCGTAACCAACATCCACACACACTGGGCTCCCGCCCGTAACCATCATCCACAAAACATTTCAACCACAGGAGAGAAATAATCAACTCAAGTTATTTCGATTTACATGTTAAGGCACAACATCTTCAAACACATCAAATCGCATTTACCATTTACTCACAATACAGTTCAACCATAGTGAAGAATATACTCAACTCAAATCATTTCAATTTACATGTTAAGGCACGACATCTTCAAACACGTCAAATCACAATTTACCATTACTCACAATTGAACAAGCATAACACATTCAAACCAAACGCAACGAGTAAAGCGGTAACACCCCCAACAAAGCATACAGCGGAATGGCACGTCGCTGTAGTATAATCAACCTATAGACACAACCAGGTGCCCACATGCAATTCTACACATACATATACTAAGAACACAGAAGGTGCCCACATGCAATTACTAGTAACTTTCCCAAGTCATGTACGGATATACGGCTACTTTTCCCTACCTCGATAATTATCCAACGTTAGCTCCAAGTCTCTCGCGACACCACGTCTAAATCCTTCCCTTTCCACGAGCGATGGAAGAATCTAATAACGACAAACGCACAAACTTTAGCAATTGATCGAAGTCCGATTCTAACGAAACTAACGCCCAAGTACACCCCAATGAGTCCCGATCACTCCAATACTTCCTAATTACACCGAGTTGCCAAAAAGGACCCGGAACGGCCCAATTCGCGCACTTTCCCGAATCTGCCCGGAAACGCTAAAATGACCTCGGGACCCCGAAAAATTCCATTTTCGCATCAACAAATCATAATTATATTCAAGGGGTCCAACGCAATCGACGGAACCAAATTCCGACGCCCGAGCGACTCAATCCCGTCATTAAGGTTCCTCAAATAATAAATAATCTTTTCCCACAATTCAATTCCAACAATTCTCAAATTTATTCTACGCGCATAATTAAATTCGAGATCACCAATAAAATTGACGGAATTACGTTCCGACTTCCGGGGGATTTAATCTCGACTTTAAAGTTTAGCGAAACAAACACATTTTAGCCAAATTAATTCCAATTTCTTCCAAAGTCACGAATTAGTGTTCTAGGGATTTTCCGGGATTGCATAACACGTAAAAACCCGAACTCCGGGCACGCGGGCCCCACCTCCGGTGACCGGCCGGAGCTCCGGCGAGCTCCCGGTCACCGGACAAACCTCCCGTTTGTCTCAAAACGCTCCAAATTACCCCCTTAACACTAATCCAACCTCAATCAATCCATATTCCACAACTCCATAAATCTAAACTCAAGGAAATGAGAATCCAAAACATACCTCTTGTAGCCCACGACGAGGAGAACCCGAACACGCAAAAATCAAGACGTTTGGACGGTCGGAACGTCGGGAAATCGCCACAATCTTTTCTCTTCTTCTTCCTTCTTTCTTCTTTCTCTTTCTCTTTCTCTTTCTCTTTCCTTGTGTTCTGCCGAGAATCAACTCCCTCCCCCTCTCTTATAACTTAAATATAATTATTTAAACATTAAACTAATAAAATAAACCTATTTTCCATTTTCTTTTAAATCTAAATTAAAACAATTAATTTTTTTTTTAATCACTCAAAAGTCTCCCCCCCTCTAGATACATGACAAGTGTAAAGTAGAGGGGTCCCACAAGCCACTTTTGTCATTTTGGACCCGAAATCGTCCGAAACGGACACGTTTTTCGAAACCGTCGGAACCGTGATGTTTCGCTAAATTTTAGCTTCCATATGAACCTAATATCCATAATATTACAATTCCAACTTAAAATGGCTCAAATAGTAGTCCTCGGTGACTCTCGGGTCGAAATTTGGTCAAATCGCGAATTATTAAATTTTCATCCATTTTTCACAAAATTGACCCAAATTGACCCAAATTGACCGGGAGCGGTCCTTACACTACGTCCTCTTGCATGCTCCCCCTGCTCCTATTTCGGTAGCTGGTGATCATCATAATGCTACTCCCCCCGTCGCTGAAATAATGAGGAACAACCAAATTGACATCCTCAATTACGAGGATGATAACAAAGCTGCTAGGTTCCACATGTTAACTCATATGACGCTCCCGTTGTATGACTTATTTGTGGTCCACAAATCTGCCAAATTGAGTTGGGAGCTTCTGGAGGAGAAGTACGGTGTTGACGATCATGGAAAGAAGACTTATGTCGTCAGTGAATGGTTGACATTCTCGATGGTGGACAATAAGCCAATTATGGATCAAGTCTACACCTTTGAAAATTTATCGGCCGAAATAAGGAGCGAAGACATGGTCATCTGCGATGTCTTTCTTACGAACGCTCTGCTGGAGAAATTCCCTCTGCACTGGGTCGACTACCAGAATCAAACCAAGCACATGAGGAGGGCGTTCACCTTCGCGAACTTATCAGCGACATGAGAACCGAGGAGGCTAACTGAATGAAGGTCAAGATGAGATCCTCTCTAATCCACAATGTTAAAGCTAACATTGTGGAGTCGGTCGGTCCATCCAACTCCCACAAGTTCAAAGGCAAGGGAAAGATCACCAGAAGAAAGCTTCGGGTAACAAGAAACCCCAAAACCAAACCAACAAATCTTCGGGTTCAATTTAGAAACCGAGGGTGATGTTGTGTATTGTATGTGGGAAACCTGGACATAGGGCTGCTGAATGCTCTCAACATCGTGCCCCTCGAAAGGGCTACCCTACTTACGGTGATCAGGCCAACATCGTTGAGGATCTTGATGTCTTCGCTGTAGTGGTCGTCGAAGCAAATATGGTTGCAAAATCTACCGACTGGGTGTTGGATTCAGCTGCAACTAGGCATCTATGCATGCACAAGGGGGCATTTACAAACTACAAGAAGGGTGCATCGGGTGAAGTTGTTTACATGGGAAACGACTCCACTGCTCCCATTGCTGTAAGTGGCACAATCATGCTGAAGCGGGCATCTGGAAAGACTCCGAGTCTCAAGAATGCACTTTGTGTTAGAGTTATGCCCCAGTCCAATATAAAAGTGATCTACATATGTAATGTTTTATCATCTTTCCGAATAAATAAATCGGCATATATTACTAATGTATTATAGTAATATATGGAATGTAATTTGATCTATGTCATTATGTGTGTAACCACTAATAGTAGAACTATAGATCAGAAAGAATTACATTTGATGAGTCCCTGATCAGCTAAGCTTCTTTAAGAAGAGATCAGTATGAGACCAACTCCTTGTGATCACGCTCTACTAATCATGGCAATGTATGTGCCGGAGTTATATCATAGATATCATCAGTTCGATGATATCGGACAACCCGATTGTGAGTATGCAGCATAGATACTGTCATGAGATACTCACAAATCGTAGCTTGTCATTATATCTTAAGACCAAGGAGTCTTTGTGTGCACTGTCTAATGAATCTCTAAATTTGACCTAGTCTAACGTTACCTGTAAAAGGGTAGCCATAACGGTTGTGATTGGCTTGGTTATTAATTGCATTAGTGAACTCGAAAGACGTCTGAAGGACTTATCACTCATACTCCGGTATGAGAAAGATATCCGTTTAGGCCACTTGATGAGTATGACTGAAGGAATAGCACGGCCGTGCAGGTGATACCTTAGTATCAGTTTTCAGTCATCTCAGATATCAAGAAACAGTGATTGATAAATTAGGATCACGATTTTATGCCTATTGATCAATCTGGATATCAGTTTGATAAAAGGACAGTGACATGTACGATAACATGTTAAGTCGAATAATCGATAATCACGAACGCTGGGTAATTATAATGTCTTGTTAGAGACCACTTATGATGGAAAGGGTAAAATAGTAATTCTACCAGTCTGCCAACGGGTAGTGAGCCTAGAGGGTCACACGCATTAAGTACAATACGTGACAAATAAGCATGGATGGAAATTGGGAGAATGCGGTTTTTAGTTTAGCCAAATTGAAAACGATTCAATTGATTTTTGGCCTAGGTTCTTAACCAGACAGTTGAAGAAATCGAGTTGGGGGAAATTGAACCGGTTTAGCTAAACCATAATTAAAACTCAATTATATGGGTTTTAATTTGGATTTAGTTAACTGGGCTTGAAGCCCATTTAGGGTTTTATTTCATGAATGGGGCAAAAGTGCAATTATGAGTTTAAAGGGGTAAGATGTGTAATTATTTATTTAAAATTTAAAATCAGATTTTTTGTGATAATTACAAAATAATTACACAATATTTTCCTTCCCCTTTTAGCTCATAATTTTGGCACTCTCTCCCTCTAATCCCTCTCTCATTGCCGACCCTCCTCATCATTCCTCCATAGCCAATTTTGTTTCATTCTTCTTATATTTCATTAGCAAGTGTGTGAGAGAAAACCAATTGAGGTTGTTGTGCTTGTGTGGACTCGATAGAGAAACACTCCTTTGTGTTTTAATCGATTAAGAAGGTAAATTTTCAGATTTCAAAAGTTTAATAACATGCTGAATTTCTCATTAAGATTCAAGTTTATATTTGATTACCATGGTTCAATTTCGCTCCGCTGCATGAAATTATTTTTTGGAACCCATGGGAATCCCTTTCACTTTGTGTCCCAACTCTCCGCCGCAACCTGGTCTCACTACCTCTACTCAACAAAGTTGGAATGAAGACAGTGATTGAGAGTGATAAAGTTGTGTTTCCCTACAAGGAAACTTTCGTAGGCCTGGGGTATCTTAATGATGAACTTTTTATTGTCAATATTGATCATGTACTTGAATCCAACAATAATAAACCTTCTACTTCCGCTTATATCGCTGAGTCCTTAGATTTATGGCATGCAAGATTAGCACACGTGAATGTTGCATACATTAAACGACTTAGAAGCTTGTCCATCATTCCTGTCTTATCCTTCGATGAATCATCTAAATGCCAACTTTGTGCTGAAGCCAAATTTTTCAAGAAACCCTGTAAACCAGTAAGTCAAAGAGTTACTCAACTTTTTGAGCTAATTCACACTAATTTAGGTGACTTCAAGAACACAAGGAACAAAGGCGGTAAATGCTACTACGTGACTTTCATAGACGATTGTTCACGGTTTATAAGGGTATACTTGCTTCGAACCAAAAACGAAGCCAAAGAGATCTTCATCAAGTTTAAGAACGAGGCAGAAAATCAGCTTGATCGAAAGATCAAAAGAGGTAGGTCCGATCGAGGTGGAGAGTATGGCTCAAACTCCCTAATCGAATTCTGCGAGAGGAACGGGATTATCCACGAGTTGAATGCGCCTTACAAGACTCAACAGAATGGAGTTACTGAACGCAATAACAGAACTTTGAAGAACATGATGAACACGATGCTTCTAAGTTTCGAGCTTCCTGATGAGATGTGGGGGGAAGATGTCCTCTATGCTTGTCATATTCTAAACAGAGTTCTCAAGAATGTTTACAAGACCCTATACGAGATCCGGAAGGGTTACACTTCTAATGTGAGTTTTCTAAAAGTGTGGGGGTGTTTGGCTAAGGTGGGCCTACCTGACCCCAAGAGAACTAATATTGGACCTAAAACCTATGATTGCGTGTTCATAGGTTATGCTCAGAACAATGCTGCTTATAGATTCATGTCCTTACATGATAGATCTATATTTGAGGCTAGAGATGCCGAATTCTTTGAGCGTATTTCTCCGCCGAAGAGAATCACTGATGATGAGGCTCCTGCCCTGCCTTCGATGTTGGATGTCGCCCCATTGCTTGGTGAAGGCTCCACTTCTGAAACTTCTGCTGAGCAACTGAGAAGAAGTAAGAGACAAAAGATTGCGAAATCCTTTGGTGATGACTTTGGCACCTCTTTCTTTGCAGAAGCTTCTAGCATGGAATTGGTAAGTGACGAACTGGTGTCCGCCTACCTGATGGAAGATGATCCAAAATCGTACGACGAGGAAATGAGGTATGTCGACGCTATCATTTGGAAAGAGGCCATCAAGAATGAATTGGACTCTATTACAACTAATCAGACATGGGTCCTATCCAATTTACCAAAAGGGTGCAAGCCCATTAGCTGTAAATGAATATTTAAGAAGAAGCTCAGACCTGATGGAACAATAGAGAGGGTCAAGGCAAGACTGGTGATTCGAGGATTCACACAGAAGAAGGATGTGAACTATTTCGACACCTATTCTCCTGTCACCAAAATCGCTACGATCAGGACACTAATCGCACTAGCAGCCATTCATGATTTGGTTATACATCAGATGGATGTCAAGACCGCCTTTCTTAATGGAGATCTTGAGGAGGAGATTTATATGTCTCAACCAAAGGGGTTCGTGACCAAATGCCAGGAGAATAAGGTGTGTCATTTGAAGAAATTCTTGTATGGATTGAAGCAAGCACCAAAATAGTGGTATGAAAAATTTGCCAGCACATTGGCGAATCATGGATACTCCACTAACAGTTCTGACTCCTGTGTGCACTCCAAAACAGTAGGATCAAAATGTGTGATCATTTGTCTGTATGTTGATGACATGTTAATTCTTGGCAGTAATATTAATACTATTAGAAAGACCAAAAAATTTCTGTCATCAAAGTTTGAGATGAAGGACTTAGGAGAAGTATATGTTATTTTAGGAGTTAAGGTGCTTAGAACTTCTAAAGGCATCTCCTTATGTCAATCTCATTATGTGGAGAAGGTACTAAAGAGATTTGACTGCTTTAATGTAGCGCCTGCTCGGACTCCTCACGATTCAAGCATACCTCTAGTTAAGAATCTGGGTGAAAGCGTTTCACAGACAGATTATGCTAAAATCATTAGGAGTGTGATGTTCCTCATGAATTGTACCCGACCTGATATAGCTAACGCGGTAAGTAGGCTAAGTCAATACACCCATAACCCTAGTAGTGAGCACTGTAAAGCGCTTCATCGCCTGTTGAAGTACTTGAAGGGGACATCCGATTGGTCCTTACACTACAACAAGTTCCCCGCCGTCCTAGAGGGATTCTGCGCTGCTAACTGGGTTTCAAGCACTAATGAAGTAAGCTCAACTAGCGGTTATGTGTTCACCTTAGGTGGAGGTGCTATCTCGTGAAGTCTTCGAAACAGACTTGTATAGCTCGATCTACCATAGAATCTGAGTTCATGGCCCTAGAGCTAGCTGGACAAGAAGTAGATTGGTTGAGGTACTTACTGGTTGATGTGCTAGTTTGGGGACGACAGGTTGTGCCCGTTTCACTACATTGTGATTTGCAGGCAGCCATTTGCGTAGCCAAGAACAATTCTTACAATGGCAACAAGAGGCACATCTGTATTCGACATGGTGTGGTTAGGCAACTCCTGAGTAACGGTGTAATTTCATTGGAATTATTGAGAACCGAAAGAAAACTTGCCGACCCCTTTTAAAAAAAGGGACTTTCGAGGAAGGTTGTCCTTGAAACGCCGAGGGAGATGGTGTTGGGTTTTTGTGCCCTAGCACAATGTATTTTCAATCTAATCATGTAACAAGATTATTAGTTGAAATAAAATCGGCATTCATATTACTAAGTGTTGTAGTAATATCTTAAGTATGATTTGATTTGTATCATTGATGTGTCAACACATAATAATAGATCTACAGATCAGATAAAATCTTACTTAAGCTGTCCCCGATCGGAATAGCTTCATAAGAAGCGATTGGTATGAGGCTAACTCTAAATGATCATGCTCTACTAATCATGGCCAGAAGGGGGCCAGAGTTAAGTCATAGTATCACCAGTCAGGGGTGATATAGGACGACCCAATCATGAGTATGTTACATAGACACAGTCATGAACATACTCATATGTCGGATCATGAAATCACATCCTCAGACAGAAGGACCATTGAGGTCAATATGTAATGAGTGACGAGTTTGACTCAGTCTAACGTCTCCTGTAAAAGGGTTACAATAACGACTGTGATTGGCTTGATCACAAGTTACATAAGTTGACTCAATGGATCGCTGAAGGATTTATCCCTCATATGGACGTGTGAGCAGATATCAGTTTAGGCCACTTGATGAGTACAACTGAAATACAATAGCATGGCCATGCAGTCGATACGTAGTATCAGTTATAATTCAGTTAACTCAGAATCAAGAAACAAGACAATAGAACGAGGATGACTTGTCTATGCCTCGTGGTTGTCAAAGATATCAAGAGGATAAAAGGATAGATTCATGTACGACAAGGTTAAGTCGAAATCTCGATAATCACAAGCGTTGGGTAATCATGATGTCTTGTTAGAGGCCACTCATGATGGAAAGGGTAAAATGGTAATTTTACCAGTCCGCCGACGTGTCGTGAGCCTAGAGGTTCACACACTAAAGGTTGAGTAAAACGGATGGAATCATATGGAGGAATCATGAGAGAGACAAAATCCGGTTTTGAATTAAACCGGATTAGACCGATTTCGGTTTAGGATTAAACCGAAATCAAGAACGGTTTAGCAGGACTAATTAATTATAATCTAATTAAATAGATTTAATTAAATTAGCTAAACTGGGCCTAGCCAGAATGTGCTAAGCCAGAATGAGCTTCTCTACACAATTAATTAAAAGCTTTGGGCTTTAAACCCATTAAGGCCTTTAATTAATTAAAGTCCAAATAAGGGTTATAAAAGGGAAAATTTTCAGATCTAAAAATCAAGTGATTAATTTTACAAACCCTAGCTGTCACTCTCCCTCTCTCTCCCCTAGCCGAATTCGGCCAGCTCCCCTCCTTCTCCGCTCCGTCTGTTTTGCTTGCTTCGATCTTCTAGTAAGGTTCGTTGTGAGTATCCCTAGATTGCTCTTCCTGTGTGGACGATCTTTAGAGGTTACTAAATCCTATTTAGTAACGAGGAGATTTAGATTCAAGTTAATTTATTGAATTTATTCTAGTCTAGATCTCATGATCAATTCATGATCATGCAAGATCCATATTAAAACATGGAACTTTGAGGTTAATTTCTTGTATGGGCATGAAATTAATTGTCTGGAACCCTCAAATAATTCCTTCAGATGGGACTAGCCCCTTTACATCAAGACACTATGGGGGATACTCACGAGTGAGAAATCTAATACATATGTGTCTTGAATGCATCTCTAGGGTGTGTGACATTATTTGAGATTTCATAGCTGATTTTCGGTGGTGCGGGCGAGCGGTGTTGGGTTCCGGGGCATCCTAATCAAGTTCATGGCAGCGGAAGCAACATATAAACCGCCCCGAACTTGCGCAAGATCGACTACCAAGTTAGATCCTTAGGAAATCGAGTTTTCGGGTTTTACCAGAATCTGCCTAGTAGAAAACCGAGACTTTTAAGCTCCATATCTCGAGCTACAAATCTCCAATTACTTCGGTTCTTTTTGGAGATTAAACCTCAGCCAATTCTCTACATCTTTCGTGTCATTGCCCATACTCCTTAAATCACTCACCTCTTAATCAACAATCACCAACTAAGCATGGTGTGTGTGGCCCCCACCCTTGGACCCTCCAAGGTGGCCCGCCACTTGGGCTTATTGGGCCGGCCATGTGACCTCATGGGCCGAGCCCAATGGGCTCGCCCATGTGGTCGCGTGCCGTGTCCAAAAGTTGTCCGACCCTTTTGTCGTTACTTATCAAACAAAGTCCGACGCGACATCAACGAAAATCTCAGTTTTCTCGATTCGCTAATTATTCTCTCAAACCGAACCCATGGCCCAAAACCTTCAGTTTTGTCCAAGTATTGCTCCTCAAGAAACATTAAGGTTTCCTTGTCTCAGGTTATCCGTCTTGTATGTGTGTGACCCTCCAGGCTCATGCCACCGTTGGCAGATCGGCGCAAGAGATCTCTCTTGCCCGATCCATCATAAGTGGTCTCTAGTAAGACATTATGATTACCCATGGTGCATGATGATCGATGATTCGATTTAACCTTGTGCGTACAAGTCACTATCTTATTATCTCTAGACATCCCGATTGATCACAAGGCATAGAGTCTTCATCCTTGTTCAATCAATCATTGTTACTTGATATGTGAGATGGCTGAGAACTGATAACCCGTATCACTGGCATGGCCATGCTCTTTCTCTCAGTCACTCTCGATCAAGAGGCGTTAACGGATATCTTTCCCATACCGTAGTACGAGGGATAAATCACTTAGCCGTCTTTCATGTCACTCATACAATCCGTTCCGCCACCCAATCATGCCCGTTATTGCAATCCCGTTACCGAAAGCGTTAGGCGCAAGTTAAAGCCGCACGTCGACTGCATAGCAATCACAAAGACTACTTGGCCTAAGGATATTGTGACAAGCTATCGCATTTGAATATGGTCATGGCTTAATCTATGAAACACTATTCAAAGCGGGTCGTCCGATATCAATCACCTCATGATATCTATGATATGATTCCGGGATCCCACATCCCTATGACAAGCAGAACTATATCATTGAGAACCATCCTCATACTGGTGGCTTCAATTGAAGCGTATATTGACCAGGGACTCGTTAAGTGTGATCCGTACAGATTTATGGTTCTACTACTTTAGTGGTCATAAATCAGATCATGCTTAACAATTACTTCAACACATAAGTAATACAAAGCCGTTTTATTCATTACAAACGATGACAAACTATTACACACATTACAGACTATTCCAATTGGAACCTAGGGCACAAATGCTATCAATCTCCCACTTGCCCCTAGTTCTAATCTAAGTCCCAGTCTGTACCCATTGACTATACATGAACTTCATGTTTAGGCTGTGAGAGAGCCTTCGTCAAAAGGGCCGGCTGTGTTTTAATTCGTCGTAATGTAGAGAATATACTTGTTATCTAGGTAACATCAGAGTATATATCTGGATTTGTTATGTGATCTGGGCACTTTAGCTTACGCAATGGCCCTAGTGTTGTCACAAGATAAGCCTACTGGGTTAGACGGGTTTTTAATTACTTCTAATCCAGTCATGAAGCTCCAAATCCATACAGCCTTCTTTGCTGCCTCCAACGCAGCTATATACTTAGCTTCCGTCGTAGAATTTGCAATTGGTCCTACTTCCAGCTCTTCCAGCTGAAGCTCCACCATTCAACATGAATACATATCCTGACTGACGCTACAATCATTAGGATTCGTCTGGAAACTAGTGTCAATATAATCTTTGACTATTAGCTCAACATCATCGTGGCCCCCACACACAAGAAATGCGTCTAAAGTTCTCCTCAAGAACTTGAGGATAGCTTTGACCGCAATCTAGTGTTGTCCACCGGGGTTAGACTGATGTCTACTGGCACAATTTAAGGCGAACGAAACATCCGGTCTCGTGCATATCATGGCATACATGATGGATCCTATAGCCGAAGCGTATGAGATCTCTCTCATTCTTTTCAACTTATCAGGTGTCGCCGGACACTAAATCTTGCTGAGCTTTATGCCATGTCGAATGGGTAAGAATGCTTTCTTGGAGTCAAGCATTTGAGAACCCACTCAAATATTGTTTACATAGGTGCTCTGACTTAATCCCAAGACCCGCTTGGTGCGATCTCTCTATATCTTGATCTCAAGAATATAAGCAACATCGCCTAAGTCGTTCATTTGATTAACACTCCCTTAACCCAGCCTTTGTCAAGCCCAAGGTTAGGATGTCGTTTCCAATGTCAGTCTCACATTCTACACTAGAAAGACAAAATCACAAGATGATCATGAAACTCTATGGACAAGTATTCTCCAGCTCGATCCGACACAAAGCGTTTTAAAATTTTTCCCGAGTTGGTTTTGTACTTCAGTCTTAAGCTCTTTGAGTTTATCAAAAGCATCCGACTTATGCCTTATTGAATAGACATAATCAAGTCTACTGTAATCAACAGTAAGATTGATGAAGTAGCGAAAACAACTCCAAGCAAGTGAACTCATTGGCCCATACACATTTCCGTTGTATCAGGCCCAATAGGTCACCCGCCCTTTCACCTCTCCCGATGTAGGGCGCTTCAGTCATCTTTCCCATCAAACAAGCCTCGCACATTTTCCCCAAATGGAATTCGAATGGACTTAGAAGTCCGCACTTGTAAAGTGTTGAAATGCACTTTCTCATTTATGCAACCCAAACGACAGTGCCATATTAGAGCTGGGTTTAAATCATCGGATTTAAACCTCTTAGTGATAACGTCATATTATGAGCTTAAGTTTTCATATTCAATATGTGTAAACCACCGACTTTATTAGAGCTTACAAAAGTATGTAATACATGTTGCTACGTTTATTTGTTGGCATAATTTTTAGCGCAAAAGTAAGAAGTCGAGCAACATGTTACATGACATGTGGAGCGACTTGTTACGAGCCGAAGATTAGGAAAGTCTGAAGCTTTCCTATTTCGACGAAGCTTGGAGCGAAAGAAGAAAGGCGCCACGAAGACTTGGAGTGCAAGAGAGTGACGTCGACAAGTCAGGCGACTTCCAGCTGGCAGTTACACGTCAGCAAAAGGCGGCAACTCGACTTGCCTGAATTCATCAGGAAGTCAGAACAGGCAAGAGGACTTCCAGCTGTCATGGAAGGCGGCAACAACTTACCTGACTTTCCTGTTCCTGGTCCGAGGAGGATTAGGAATGTGAGCTGCTATAAAAAGCCCTTGGCTTCCCATTAGCAGATCATCCGTTCTTGTTCTAACACTGCAAGATTTCTCAGAGCTCTTAACCGTGCACCATCGGCGTGTTGAGAGGCTGATGAATATTCGCTAGAACGGATCTGTGCTCCGATCAAACCTTAAGTCGCGAAGACTAAAGTGTTTGGATCGGTTAGGGTTTTTGTTTGTGATTGAAGATTCACAACGCCGTCCAAGAAGACAACGACACCGAGCATAGGCTTGCTCGAAGGGTGGAATTGAGGGAATCTCAAAGATAGGGGGAGAGGCCATTTGTCGAGGTGATTCATGGTGAGATCTATAGTAGCTTAGGACAATAGCTTGTGTGATAGCTAGTTGGTGCTTGAAGTTGTACTATTGACTACCTATAGTGAAAAACCTTTCCACTGGAAAAGTGCCCCTAGACGTAGGTGCGGAGTCACCGAACTGGGTAATAATCTCTGGTGTCGTTATTATTGTCTGTCCATTACTTTGCTTACGGTTTCCACAAGAAGTCGATACACAAGTTAAAGACTTTGTGTTCGACTTCCTGACTCGGCTACGATTCAGAATTTCAGCGTGTATGTGGACGTCTACGGGAAATACAGCAATCCCGATAAGGTATATTTTGATACTGCAATCCCGATACGAAATATACAATATGTGTAGATTGTCATGTCTGCATTCATAGTGTTAAAACATGAAATAAGTATTGAATTGTTTTGAACTCGTTCACATGAAATTTGTATTGAATAGCATTGAATTGTTTTGAACTGTTTTGAACTCGTTCACAATCATTGCAAAATTTCTGAATAGCCAATATGGACTCAAAAGAAGGAGGTTCAGTAAATCGACCACCAGTGCTCGACGGAACAAACTATGGATATTGGAAAGCACGGATGTGTGCCTTCTTGAAGTCCCTCGACAGCAAAACCTGGAAGTCTATCATCAATGGATGGGAGGAACCTTACTATGCTGATGCTCATGGAAATCAAACTAGCATCAAACCAGAAAAGGAGTGGAGCATGGAAGAAGATGCAGCCGCCCTAGGTAATTCTCGTGCACTCAATGCAATTTTTAATGGAGTAGACAAGAATGTGTTTCGACTCATCAACACATGCACAAGTGCCAAAATTGCCTGGGACACGGTTGCTGTTGCTTACGAGGGTACTTCCAAAGTCAAAGAGCAGAAGTTACAGTACCTCACGACTAACTTTGAGGCCCTGACCATGAATGAAGACGAAACGATTGCGGAGTTTAATGTGCACATCAAGGATCTGGCCAATGAATCATATTCACTTGGCAAACCTATGACTGATGAAGATTTAGTCAGAAAAACGCTGAGAGCTCTAAGTCCCAGATTCAAAATGAAGATAACCGCCATAGAAGAAGTCCATGACTTGAAAACACTGAAGTTTGACGAGCTCATGGGATCTCTAATGACTTTCGAGCTCTCCCTACCTCTTGTCGAGAAGAAACACAAAGGTGTGGCTTTCAAAAGTTCTACTCAGAAGCAGAAGAACTCAATGCACTCTGATTCGGATAGTGACATTGAGGAAACTATCGCCATGATGGCCAAAAACTACAACAAAGTCATGAAAAGATTTGGCCAGATGACAGTGAGAAAAGTCACCCGAGAAGTCAGAGACAAGCCACATCACAAGTTTCAGAAGCTCGAAAACACAGCTAACGATGGAGGACGAGGAGAACGATCAGGTAAAGGAGTTCAGTGCTTTGAATGTGAGGGGTATGGACACATGCAGAGAGAATGTCCCAACTTCTTAAAGAAACAGAAGAAGGGATTCAATGCCTCTCTAACTGACGATGAAGATGAGGAAGACAGTGACCTTGAGCATACAAGTAACTATGTTGCTTTCACTTCCTCCACAATAAATCAACCAGATGAAAGCTCAAAGAAGTATTACTCTGATGATGAGCTATCCGATGAGACTCTCAACAACGCTTATAACGAAAGGTATGTCAAGTGGCTTGAAGACTCTCAGGTAATCGAAAAACAGAATGCGCTCATCCTTACTCTTAATGAAGACAAGTCAAGACTTCTCGAAACGATTGTTGATCTCAAAAAGGAAGTGGCTCGACTAAAAAGCGAGTTAGAACATGTCACAAAGTCAGTAAAGATGATGAATCCAAGCACGAACACTCTAGATCAAATTCTTTCGATCAGGAAACCAGCTAGGAATATGGAAGGTCTTGGATATTCGAAAGAAGCCTCATCATCGCACACCGTCTTCGTTCCTCAGAAGTCTGTCTCCCAGAAGTCTCGCCAGAAGTCTCCTAACTTCACGGCTGACCAAGCGACCAAAAAGCTTCTTACTCTGGCCGCTTCAAAAACCCAAAACAAAAGACACAACTGGGTTTGTCATCACTGTGGACGAAGAGGACATATTCGACCCTTCTGCTATGAGCTATATGGAAAGAGCTTGGTCAAGAAAAGGACCACCATCAAGAAAAGCCAACCACGGAAGGAATGGCGAGTCAAAGAGGTCAACTATCGAGCTAACATCGCGTACACCGCTCAACCAGCAACGATTGGTACTTCGATAGTGGATCCTCTCGACATATGACGGGTAATAGCTCTTTCTTGGTCACTTTAGTACCGTGCACAAATAGCTTCGTCACTTTTGGAGATGGAGTAAAAGCTAGAGTGCTCGGGAAAGGAAAACTCAATCTTCCCTACACTCCATGTCTGTAAGAAGCTCTACTAGTAGAAGGGCTCACTGCAAATCTCATCAGCATAAGCCAAATATGTGATTTAAATCTGGATGTCCACTTTACTCGTGACAAGTGCTCGGTCAAAGACGAACAACAGAAGGAAGTCATGACAGGCCACAGGTCCCTTGACAATTGTTATCTGTGGTCCCCAACAGCCACAACCTTGCCAACCAAGTGCCTTTTGTCTAAAGCTCAAGAGACAAAGCTATGGCCTCAAAAACTTGGTCACATCAATTTGAGGAGCATGCAAAAGATTCTCTCTGAAAAGGCGATCATTGGAGTTCCCAACCTCAAGATCATTGAAGGAAAAATCTGTGGACAATGCCATATTGGGAAACAGGTCAAGACGTCACACAAGAAGGTAAAACAACTTACTACTTCTCGTGTTCTAGAACTTCTTCATGTTGACCTTATGGGACCCATGCAAGTAGAAAGTCTAGGAGGAAAGAAGTACATATTTGTATGTGTAGACGACTTCTCGAGGTACACCTGGGTAGACTTTATTCGAGAAAAGTCAGATACCTTCTCAGTCTTTGAAGCCTTATGTCGAAGAGTTCAACGAGAAAAGGAGAAGTCATTGGGAAAGTCGTCCGACTTCGGAGCGATCATGGAAAGGAGTTTGAGAACATCAGCTTCGCAAACTTTTGTGATGCTGAAGGTATTGCACACGAATTTTCTCCTCCCATCACTCCTCAGCAAAACGGAATCGTTGAAAGGAAGAATCGCACTCTTCAAGAGATGGCAAGAGTCATGATGTTAGCCAAAGACATCCCGCAACACTTCTGGGCTGAAGCTTTGAATACGGCATGCCATATTCATAATAGAGTGACTCTTCGCCCTGGAACTTCGCTCACTCTTTATGAAATATGGAGGGGGAGAAAGCCGAATGTCAAATATTTCCATGTCTTTGGATCGATCTGCTACATACTTGCAGATAGGGAACCTCGACGCAAACTAGATCCTAAAAGCGACGAAGACATCTTCCTCGGATACTCCAGATATAGTTGGGCTTTTTGTGTATTCAACAAACGCACCCGGACTATCATGGAATCCATCAATGTCGTGATCGATGACAGCAACGAGCAACCCAGTGACGAGGACGAAGAAGTCCTAAATCTCTCAGGAGAAGTCAGACCTGAAGTCAGAGGAGAAGCCAGACCAGAAGTCAAAGACGATGAGCGCAACAAAGAGTCTGAAAACGAAAGGCCAATCATCCCGGACAAAGAGGCATCCCCTATAAGGCAAAGAGCTCCGTCAAGAAGAATTCAGAAGAATCATCCACCCCAGGATGTGATTGGAGACATTAATGAGGGAGTTCGGACTCGACAAAAGGCATCTCTTGACCACCAAGAGATGATAGGTAACATTTGCTTTATTTCCAAAATTGAGCCAAAGAATATACAAGAGGCCATCAATGATGAGTATTGGGTCTGTGCGATGCAAGAAGAATTGGTTCAGTTTGCAAGGAATGAAGTCTGGGAACTTGTACCCAAGCCTGACAATGTCAATGTCATCGGGACAAAATGGATATTCAAAAACAAGTCTGACGAGCAAGGAAACATCACTCGAAACAAAGCGAGACTGGTGGCTCAAGGGTACACACAAGTCGAAGGAGTCGACTTTGAAGAAACCTTTGCTCCGGTAGCCAGACAGGAAGCCATATGACTTCTTCTCGGCATCGCATGTCATCTGCGTTTCAAACTCTATCAGATGGACGTAAAGAGTGCCTTTCTCAATGGAAATATGAACGAAGAAGTCAATGTAGCCCAACCAAAGGGATTCGAAGACCATGACTCTCCGCACCATGTCTACAAGCTAAAGAAAGCTCTCTACGGACTCAAACAAGCTCCACGAGCATGGTATGAACGTCTTACCCAATTCCTTGTACAGAATGGCTATATTCGAGGGGGAGTAGACAAAACTCTCTTTGTGAAGAAGGAAGGAAGGGACATCATGATTGCTCAAATATATGTCGACGACATTGTATTTGGAGGGAAGTCCGACAAGATGGTGGAACGTTTCGTCCAACATATGCAGTCTGAATTTGAGATGAGTATGGTCGGTGAGCTCACATACTTCCTAGGCTTCCAGATCAAGCAAATGTCAGATGTAATATTTATCTCCCAGAGCAAATATGCAAAGAACATTGTCAAGAAGTCCAGGTTAGAAAAGGGTTCGCACAAGAAGACTCCTATTGCCACACATGACAAGTGCACAAAGGACGAGATGGGAGAATCAGTTGATCAAAGTCTTTATTGAAGCATAATAGGAAGTCTCCTCTATCTAACAGCAAGTCGACCCGACATCGCTTACTCTGTGGAAGTCTGTGCTCGATACCAAGCCAATCCAAAAGTCAGTCACTTGGCTCATGCAAAGAGGATCATAAGGTACATCTCGGGAACCTCTGAATTGGGTTTACTATATTCCTTTGATACCTCTCCTACTCTGGTTGGATATTGTGATGGTGACTGGGCAGGAAGCACACCAGATCGAAGAAGCACCTCTAGAGGTTGTTTCTACCTGGGGAACAATCTTGTATCGTGGTTCAGCAAAAAGCAAAATTGTATTGCTTTGTCTACTGCTGAGTCCGAATATATTACAGCCGGAAGTAGCTGTACTCAGCTTCTTTGGATGAAACAAATGTTAGCAGAGTATGGAGTCAAGCAAGAAGTCATGACTTTGTTCTGTGACAACATCAATGCAAACAACATCTCGAAGAATCCAGTCCAACACAGCAAAACAAAGCATATCGACATCAGGCACCACTTTATTCGAGAGCTTGTAGAAGACAAGAAAATAAAGCTTGAGTAGCTACCCACTGAAAAACAAGTCGCATACATCTTTACAAAAGCATTAGATGCTAACAGGTTTGAAAGTCTGAGGTCATCCCTTGGACTTTGCTGTCTGGAGTAACCAGAAGTCAAGCAAGAAGAGGGAGAGCTTTTGGTGAATTTTTGCTCTCTCTCTATCTGGACCAGCCAGGGTCCATAAAATCTAGCCGGGCCCAAATCTCATTATCAGAAGCCCAGGTTGAATTACTTGTTTAAATATTCAAAAAGGGGACTGATTGAAAGACTGATGACAATCCAATCAGCTCTCAACCCCCTTCAACTTCCGCAGAAAAGGCTCTACATCTCCTCCACCTTTTGAAACCGCTAGGGCACCACAAATTAAAATTTCTGCAACTGAAGGATTTTGTTCTCTCCTCTCAAGAGCAAATCCTATCTAGCTTTTTGCCAAATGGTTGGTACTCGAAGCGAACGAATACCATCTGCCTCCAAGATGCTACGAGCAAAAATGAGGGCAAAAGTGATTGCCAAGAAGTTGTCGGCCTCCAAATCGACGACAAACAAATATGGAGTGAAGATTCGTGGAAGAAATCTGCCTGGGGAAGGATCGGCAAAACCTAAGGATGGACCAAAGCTGCCAACCTAGAAGAGGAAGGCTCTCACACTTCACAGACGCCACCACAAGGTACTTCTACTACCCTTTCTGTAGAAAACATCATAGACAAAGAGGCGTCTGAAGAGGCTCAAGGAACTCTCCCCCCTGAGGACCATGAGGCCATCTGTGGAGATAAATCTAGCCCCCAAAAATTTGCACCTACGCCAGAAAAATCCCCACCAACAGAAGTCTTGCAAAAAGCCGACAGCCCACCTGTAGTCCAGGACAGTGAACCTGGGATAAATGAAGAAACTGAAGTCATCCAAGAAGGTGCTCAACATGAAGAGAACACTATCAGTATAGAAGAAGGAGATGTAGAAGAAGCCATGAAAGAAGAAGAAGCTGTGCCCAAAAGGGTTGTGAGAAGGAAGCTACCAACAAGAAGGTTGGTTGATGAAGAAGAAGAACCTCAACTACCGAGGAGATTGGCCCCAAAGAGGAAAGCCACAGAGAAAGGAGGAGCATCTGCTTCTAAACAGCCGAAGAAGTCTATGAAGAAGTCACTAACTTCTGTAGCAACATCTGTTCCTAAAGAAGAGGAATCTGAAGAAGAAGACACCCAGATTGTGCTACCACGGGTCAAAAAGGCAATGGGAGGGCAGAAACTCCCCAAGAATGTTCCGAAAGCTCCTACGGACAATGTCTCTTTCCATTCTGTAGACAACGCGGTTAAGTGGCAGTATGTATACCAACGCAAGATCTATCCAGAAAGAGAGCTTTCCACAGAGGCGCAAGGGATAAACTTGATCGTAGAACTTCTCCGAAGAGCATGCCTGACCAATACGGTCATAAGTATTGGGCCATTCTACCCAGCATTGGTCAAAGAGTTTATTGTCAACCTTTCAAGCGAGTTTGATGATCCAGAAGACGCTGAATACAGAAAGGTGTTCGTTCGGGGAGAGTGCTTCGAGATATCTACTTCAACCATCAATGCCTATCTTGGCAGAGAAGACCCAGAAGTCACTCCAGAAGTCCCACACTTGAACAAAGTAGCGGTCGAGATCACTGGAGGACGGAAGAAGGTCTGGCCCGTCAAAGACACCATTGCGACTACTGAGCTTACAGCAAAATATTCAATTCTCTACCGCATTGGTCTGGCTAATTGGGCACCTTCTACGCATGGGTCAAGCATCAAAACCGAGCTGGCTAAACTCATTTACCAAATAGGTTTCCTTCATTGATCACCGGTCTCCTTCTCCAACAATGTCCTCACATTGTTCGAGAATCGGATATTCCGGGCAAGAAGCCACTGCCCCTTGCTATCAACCTCAAGAACTTCGAAGGGAATCAGTTGAAGGACCTCGGACTTCCTATGGCCAAAGCATCAGGAGCTGGGTCAAGCTCTCGACCCTCAGGACCAATTGGCACTAGGATGGAGAAAGAATTGGTGGAGATGATCGATGATCTGGAGAAGTCGATTGCGATGCTATCGACCCGCAAAGTCGCCTGTGAAGCCCTTCTCGATGACCTCCGCTTTGCTGCTGCTGCTCAAGATGATGTTGACGACTCCACGTCATTTTAATTATTTCTCTAAATTTGCTATGATAACTTTGTTCCACACACTCTTAAATCCTCGGGGTCTGTCCGAGTTATTTTCCGCACATTATGACTTTTTATTTCTGGATTTTTGCTCATGGATGAGCTGGATATTTGCTCATGTTTGAGCTGTTTAGTTGAATTTCATTATATGATTGCCTTTGGCAATATTATTAGACAAACAGGGGGAGATGATACGACTAAAGTTATGCCAGAAGTTATGCTTAGATGTCGCGCCAGAAGCTACACCAGAAGCTACGCCAGAAGTCGCCGCTCCAGAAGTCGCTCCAGAAACCGCTCCAGAAGATACACTAGAAAGACGCACAAGAAGTCGCATCAGAAGTCACATAACTTGCTGTGTGCGTAACTACCTCAAGGTGACGACGATGTGCCTGCTTGAAGTAAAGAAGTCACATCACTTACTGTGCGTAACTGCCACAAGATAAATCACTTGCTGTGCGTAACTGCCACAAGATGACGATGGACTTAAAAAGGTGTTTGCCTAAAAAATTGCCTGCTACGTTTATTTGTTGGCATAATTTTTAGCGCAAAAGTAAGAAGTCGAGCAACATGTTACATGACATGTGGAGCGACTTGTTATGAGCCGAAGATTAGGAAAGTCTGAAGCTTTCCTATTTCGACGAAGCTTGGAGCGAAAGAAGAAAGGCGCCACGAAGACTTGGAGCGCAAGAGAGTGACGTCGACAAGTCAGGCGACTTCCAGCTGGCAGTTACACGTCAGCAAAAGGCGGCAACTCGACTTGCCTGATTTCATTAGGAAGTCAGAACAGGCAAGACGACTTCCAGTTGTCATGGAAGGCGGCAACAACTTGCCTGACTTTCCTGTTCCTGGTCCGAGGAGGATTAGGAATGTGAGCTGCTATAAAAAGTCCTTGGCTTCCCATTAGCAGATCATCCGTTCTTGTTCTAACACTGCAAGATTTCTCAGAGCTCTTAACCGTGCACCATCGGCGTGTTGAGAGGCTGATGAATATTCGCTAGAACAGATCTTTGCTTTGATCAAACCTTAAGTCGCGAAGACTAAAGTGTTTGGATCGGTTAGGGTTTTTGTTTGTGATTGAAGATTCACAACGCCGTCCAAGAAGACAACGACACCGAGCATAGGCTTGCTCGAAGGGTGGAATTGAGGGAATCTCAAAGATAGGGGGAGAGGCCCTTGGTCGAGGTGATTCACGGTGAGATCTATAGTAGCTTAGGACAATAGCTTGTGTGATAGCTTGTTGGTGCTTGAAGTTGTACTATTGACTAACTATAGTGAAAAACCTTTCCACTGGCAAAGTGCCCCCAGACGTAGGTGCGGAGTCACCGAACTTGGTAATCATCTTTGGTGTCGTTATTATTATCTGTCCATTACTTTGCTTGCGGTTTCCACAAGAAGTCGATACACAAGTTAAAGACTTTGTGTTCGACTTCCTGACTCGGCTACGATTCAGAATTTCAATACACATTATGAAGTACTAATACAAGTCTACTGGCCAAAGCAAGAGTAATGGAGCCTACAACAGTTGCGGTAACCCTGATTCTGTTCCCAACTCTTAGGTCCACCTCGCGTTTCCCATAATCTCTTCTACTTTCCAGTTTCTGTTCATCCGTACAGATTCATGCCCGGTATAAATACTCATGAATCGGAAGTAGAAAGATTAAGCTCAATAACGAGAATACCAGAAGGCGTGGATCCACCACCCTTCTTTAGATAATCCTGGAACTTCTTGCCGTCTCTTTTCCAATGACCGGACTGTTGGCAGTAGAAGCAGACTGATTCCCTTTCCTTTTAGCCTCCCTGACTTTAGGAGGGTTAGGAACCCGAGCTAGTCTCATCTTTACCGCCGCGTGCATAGGGGCTTTACCCTTGTCACCTCCAGCTTTGATGTTAGATCCCTTTCTGACCACTAGAACATCCCTTGGTATAAGCTTGACGTTCTTCTCAGCCATTACATGCTTTCATTGCAACTTTGAGATGATCTTGTCCAAATTATGCATATTATAGTTCATAAAGAATCCAACATAAGCACGAGGAAGGGATTGCAGAACAAAGTCTACAATTCCATCTCCTGTCCCATCCTAAGACTCGGTCTTGTCAGGTGTTCGAGATGTCCCTTCAACTTTAGGACGTGAGGACTAATAGAGCCGCCTGCTGACATTTTGCAGGAGAGGAATTGTTTAAGAATTTTGAATCTTTCGATCCGAGCCTTCTCCTTGAACATAACCCTTATCTGCGCCATCATGGTACAGTGGGTCCTCGAACAGTTCCATAAACTGCTTTTGGAAGTCTCCCTCCAAGCAGCCTAACATCACATATGCCACATTCCCAGAATCGCTAAGGTGCTTCCTGAATGCATCCTTAACGGCCCTTATGGCGTTAAGTGTTGGTTCCCCAGGGATAGCCTGGTCAAGGACGTACTCCCTGCGTTCCAACTTTAACACAAGTCGTAAATTTCTGTTCTAGTCTAGATAATTTGTTCCATTGAGCTTACACTTATCAAGTACATCCCTCAATGACAAATTAGACGAGTTTGTTGAATTACTAGCCATTTTCTGCATGAAGAAAGTAAATTTAATCAGAAATGATGAATAAATTTACGAAGATCCGAATTAAACACCAAATATCCGATTCTAAGGTTTAAAAACTTTAAACCAAGATCCCTTATTTGTCAATTGAAGTACGCTAAGGCGCACCGCTGCAATTGACCCATTTGGGTAGGACGTCCATCAAATTACAACCCGTGTAACTCTTGGTCAGGGTATGTGCAAAAGCACACGGCTTACCCTTTCGATGCCCCAGCTCGAACTCAGGCCGAGAATCGTGGTCGAGTCAACCAACCTTCACTTATGCATCCGTTTTGTGCAGATGCTGCGCTAAGGCGCACGACATCCCACAAGGTTGACCATTCCATATGGAACCCATTTTATCGATGCTCCGCTAAGGCGCATGACACCGAGAGAATGTTTCTACATGGGTGTGAATTTGGGTGGCATTTCACTTGACTCAAATTATGTTGTGATTTGGTTGTGTTTAATAATTCGAAAGTATTTTGGTACAATTACGAACCAGTCATCAAAAACCCGTGTTGTGACGTTTCTAATTGTATCATATACAATCTTCTTTTGAAGCCGTCATTTGCAACCCGTGCAAACATGTTTCAAAATTGAACTCATCCATCACAACCCGTGCGATGATGGTTCACAACGCTTTAATCATGCAAACAATTAAAATCGATTTTAATCTTTGCATGTGAGGTGATGGCTTATAAGCTTATAAGCTAAGCATGCAAGCATACAAAAATTATCTAATCATTCAAACAAGCATCATAAAGTGTTTAAATATGCATCAATAACCCATCTTATTCTTAAGATTCTACGAGACATCACATCTTCTCGTCTTTCTCATTCGGGCTCCCACTAGCTCTTGGACTTCCTCCAAGACTGTTATTGTACTCGATTTTCCATCCTTCTCGACTTTGAGTAGCAATTACTTAATACTCGGTTCGTAGACCGGACAATAAAATAATTACACTTTAAGGGCTCGAATGAAAGAATAATTACACGCTAACACTAACGGTATGCAAACCGTGAAAGCGATAAAATTCTAATGGGCTACTAATGCATCATAATCTCATCACATCATCCAACATGTTATCACACAAACATGTTATCAAATAATATGCAATATTCCGGTTTTAATTTTGCCAAATTGCTTTGTCGGGTTTATCGAAACTAGACCTTTTCGAAAAACGGTTTATCGAAACTGATCAAATTTGAAAGTTTTCGAAATATTGGATTGCGGGTTCATACCACGGACAAAATCAACGTGCACGAACCAAGTCGGGCCCAAGCTCAATGGGCCGAAGCCTATTGGGCCGAGCCCAACACCACGGCTCGATTTGGGCCTAGGAAAGCCCAAATCGAGCTTGCCTCCCTTCTCGGCCTCGGCCAAGAAGGGGGACGGCCCCAGTCACCGCCGGCCTCCCCCGGCCTCTGGTGACCTCCGATCCGGCTCCCCGAGAGTGTCTTCTCGGACCCGACAAATCCAATAAAAATCCGAAAAATTCCAAATTCAATATATTTTTCAAAAATAACATATTTCATGCAATTAATCCAAAAAGCATTAAAATCATGTTATCAACAAATATGGCATTTATATCATTACAAAACCGAAATAACAAACAAGGATCTCGAAGTGGTAGACCGGCTCTAATACCACTTTTAGGTTCCGGGGCATTCTAATCACGTTCATGGCAGCGGAAGCAACCTATAAACCGCCCGAACCTGCGCAAGATCGACTACCAAGTTAGATCCTTAGGAAATCGAGTTTTCGGGTTTTACCAGAATCTGCCCAGCAGAAAACAGAGACTTTTAAGCTCCATATCTCGAGCTAAAGATCTCCAATTACTTCGGTTCTTTTTGGATATTAAACCTCAGCCAATTCTCTACATCTTTTGTGTTTTGTTCCGAACCTATTTCAGACGAGAAGACCTCCTTTTGGAGCAAAACATTTTTCTCATCTCACTGGACAGACTCAGCGGACCAGTCAGCTTCTCGGCCTTGTATCTCCCAAACCAGCGCTCTTCTGGAAAACAAGTATTTCACATAAGTTGTAGCCCTTTGACTTATCTTTCTAACGCCTTTGGTTTCAGGTCAATCAAAGCTCGGACGAAGCGGCTATGGCTCACGCAATATAGGTCGCCGGAACTGGACAATCTGGACAGTTTCTCCATTCTTGCTTTTACTCTTTGTTGAATCAAGAAAGAAGAACTATATGATCTTCTTCTCTAGAGCAAGTCCACACCAAGAGGATGATCCTTAAGATCCTTCACAAAGAGCCTACTAGAACAATTATGTGAAGAACATGAGAGCAAGAAGAGAGGAGAGGGGGAGTGTGAGAGAGAGAGAGTAAATGAGGTTGAGAGTGTGAGTGATTAGTTCAAGAGATAGTTGTCTACTTCATCAACTCATAAGCATGGGTCAAAAAGTGAAAGCATGGGTTTAAAGGTGTCATTGGCCATACCCCTTAAATCACTCACCTCTTAATCAACAATCACCAACTAAGCATGGTGTGTGTGGCCCCCACCCTTGGACCCACCAAGGTGGCCCGCCACTTGGGCTTGTTGGGCCGGCCATGTGACCTCATGGGCCGAGCCCAATGGGCTCGCCCATGTGGTCGCGTGCCGTGTCCAAAAGTTGTCCGACCCTTTTGTCGTTACTTATCAAACAAAGTCCGACGCGACATCAACGAAAATCTCAGTTTTCTCGATTCGGTAATTATTCTCTCAAACCGAACCAATGGCCCAAAACCTTCAGTTTTGTCCAAGTATTGCTCCTCAAGAAACGTTAAAGTTTCCTTGTCTCAAGTTATCCGTCTTGTATGTGTGTGACCCTCCAAGCTCATGCCACCATTGGCTGTTTTATTCATTACAAACGATGACAAACTATTACAGACATTTACAAATTATTCCAATTGGAACCTAGGGCACAAATGCTATCAAGCGGTACTTGATGATTTTCAAGACAAGAGTTTCCATAACCGGTTTTCGGTGGTGTTGCAGAGGCACACTTGATGGATCTCGGGTTTAACAAATCCATAGCCGGTTCTTGGTGGTGCTATTGAGAGCACTTGATGGATTTTGTGATTGATTAATCCATAGCCATAGTTGGGTTGTGTTTTCTGAGATGCACCTGATGGATTCTATCATTTGATGTGAGGATAGACTACTTGTCCTTAATATCTCAAAAATTTACGTTAGGCGCTTAAGAGAAGCACTAGCAGAGCTAACTACGTGAGTGTGATAGTGTGGCCGATATCTATGAAAGACAAGCGAGAAGTCTTTCTAGAGTACTCACTGAAACCGAGGCAAACGCATGGCCATAAAAGCGTGTAAGTTGCAATGCAGAACTAAGTATTATTCTGAAGGTCTGATATGTGCTGCGGGGCGTATCAACCGAAGCTGAACAAGTTCAAGACTCAGTTCACTTGTTCAAAGTAAGTTGTTACCTCACCTCACTATGCATCAATTCAAGTCGTAAGACATTGATGCTTAAGTATCACTACCTTCCCTTCTCAGGAACATGTCTGTTTTTCAAAGGGTTTTGTTCAAGACCATTTGTGGGGGATTGTTGGAGAAATGGCATTGATAGCCCATCATGTAGAGCTGAACCGTTTCAGACAATTAATCCAAGAGATTAATTTCCCAACGGTCAGATTATTAAACAATTTTTTTTAATTAATTATGTATTCAATTTCCCAACGGTAAGAAAAAATATTTCCACCTATAAATAGTGAGCTCCCCTCACTTGTTTCTCACAACAAATTTTTTTATAACAAAAGCTCTCATACTAGAATCGCGAATTACTTTTTTTGTTCCGGTGTTCGGTCGTACCAGTTCCACCTCATGTACATCGAGTGGGCGATGTATCGGAGGTCCGTGCTGAACCTCGGGAGCTACCGGTTCGGATCACCACCCTGTCCACCAGAAATATAGCTTCCAGGTCAGTGGCAAGAGGCCACGATACAGAAAGATTTGTTCTTCTTCATCTATCCACATGATAGGTCCAGTTCCAGCATATAAACAGTTGAGCTAGCGTTACAACCTTACTATTCGGGTCAAGTTACGAATCTGCCTTCTCTACAACCGGGTATTATAAAATTACACCGATAACACACATAAATTAGCCCTTGACCAGACTTATAATTGCGAGCCTCCCAAATATTCTACATCCACATGGTTGCCCATTGCAACCCTTCTTTTGAGTTAGAACTAGCGGAGACACTAAATTGACCCTAAAAATAAGAACAAAAGTATATCTATCTAACCTCATATGCCTCCCACGTATCCCCGAGAAAAGGACATTGAAATAACAGATGTTCTGCTTGATCTTATAGGAGAGCTCACACAACGGACATAGGCCATCAAAGTCAACCTCCTTTCAAATTAACATCAATTTAGTAGGAAGGCATCCAACGGATACCCTCCGCAAGAAGTTCTTCACCTTTGGCGGCATCTCAAGGTTCCAAATTGTCTTCGAGCGGGGAGATCGACCGACAACCTGCCACCTCCCCTCGACTTGCCACTTTAATACTTAATTAATTAATTAGTTAATTATGTTTGAAATTTGAATGGTATTTTTAAATTTGTAAACACAATTGTCAATTATGCTATGCATGTCCGGACTTATTTCCAAGAGCTTACCGCCACCAACGACACTACATCTCGCTGCAGACCACCGATTGCTTCACCTCAAACTTAAATTTGAGATCTCAGTTTCCATTTTGTTGGTCAAATATACCCAAATAGTTATCGATTAAATTTCTCAAACAATACATGTATTGATTTGTTAACATCTCATTTTCCAGTTTCCATTTTATTCAAATCTTAGAGTTTCCAGCTTCTTTTATTGTTTTCATTAATTTTGTAATTAAAAATAATGTTATTTATAGTTATTATCATCTTTAAATTATAATACATGTGATAAAATTTTCAACTATTTATTCTGTGATGATTATTAATAAATATTAATTAATAAAATATTACTTAATAATTATTATAATAAATTATTTAAATATATATAAGAGAAAACATTAATTTATAATTAATAATAATAAACTATTAATTAGGGGTTAGGGTTGGGTTGAGGGATATTTTGAAAAATTGTTAAAGGGCAATTTTGTATTTTGAACAAGAAATTTAACATAATTAGATGGAAAATAGTAAAGTAAAAAACATAATAGTTAGGAAAATGAAATTAGGTATATTAGAGAGAAAATGATTGATACTTAGATGTATTCAATTCAAATTTTCCCTTTCCTCTTTATTCAACATCCCGTCTCATTTGTCAGCTTAGTTCTGTGTGCAAATTAGATTTTGTTTATCAACACCGTTTTCTAAAAGGAAACAAGGTAAATCCTTTTAACATAATACTAATAATTTTCAATAATCCCCATTCCTTCAACATGTTCGTCATTCAGAGTATTAGATTTATTGGTAAATATTTGAAAAGTCAGTGAAAAGCTAGACACTTTTCTCGTTTTGTACTACTTAGAGTTGTTAGAGTTATGCCCCAGTCCAATATAAAAGTGATCTACAGATGTAATGATTTATCATCTTTCCAAATTAATAAATCGGCATATATTACTAATGTGTTGTAGTAATATATCGAATGTTGAAATTCTGATCAGCTAGTCGAGCAAGATGCCACACACAATGTTTCACAGAATGCTATAACGTTGTGTCTGACTTCTTGCGTAGATAAAGCAGGACAGTAAATATAAAGCTCTAAGTAATGACACAGCAGATTGTTTACCCAGTTCGGTGCAACGTCACCTACGTCTGGGGGCTCTCAGCCTAGTGGAAAGATTTCACTTATCAGTAATCCGTCAGAACATATAAGTACCTGTGATCCCTCCTAGATCTATACTTTATGCTACGTCTTACAGTGCAATCTATCTCAGGGCTCCCCCTGAATCCAAGAACGTCTTGATTCCACTCTTCGAGCAATCGCCTTGCTCTGTCGTCTTCAAGTCTTCTTCAAGCTTGGTGGTTGCGTGCAGTCTTCAAACTCACGACTTCAGTAAACCCTCAATCACCTAACTCTCTATAGTTATGTGATACATAAAGTCCTAAGCTCAATCTGCAATTTCTCAGCCCGCAAACCTTCATGTCTAAGAACCTTGCAAATTGTTGCTAGGAAACAAATAAAGAACCACACGATTGCTAAGGGGGTAGCCTAAGCTTTTATAGCAATCGTGGATGAGTACTAACCCTAAAAGGTTTCCTTTTAATCACCGTCTTTCTTCTTTTCAGATTAGGAGTCGTTCTGCTCTTTCCTAATCGTTTTCTTGCTGCACTGCCGAACCTGCACTTTCCTGATTTCTGTCGATCAGGATGCTTGCCGAGATGTCGTCAACAATGTTACACAAGATGTCGTAGAAGATGTTTCGACATTCTTTGTAACATGTTTCTTCAGTTCCTTCAAAATCAGCCAATCTCGAAAAACGTCGTAACTACAATCTCCCCCTTTGGTTATTTTTAAGGACAGCATTCTTCGTTGCATTCTTCGTCGCATTCTGCGTCGCATTCGTCGTCTCGTCGATCGGCAGTGTCGTCGCGCGTATCGTCGCGTCTTGTGTCTTCGCGTCGCGTTGTCTCTATCTTTCTTCCTTGTATCATCGCGCGCGTATTTCTAATTTAAACTTACTCCCCCTTGCTGGCTTGAAAAGCGCCAAAACTTACACAAATATTTCAACAAGTCCGGGAAATAAGCAAAATGAATCCAAACATAACTCACACTTGCTCTCAATCAGCTGTCGAGAGCAAGAATGATACATTGTTCACCAAATATTACAAACCATAAAAGTTGTTCAGTAGTTCAAGAGTTAGAGAATTTCATAAGTCTTTTCAAATAGAGCTGCTGTTGGAACTGGCAGTCTCTGTAGCTTCTGTGGAGGCTTCTTGGGTAGCATCTTCTGGATCATTTGTGGGATCATCTTCTGAGCCTAGAGGAGACATTGACTGCAGCAGGTTGGCGCAGTGAGTTCGGCGCTGCGAGAGGTGCTTCAGAGCCGTCTTTAAGTTTGCAATGTCATCATCAAGCACTTCAATTTCTTGTTTGAGCATGACGGCATCCCTGCTGGTAGTCCTTGTGAGAGGGACGGCACTTGTGGCTCTACTGGTCTTTGCCGTGGCTTCTGGCCTGACTAGATCAGGAGCATGCCTTCCTTCAAACAATTTGTGGCTCACCACAATTACTCCTCCTCTTTTCCCCACCTTATCCGTCGTTTTCAACACGCCAGGGTGTTGATGTACGAGTAATTCAGAGATAAGGGATGGAAAGGCTCTGGGAATTTTCACAGCAAGAGATCTAGCATGGCGAACAAGATGGTCAATCACAAATTGTCCAAAGTCAAGTTTAGATCCAGTACCTATTTGGTAGATATGGATTGCCAGTTCAGGTTTGATTGATGATGCGTGGGTCGAGGGCGCCCAGTTTGCAACTCCAATTCGAAAGAGAATGGAGTACTTGGAAGTCAGATCTGAAGCTGCCACTGTCCCTTTGGATGGCCATGTTCTGCTCTTGTCTCCGGTGATTTCTCGGAGGACTTTGCTCAGATCGGGTGGTGGCACAAATCGAACCCTCTTCATTCCCAGGAATTCATTGATGATGTCGGAGGTGATGTCAAAACGGATGCCTCTGATATATACTTTATCAAACTCTGGAGCATCTGGGGTACCAAATGTGGTAGGCAAGTTGGCAATGAATTCTTTTACCAGGAGGGGATAGTGGTTGCCAATGTCGGAGACGGTTCTCATCAATTCCGCCTTCTCCAGGAGCTGTATAATGGCCTTTAGCCCAAGCAGCTCCGTCGACAATGTCTTCTCTGGGTACGCCGTTCTCTGAAATACAAACTCCTACCTCTTTGCTGTAAGGTTTTGGAGCGTTCTAGATCGTCATCGTGATAGCGGAAGCAATAAAAAGATAATCTACTCCAAACCTTGTCCAAGAACATTTAAACCATTAAATCCCAAAGCAAAATCTATTCCACAAGATGTTTACCTTTAAGTCTTGTTTGAATCGATAAAGAAGAACGTTCGGATCTTCTTCTCTAAAGCAAGTCCACACCAAGAGGATGATCTTCAAGATCCTTCACTTAATTGCCTACTAGAACAATTAAATGAAGAACAAGAGAGCAAGATGGAGGAGAAGAACAAGGGGTGGCCGGCCACACTAGAGAGAGAGAGATTTTGTGAGTGTTTTGTGATTAAAATGATTAATGAATCAAAGTCTTGCATTTAATCCATCATCCAACTCACAAGTATGGGTTTAAAGTGATTGGTATGGGCTTAAAGGTGCTTTAACCCATACCCCTTAAATCACTCACCTCTTAATCCACAACCACCAACTAAGCATGGTGTTGTGTGGCCCCCACAATGGCCCCACCAAGTGGGCCGGCCATATGGCCTTATGGGGCCCTTATTGGGCCGGCCATGAGGCTTCATGGGCCGAGCCCAATGGGCCCTCCCGTGTTGTCTCATGCCGTGTCCAAAAGTTTCCCGACCTTTTGTCGTTACTTATCAAACAAAGTCCGACGCGATATCGAAGAAAAACTCAATTTTTCTCGATTCGCTAATTATTCTCTCAAACCGAACCTATGGCACAAAACCTCCAGTTTTGTCCATATACTTCTCCTTAAGAAACATCCATGTTTCCTTGTCTCAAGTTATCCATCTTGTATGTGTGTGACCCTCTAGGCTCATGCCACCGTTGGCAGATCGGCGCAAGACTCGCTCTTGCCCGATCCATCATAAGTGGTCTCTAGTAAAACATTATGATTACCCAAGGTGCACGATGATCGATGATTCGACTTAACCTTTGTGCGTACAAGTCACCATCCTTTTATCTCTAGATATCCCGATTGATCTCAAGGCATAGAGTCGTCTCCCTTGTTCAATCAATCATTGTTACTTGATATGCGAGATGACTGAGGACTGATAACCCGTATCATTTGCATGGCCATGCTTTTCCTCTCAGTCAGGCTCCATCAAGAGGCCTTCTAACGGATATCTTTCCCATACCGTAGTATGAGGGGTAAATCCCTTAGCCGTCTTTCGTGTCACTCATGCAACCCGTTCCGCCACCCAATCATGCTCTTCATAGCAATCCTTTTACAGAAAGCGTTTGGCGCAAGTTAAAGCCGTACGTTCATTGCACAGTGTTCACAAAGACTCCTTGGTCTAAGGACGTCGTGACAAGCTATCGCATCTGAATATGTTTATGACTTAATCTATGAAAACACTATTCAATGCGGGTCGTCCGATATCAATCACCTCATGATATCTATGATATGGTTCCAGGATCCCACATCCTTATGACAAGTAGAACTACGTCATTAAGAACCATCCTCATACTGGTCGCTTTCAAGGAAGCATAGGTTGACCAGGGACTCGTTAAGTGTGATCCGTATAGACTTATGGTTCTACTACTTTAGTGGTCATAAATCAGATCATGCTTAACATATTACTTCAACACATAAGTAATATAAAGCCGTTTATATTTATACATTACAGACGATGATATTTGTACATAGACGTTTACAGGCTAATACCAATTGGACTAGGGCACAAATGCTATCATTTGCGCCTTCTGCTGAGTGAAACGACACGTTGTCGTAAGTTACACTCATGGTTTTCGTGGCCGTCTTCAGGGCCTTCTTCTTCCTTTCTTCCTCAGCAGGGGCCTCTTCAAGGTCATCATCAGTGGATTCATCTATCAACCTCCTTGTTGCAATTACTTTCTTCCCCTTTTCTTTGACATGCGATTTTTTTCTTTTTGTTGCTGGGGCCTCCAGCATCCTTGAACTCCTTCCTCTTTCTTCTTTCTTTTAGTTTTCCAACCATAACAGCCAAACTTTCATTTTCTTTTAGAACTTTCTCCTTCAGGGACAACATCACTATGTGTGCCGTTTCAGTAGCTTCTTCCGTGACATCTTCTCTGACATTCTGAGGGTTTTCTTCTGTGTTGTTGGTGGTAGCATCCTTGTTCTTCTCAGCTTCTTCCAGATCGGTCTCTTCGTCTCTGGTTTCTTCTTTCTCTTCTTCTTCTTCCTCGGCTTCTTCCGAGTCAGCTATTTCTTCCTCTTCTATAACATTTTCTGTGGCTTTTGGTATGACATCTGTTCCTTCTTCTTCTCCTCCCTCTCCTTCCGCAATGCGTTCCAGCCCATGACTGACCGGAGTCAGATCCTCCTTTTCTTCTTCCGGACGTATCAGTTCTTCTACCACACCTTCTTTAGGTGGGTCCTGGTTTTCCAGTAGTGATTCTAATAGATCACTATTTCTAGAAGTATCAGCAGAGAAATCGTTACCTGTTGGTGTTGGAACAGCGACGATTTGCATGGAGGCCTCTCGATTTTCCTGGCCAAGATCGTTCTCTCTTTCTGGCCCAGTTAGGTCAGACATCGAGAAGGCAGCACTTCCGGTCCGGGACTTCTTGGGAACTCGAGTAAACACTGGCATTGGGGCTTTCTCTGGTGAAGCCTCTTTGGGAATTTCTTCTGACTTCTTCAGGGTTTTTGGCCCTTTGATTCGAACTCCATGCTTGTTTGTCTTCGCTCTACTGCTTGTGGAGCCTTTTGCTTCGGCTTTCTTTGAAGCGGTGGCTTCCTTTGGGGCTACTGTGCTTCTAGTTTTCACCATTATTGTTTGAGAGATTTGCAGAGAGTGAATGGTGAAGGAGATGAGAGCGAGCACAGAGAGTAGGCAGTCTAGGTTTTTGAAAAACGATTCAAATCTTCTGTAGCGTCTGACTGTATCTTTCCTTTTCTTTTATATGGGCTTTTGATATGCCTGGCCCAATGACATTTGTTGGTTTTTAGACCGGTTCATGAAGAGGTACCAACGCTTCCTCTCAACCGTTTCTGTTTCTCTTTTACTGGTCGTTGATGGAACACAGACCAAGTGATGATCTGAGATCCTCAAATCTGTTTGCGTCTAGTGCCTTCGTGAAGATATCAGCTAGTTGCTTCTCTGTTGGGATGTGCTCTAGGATGATCTTCTTGTCTTCGACCAATTCTCGAATGAAGTGATGTCTAATGTCAATGTGTTTGTTCTTGCTGTGTTGGACAGGGTTTTTGGATATGTTGATCGCACTGACATTTTCACAATACAAAGTCATGGCATCCTGTCTGACATTGTATTCGACTAACATCTGTTTCATCCAAAGTAGTTGTGTGCAGCTACTCCCAGCAGCAATATACTCCGATTCGGCAGTGGACAGGGCAACACAGTTTTGCTTCTTACTAAACCATGATATGAGGTTGTTGCCAAGGAAGAAGCATCCTCCAGATGTGCTTTTCCTATCTGATGTGTTCCCAGCCCAATCGGCATCACAATACCCCACCAAGGTAGAGGATGTGTCGAATGAATATAACAATCCCAAGTTTGTAGTCCCAGAGATATATCTAATAATTCTTTTGGCTTGGGATAGATGACTAACCTTAGGATTAGCTTGATATCGTGCACATACTCCGACAGAGTAGGCAATATCTGGTCGACTCGCGGTGAGGTAGAGGAGGCTACCGATGATGCTCCTGTACAGATGTTGGTCGACGGCTTCTCCTGGATCATCTTTAGTTAGCTTGACATGTGTAGCTGCTGGTGTCCTTTTATGTGAGGCTTTCTCTAGCCCAAACTTCTTGACAATATTCTTCGCATATTTGCTCTGAGATACGAAGATGCTATCCTTTTGTTGTTTGATTTGGAAGCCTAGAAAATAAGTAAGCTCTCCCACCATGCTCATCTCGAATTCTGATTGCATCTGTTGAATAAATATCTCTACCATCTTGCTTGACATTCCTCCAAAGACAATGTCATCGACATAGATTTGAGCTATCATTAAATTTCCATCTTCGTTCTTCACAAACAAGGTCTTGTCGACTCCCCCTCTAGTGTAGCCGCTTCGGATGAGGAATTTTGTGAGCCTTTCATACCAAGCCCTTGGTGCTTGTTTCAAGCCATAAAGAGCTTTCTTTAGTTTATACACATGATCAGGATAGTGAGGGTCAACAAATCCTTTGGGTTGTGACACATAGACTTCTTCATTGAGATCTCCATTCAAGAAGGCACTTTTGACATCCATCTGGTAGAGCTTTATCTGTAGATGACATGATATCCCTAGCAAGAGACGAATTGCTTCAAGTCTCGCCACAGGAGCAAATGTCTCATCGAAGTCGACACCCTCAATTTGAGTATACCCTTGAGCAACTAACCTTGCTTTGTTGCGAGTGATGTTACCAAGCTCATCGGATTTGTTCTTGAAGATCCATTTGGTGCCTATGATGTTTCCTTCACTTGGTTTGGGCACCAGTTCCCATACCTGATTTTTCTCAAATTGAATCAGCTCTTCTTGCATAACATTGACCCAATATTCATCATTGATGGCTTCATTGATGTTTTGGGGTTCTGTCTTAGAAACGAAGCAGATATTTCCGATCATCTCGTTATAATCTTCAGGAGCTTTTGACTGAGTCTGTACGCCTTCATTCAGGTTTCCAATAACTCCAGAGATGGGATGGTTAGTGTGGACTCTTCGTGAGGGATTCTTGTTGCTAGTTTCAGGAACTTCTTCGTTATTGGGGACATCATCTTCTGTTTTGCTGCTAGCATCTTCTCTGACATCTGGAGTAGCATACTACTTGACATTGTTGGGAGGATAGGCTCCGTCTGCGTCTGTCGCATCTTCTGAGGCATCTTCGCAGTCGTCGTCAACAACAACATTGATTGATTCCATCATGGTCTTGCAACGTTTGTTGAAGACTCGGTATGCGCGACTATTCCTTGAATAGCCAAGGAAGATGCCTTCATCGCTTTTTGGGTCAAGCTTTTGGCGAGGCTCTCTATCAGCCAGTATATAACAAGTGGAGCCAAAGATATGGAAATACTTAACATTGGGCTTTCTCCCCCTCCATATTTCATAATGAGTTACTGACATACCTGGTCGGAGAGTGACTCGATTGTGGATATGGCAAGCAGTGTTAAGTGCTTCTGCCCAGAAGTGAGTTGGTATGTCTTTAGCCAGCATCATAACTCGCGCCATCTCCTGTAGAGTCCTGTTCTTGCGCTCAACGATGCCATTCTGTTGAGGGGTGATTGGTGCTGAGAATTCATGCGCTATCCCTTCTGAGTTGCAGAAATCAGCAAACTTGCTGTTTTCGAATTCTCGACCATGATCACTACGAAGACAGATGACTTTGCCAATTGTCTCTCCTTTTTCTCGTTGGACTTGAATGCATAGATTCTTGAAGATTGAGAAGGTGTCTGATTTGTCACGAGGGAAGTCAACCCAAGTGTATCGCGAGTAATCATCTACACATACAAAGACATATCGTTTTCCTCCAAGGCTTTCAACTTGCATTGGTCCCATGAGGTCAACATGTATCAACTCAAGTACTCGAGAGGTGGTGATATGCTGAAGCTTCTTGTGTGACATCTTGGTTTGCTTTCCAATTTGACATTCTCCGCAGATCTTTCCTTCAACTATTTTTAGGTTTGGGATTCCGGTGATAGCCTGCTCTGAGATTGCCTTTTGCATACTTCTAAGATTTAGATGTCCAAGCTTTCGATGCCATAGTTTGGTTTCTTCTACTTTGGAGACAAGGCACTTGGTTGCTTCGGTATGTGTCTCGGGAGACCAGATATAGCAATTGTCTGTTGAGCGAACTCCTTGTAGAATAGTGACCTGATCGATGTTGTTAACTATACAGGCTTCTTTAGTGAATTTCACTACCAAATCCTGATCACAGATCTGACTGATGCTAATCAGGTTTGCTTTAAGTCCTTCTACAAGTAATGCTTCAGTCAGACAGGTGGCTTCTGGATGCTTGAGCATTCCTTTTCCAATGATTCGAGCTCGGATTCCATCTCCAAACGTAACAAAGCAGTTTGTATATAATTTAAGATTGGAGAGAAACTCTGGAGTACCTGTCATGTGTCGAGAGCATCCACTGTCGAGATACCAGTCCTTGTTCGTTGAAGCTCTTAATGATATATATGCAACATTAGCTCGATAGGTCAGGTTCTTAGGTCTCCATTCAAGGTGAGTTGTCTTCGGAGGAGATGGGAGATGCCTTTGATATTTCTGAGCTTGCTTCCTCTTAAGAAGTTGAAAACAAAAAGGTCTGATATGACCTGGTTGACCACAGTAATGACATATCCATTGATATTGATAAGCTGGTCTTCTGTAGCTTTGTTGTCTGCGTGGTGGATGTCTTCTGACAGTTTCTTGACAGGAACAGGTTGTAGATGATGTTATGGCTTTTGTTGTAGGTCGTCCTGTAGGATGGGTTGGGGCATCCTGTTGTTTCTTGTCAGCCAAGGCTTGTTGTGGGACAAACTTTGTCCCTGTTGTTGAGGGGACAGCATGTGTGTACCCTAGTCCCGTCGTATCTTTGGACTGTTTTCCCACTGATAAAATCTTGTCAAGGCTATCTGTGCTTGGATTCATCATCTTACCGATTTAGTCATGAGACTAATTTCTCCATTAAGTCTGGTGATTTCTCGTTTCAGCTCCACGATTGTCTCTAGAAATCTAGACTTGTCGTTGGTAAGACTAATTATCCTTTCGCCTTGTTGATCAAGTATCAGAGTTTCCTTGATCCATCTGGTGTGCAAGCCTTTGTATGCCTCGACTAGTTGCTCTTTAGTCCAATTCTCATTTGGAGTTGGATCATTATTGATGTCGACAGCATTATCAACATTACATGTAGGAGTAGTAGTAGTGAATGCAACAAAGTTGCTTACCTCTTCAGATCCACTATCTTCATTGTCATCATCTGATAGAGTGGCATTGTATCCTCGTTTTTGTTGTTTGAGGAAATTTGGACATTCTCTACGGAGGTGACCGAATCCTTCACATTCATGACATTGAAGCCCCTTTTTGTTTTCTTCCCCACTCCTGTTTGGTCTGTCAAGACTACCTCCAACTTGAGCTTTTTGTGGAGCATTGTTTCTGGCATTTGCTGTGACATTCCGTCCACCCATTCGACTAAATCTTCTCATGGCTTGGTTGTATTTTTTTGTGAGAAGAGCCATTGTAGCCTCGATGTCTTCATCAGAATCCGGATCTTCAGGATCTGGTTGCTTGTGTGTTGAGCTCTTGAAAGCAACTCCTTTGTTCCTTTTGTCGATGTTGGGTAGAGACAACTCATAGGTCATTAGAGACCTCATCAGCTCATCAAATTTCAAGACCTTGAGGTCATGAACTTCTTCAATTGCCGTGATCTTCATCTTGAACCTAGGGCTAAGAGCACGTAGGGTCTTTCTTACCGATTTTTCATCAGACATTGGTTCTCCCAGAGAATAGGATTCATTGGCTAGATCGCGAATGCGAACATTGAAATCTGCAATTGATTCGTCTTCCTTCATGATGAGGGCTTCGAAGTTTGTAGTCAGGTATTGCAGTTTCTGTTCTCTAACCTTAGTTGTTCCTTCATATGCTACGGCCAGGATGTCCCATGCTGATTTGGCAGTTGTGCATGTGTTGATTAATCTGAACACGTTCTTGTCAACACCGTTGAAGATAGCATTCAGAGCTCGAGAATTTCCCAGTGATTCTTCATCTTCATCATCGGTCCAGTCTTTTTCTGGTTTTGGGCCGATAGGATTGCCATAACTGTCACTGAGTTGTGGTGCATTCCAACCATTGAGAACAGCCTTCCATGTCTTGTTGTCTAGCGACTTCATGAAGGCACACATTCGAGCCTTCCAATAGCCATAGTTGCTTCCGTCTAGAACAGGTGGTCGATTTATGGATCCTCCTTCTTTGGTATTGTCCATCTTTGATCAAAATATTTGTTTAGGAACTCACCTAAAGCTATAGGTGCCCCCTCTGATACCAATTGAAATTCTGATCAGCTAGTCGAGCAAGATGCCACACACAATGTTACACAGAATGCTATAACGTTGTGTCTGACTTCTTGCGTAGATAAAGCAGGACAGTAAATATAAAGCTCTAAGTACTGACACAGCAGATTGTTTACCCAGTTCGGTGCAACGTCACCTACGTCTGGGGGCTCTCAGCCTAGTGGAAAGATTTCACTTATCAGTAATCCGTCAGAACATACAAGTACCTGTGATCCCTCCTAGATCTATACTTTATGCTATGTCTTACAGTGCAATCTATCTCAGGTTCCCACCCTGAATCCAAGAACGTCTTGATTCCACTCTTCGAGCAATCACCTTGCTCTGTCGTCTTCAAGTCTTCTCCAAGCTTGGTGGTTGCGTGCAGTCTTCAAACTCACGACTTCAGTAAACCCTCAATCACCTAACTCTCTATAGTTATGTGATACACAAAGTCCTAAGCTCAATCTGCAATTTCTCAGCCCGCAAACCTTCACGTCTAAGAACCTTGCAAATTGTTGCTAGGAAACAAATAAAGAACCACACGATTGCTGAGGGGGTAGCCTAAGCTTTTATAGCAATCGTGGATGAGTACTAACCCTAAAGGGTTTCCTTTTAATCACCGTCTTTCTTCTTTTCAGATTAGGAGTCGTTCTGCTCTTTCCTAATCGTTTTCTTGCTGCACTGCCGAACCTGCACTTTCCTGATTTCTGTCGATCAGGATGCTTGCCGAGATGCCGTCAACAATGTTACACAAGATGTCGTAGAAGATGTTTCGACATTCTTTGTAACATGTTTCTTCAGTTCCTTCAAAATCAGCCAATCTCGAAAAACGTCGTAACTACAAATGTAATTTGATCTATGTTATTACGTGTATAACCACTAATAGTAGAACTGTAGATCAGAAAGAATTACGTTTGATGAGTCCCTGATCAGCTAAGCTTATCAATGAAGCGATCAGTATGAGACGAACTCCTTGTGATCACGCTCTACTGATCATGGCAAAGTATGTGCCGGAGTTATATCATAGATATCATCAGGTCGATGATATCGGACAACTCAATTGTGAGTATGCAACATAGATACTGTCATGAGATACTCACAGATCGTAGCTTGTCATTATATCCTAAGACCAAGGAGTCTTTGTGTGCACTGTGTAATGAATCTCCAAGTTTGACCTAGTCTAACGTTACCTGTAAAAGGGTAGCCATAACGGCTGTGATTGGCTTGGTTATAAATTACATTGGTGAACTCGAAAGACGTTTGAGGGATTTATCACTCATACTTCGGTATGAGAAAGATATCCGTTTAGGCCACTTGATGAGTATGAGCGAAGGAATAGCACGACCGTGTAGGTGATACCTTAGTATCAGTTTTCAATCATCTCAGATATCAAGAAACAGTGATTGATAAATTAGGATGTCGATTCTATGCCTATTGATCAATCTGGATACCGGTTTGATAAAAGGACAGTGACATGTACGATAACAGGTTGAGTCGAATAATCGATAATCACAAACGTTGGGTAATCATAATGTCTTGCTAGAGACCACTTATGATGAAAAGGGTAAAATAGTAATTTTACCAGTTTGCCAACTGTTCGTGAGCCTAGAGGGTCACACGCATTAAGCACAATACATGACAAATAAGCATGGATGGAAATTGGGAGAATCCGGTTTTCAATTTAGTCAAATTGAAAACGATTCGGTTGATTTCTGGCCTAGGGTTTTAACCAAACGATTGAAGAAATCAAATTGAGGAAATTGAACCGATTTATCTAAACCAAAATTAGAACTCAGTTTTATGGGTTTTAGTTTGGATTTAGTTAAACTGGCTTAAAGCCCATTTAGGGTTTTAATTGATGAATGGGGAAAGAGTGCAATTAAGAGTTCAAAGGGGTAAGATGTGTAATTATTTATTTGAAATTCAAAATCAGATTTTTTGGTTTAATTTAAAATTAATTACACAAATATTTTATTCCCTTTTTAGCTCATATTTTCGGCAACCTCTTCCATAATTCCTCCCCTCATTGCCGACCCTCTCAAGTTAATTCCTCCACAGATTTCTTGTCAAAAATTCTCAAAAACATCCATTAGCAAGTGTGTGAGCGAAAACCATCCGTGGTTGTTGTGCTTGTGTGTGAAAGAGATCACCACGGGTTCCAAACAATGAATATCATGCAGCGGACTTTATGTAACCGTGGTGATCGTAAAAACTTGATCTTAATGCCATTTGAACATGTTATAAACATAATTAAAGATCTGATATTTACCTCTTGTAATCGACAAGAACACTAGCGTAGTGTTCTCTCTATCAAGTCCACACAAACACACAACCGAAAATGGTTTTTCACTCAATCTTTTTGCTAGAAAATTAGAGAGAAAACTTGAGCAATATTGGAGGTAGAGAGAGTGAGAGAAATCGGCAATGAGGGAGAGAGAGAGGAGAGGTTGTTGCTGAAAAATTCAAGGATAAAATGAAATAGATATTATGTGATTTTTAATTTGAAATTATATTGAATTTCAAAATAAAAATTGCATTATCTATCCCTTTATTCTTTCTTATTTTCATTTGATCCCTCTCCTATCTTAAATCTCTAAATGGGCTTTAAGCCCGTTTAACTAAAATCCAAATTAAACCCATTAACTTGAGTTCTAATTTCGGTTTAGTCAAAACGGCTCAATTTCCTCGAATTGATTTCTTCAACCGTCTGGTTAAAACCTTAGGCCAGAAAACTACCGAATTGTTCTCAATTCTCATCCATAATTATTGTCATGTATCGTGCTCAATGCGTGTGACCCTCTAGGCTCACGAATAATTGGCAGCCTGGTAAAATTACTATTTTACCCTTTCCATCATAAGTGGCCTCTAACAAGACATTATGATTATCCAATATTCGTGATTATCAATTATTCGACTTAACCTGTTATCGTACATGTCACTGTCCTTTTATCAAACCGATATACAGATTGATCAATAGGCATAGAACGGTCATCCTAATTTATCAATCAATGTTTCTTGATATCTGAGATGACTGAAACCTGATACTAAGGTATCACCTGCATGGCCATGCTATTTCTTCAGTCATACTCATCAAGTGGCCTAAACTGATATCTTTCTCATACCGAAGTATGAGTGATAAATCCCTCAGACGCCTTTCGAGTTCACTAGTGCAATAAATGCCAAAGCCAATCGAAGCCGTTATAGCTACCCTTTTACAGATAACGTTAGACTAGGTCAAACTTAGGAATTTGTTACATAATGTACAGAAAGACTCCTTGGTCTTAGGATATAATGACAAGTTACGATATGTGAGTATCTCATGACTGGATCTATGCAGCATACTTACAATCGGGTTGTCCGATATCATCGACCTGATGATATCTATGATATAACTCCGGCACATCTTTGCCATGATCAGTAGACCGTGATCACAAGGAGTTAGTCTCATACTGATCGCTTCAGAAGAAGCTTAGCTGATCAGGGACTCTATCGAATGCAACTCTTTCTGATCTATAGTTCTACTATAAGTGATTACACACATTATGACATAGATCAAATTACATTAGATATATTACTACAACACATTAGTAATATTTTGCCTTTTGCCTTTTATTATGTAGAATAATGATGTCCGTTACAATATAGATTGAAGAATTATTTTGGACTAGGGCACAAACCTAACAATCTCCCACTTGCCCCTAGTTCCAACCTAAGTTCCAATCTACCCCCATAGACTTCACGTGCGCCTCGTGCTTAGGCTGCGATAAAGCCTTTGTTAGGGGATCAGCAACATTGTCATCAGTCGGTACATAAGCAATCTCCACATCACCGTTATCAATATATTCTCTGATAATGTGATACTTCCTCTGTATGTGTTTAGTTCTGTTGTGGAATCTAGGCTCTTGAGCTAATGCTATGGCCCCAGTGTTGTCACACAACAAGCTTACCGGATCAGATGCTCGCGGCATTACATCTAATCCGGTTAGAAAGCTTCTAACCCATACGGCTTCCTTAGCTGCTTCTGCTGCAGCTATGTACTCAGCCTCTGTTGTGGAATCGGCAGTTGTGGCTTCCTTGAAGCTCTTCCAGCTGAATGCTCCGCCATTTAACACGAATACAAATCCTGCTTGTGATTTGAAATCATCAGGATCTGTCTGAAAGCTAGCATCAACATATCCTGTGACTGCTAGTTCTCCATCCTTCCCACCATACACTAGGAATGCGTCTTTAGTTCTCCTTAGATACTTTAGGATACTCTTGACAGCAGTCCAGTGCTCCTGGCCTGGGTTAGATTGATATCTGCTGGTACAGCTTAATGCGAACGAGACGTCTGGTCTCGTGCAAATCATGGCATACATGATGGATCCCACAGTCGAAGCATATGAGATCTTACTCATTCTGCTTAGCTCATGAGGAGTCTTAGGACTCTGTTGTTTGCTAAGCTTAATGCCATGTCGCATGGGTAGGTATCCCTTCTTAGAATCAAGCATTGAGAATCTTCTCAACACCTTATCTCTGTAAGTGCTCTGACTTAGGCCCAATATTCTCTTGGGTCAATCTCTGTAGATCTTGATGCCCAAAAGGAAAGCAGCATCACCTAAGTCCTTCATCGAGAAGCATTTCCCTAACCAAGCTTTAACTTCAAGCAGGGTTGGGATGTCATTCCCGATGATCAGTATGTCATCGACATATAGCACTAGGAATACTATTTTACTCCCACTCGCTTTCTTATATACGCAAGGCTTACTTTCGTTTTTGATAAAACCGAATTCCCTTACGGCTTCATCAAAACGAATGTTCCAACTCCGTGATGCTTGCTTTAATCCATAAATGGATCTAAGCAGCTTCCAAATCTTTCCGGGATTCTCTGGATCAACAAAACCCTCGGGCTGTGTCATATACACATCCTCTTTTAAGTTCCCGTTAAGGAAGGCGGTTTTGACGTCCATCTGCCATATCTCATAGTCGTAGTATGCTGCTATGGCTAGAATGATCCGGATAGATTTGACCATAGCCACAGGTGAAAAAGTCTCGTCATAATCGATACCTTCGATTTGGCGATAACCTTTCGCAACCAGTCTAGCTTTATAGGTCTGAGGCTTTCCATCCATGTCGGTCTTAATTTTGTAGACTCATTTGCAACCGATGGGTTTTATCCCAGGGGTTTGATCCACCAAGTTCCAGACTTGGTTATCTGACATGGATTTCATTTCCTCATTCATGGCGTTCTGCCATTTTTCGGAGTCTGGACTGGCCAAAGCTTGTCTGTAGGTTTCTGAATCATCCTGATCCACCAACATCAAGTCATTTCCTTCAGTGGCTAGGAAGCCATATCTGATAGGAGCTTGACGAGATCTATCAGACCTTCTTGGACCATCTGGAATGGGTGTCGGGACTGGTTCTTGATCAATGACCTCTTCTGGCTCCTGTATTTCTACATTCGGCGTAGTGGGTTGCTCCGTATCTTCTTGTATTTCTTCAAGATGCACGACACTCCCACTAGCTCTTTTGGAAATAAATTCCTTTTCCAAAAATACCCCTCCTCGAGCAACAAAAACTTTGTTCTCGCTGGGTTTGTAGAAATAGTACCCTCTTGTTTCTTTAGGGTACCCTACAAAGACACATTTGTCTGATTTGGGTTCGAGCTTATCGCCTAGCAAACGCTTGACGTAAGCTTCACATCCCCAAATCTTAAGGAAAGCTAATAAGGGTTTCTTCCCGTTCCATACTTCGTATGGAGTGCTTTCCACTGCCTTTGTAGGAGCCCGATTCAATATGAATGCGGCCGTTTCTAGGGCATAGCCCCAGATGGAGATAGGAAGATCAGCCTGACTCATCATTGATCGAACCATGTCAAGCAAGGTCCGATTTCTCCGTTCTGATACACCATTCCTTTGAGGTGTTCCAGGCGGAGTTAATTCAGAGATGATCCCACACTCCTTTAAATGACTGTGAAAATCTTGGTCTAAGTACTCACCGCCTCGGTCAGATCGAAGCGCCTTTATACTTTTACCAAGCTGGTTCTGTGCTTCGTTCTGGAACTCTTTGAACTTGTCAAAGGTTTCCGACTTATGTCTCATAAGATAAACATACCCATATCTACTGAAGTCATCAGTGAATGTAACGAAGTAGTGAAAACCTCTTCTGGCCTGAGTGCTCATGGGCCGACATACATCGGAATGTATGAGGCCTAGTAAGTCACTCGCCCTTTCACCTAAACCGGCAAAAGGTGCTTTTGTCATTTTGCCCATAAGGCATGACTCGCATCTCTCAATTGAAGTGAATTCAAACGGACTTAGAAGCCCACACTTGTGAAGTGTTGAGATGCGTTTCTAGCCTATATGGCCTAAGCGGCAGTGCCATATCACAGTCTGGTTTAAATCATCGGATTTAACCCTTTTGTTACTGATATTATAAATCGAGCTAGTGCCAGTGTTTTGAATATTAAGAATATACAAACCACCAACTAATGAAGCATTGCAATAAAACATGTTTTTCTTGAAAATACTGAAAATTCCATTATCAATTGAAAAATGATATCCTTCCTTGTCGAGCAAGGAAATTGAAATAATATTTCTGCGAAACGCAGGTACACAATGAACATTATTTAAAAATAAAACTAGCCCACTGGGCAAACTGAGACTAATATCTCCTACAGCAGTTGTCGAGACTTGATTGCCTTCGCCAACTCGTAGGTCCGCCTCGCCCTTGCTCACTTCTCTTCTACTTCCCAGAGCCTGCACATTAACACAAATGTGAGATTCTGCACCGGTATCAAGTACCCAAGAATCTGAAGTAGATAAACTGAGATTGAGCTCAATAACAAATATACCTGATCCTGAAGACGTGGAGGCTCCACTCTTCTTAAGAAACAACTTGTGTTTCTTGCAATCCTTCTTCCAGAGCCCCAGTCCTTGGCAATAGAAGCAGACGACATCCTTCTTAGGATTCTCAACAGCCTTTGGAGCTGCTGGACCCTTAGGTTGTCGAATCTTCCCTGCTAGGTGCATAGGAGCCTTACCCTTGCCCATGCCGGCTTTCTTGAAGCTCACTTGCTTGTTGACCATAAGAACCTCCTTGGTTTTCCCCTTGAGATTCTTTTCAGCAGTCACGAGCATATCATGAAGCTCTGACACGGTTTTATTCATGTCATGCATATTGTAATTTCCAACGAATTCACGATATGCTTCTGGAAGTGAATGCAGCACAAAGTCTGCAGACATTTCCTTGTCCACAGGATGACCTAGTCTGGTCAAATGTTCCAAAAGACGTTTCATCTTAAGGACATGAGGACTGACAGGAGCTCCAGCCTTTAGCTTGCAAGACATCAGTTCAACGAAAGTGTCGTATCTTTCGACACGCGCTTTCTCTTTGAACATTTTCTCGATCTCAGCCATACAGACTTTAAGATCGTCGGAAATGTCCAAGAATTGTTGCTGCAAGTCAGGCACCATACTGCCCATCATGATGCACTGCACGTCAATCCGGTCGCTAAGGAATTTCTGGTAGGTATCCCTTAGCGCCCTTGAGGCGTTCAGTGCTGGCTCAGTAGCTGCTTGTTCCTGGGTAAGGATATAATCCTTACGTTCATGCTTGAGAACGAGTCTCAAATTCCGGTTCTAATCGAGAAAGTTTACGCCGTTAAGCTTATCATTCTCGATTAGTGACCTAAGCGCGCTACCAGAGTGATTCGTGTTTGCCATATTATATCTACACAGTAAACAACTTTTAATCAGTATTAATTACAATTGAAATTGGAGATTTAATTATAAAACACTTTCTGATTCTAACTTTAGAATCTGAACCAGGATCCCATCATACTCTCAATTGAAGTGAACGGAGGCTCACTGCTCCAATTGAGTGCATCAAGATAGGAGTAAATCCATCTACAAGACCATGTAGTTCCTGGCTAGGGTCTGTACTTGTTAGTACGTGGCATACCCTATACTGATACCCTAGGTCAGCCCTAGCTGACAATCGTAGACAAGTCTACCAAGCCTGAGCTATGGATAGAACTAATGTGACTACTACGCGGAGGCGCACGCACCCACACAGAACTACTCATCTCATCCAGACTTCTTCTCTATGAATGTTAAGCGGAGGCGTACCGACATCCATAGGGTCAAAGCCCTTTTGAGTGCCCAAACTTGGATGGTATCACGCTTGACTTGTAATTATTTGCGTTTAAGTGAATTATAAAAGTCTGATTGTATATCGATACAATCTTAATCTGGAATCATCAATTGCAAATTCATGCAAAGATGATCCCTTAGCAGGTTACATGCGAGTCTGATTAAATTCCGATTTTAATCTTTGCATGTGGGTGATAGCAAATCATACATAAACTTGTATATTTAAACTATCATACATTCATACATTCAAATATACAAATGTCACAATAAAATATGCATAGCTAAGCCCATCTAAAGTTCTTAAGAATCTAGCAAAACCGATCCTAAAGACATGGTCTTCAAGATCCAAACTTGCTCCATTCTTGTGAACTCCCACTGGCTTCGAGCCTCCTCCAATCCGAGTCTCCCTCTTGACTTGATTCTTGTTTCGGTCTTCGTGATTACATATTAAAATAAATTAAATAAAATACAAATCTCGACACACAGGCCGTATTTACGACAACCCAAAATTAAGCAACACGCAGGTTGCAAAACCGAAATTAAAATGCAAATCTAATGGGCTTAGCTAGCATAATGTGGAAAACATCATGTTATCAAAGATCATGTTATCCATCAACATGCTGATCAAACAAATAATTTTTCCAAATTTTATCTTTCTTAAGTGTGGAAAAATTCCGGTTTATCGAAATCGGACGGTTTAATCGATTAATTGATTTTTGGACCGGTTCTCGCTGGTTTATTGAAACCGAACAAAATCTGAAAATTAAATTTTTAGGGTTTCAAAATATCCTCGCGAACCAACCGGTTCAGCTCGAATCTGGTCGAGCCGAACCGGCTCAACCGTAGGTCGCCCGCGGAGGCAACCACGGTGGCCCGTGAGGGCTGCCGAGGTCGCCCGCGGAACTGACCGTGGTCGGCCACGGGAACAACCATGGTAGCCCGCGAGGGCAGCCATGGTCGCCCCTAGGGCAGACCCTGGTCGCCCGCGAGGCAACCATGGTGGCCCTCACGGGCTGCCATGGTCGCCGGCGGCAGCGACCATGGTCGCCCGCGAGGGCTGCCATGGTCGCCCGTAGGCGACCCTCGTCGACCCATGGTGCTGACCATGGTCTTCCCTAGGGCATTCCATGGGCCACCAAGGGACTCGACCTGGTCGGCCATGGCTAACCAGAGAAACCCCAATAAAAATTAATTAATTTTCCAATTTTCAAAATCAATCAAATCTGAAAAAAATTTCGATTTACATGCATACTAATGATGAAGAACACATATAAACATAAAAAATATCAGATTTAAACATATACAAATAAACATAATAAGCATGCCTCTGATACCACTGAAAGAGATCACCACGGGTTCCAAACAATGAATATCATGCAACGGACTTTATGTTACCGTGGTGATCGTAAAAATTGATCTTAATGCCATTTGAACATGTTATAAATATAATTAAAGATCTGATATTTACCTCGTGTAATCGACAAGAACACAAGCGTAGTGTCCTCTCTATCAAGTCCACACAAGCACACAACCGAAAATGGTTTTTCACTCAATCTTTTTGCTAGAAAATTAGAGAGAAAACTTGAGCAATAATGGAGGTAGAGAGAGTGAGAGAAATCGGCAATGAGGGAGAGAGAGAGGAGAGGTTGTTGCTGAAAAATTCAAGGATAAAATGAAATAGATATTATGTGATTTTTTAATTTGAAATTAAATTTAATTTCAAAATAAAAATTGCATTATCTATCCCTTTATTCTTTCTTATTTTCATTTGATCCCTCTCTTATCTTAAATCCCTAAATGGGCTTTAAGCCCGTTTAACTAAAACCCAAATTAAACCCATTAACTTGAGTTCTAATTTCGGTTTAGTCAAAATGGCTCAATTTCCTCGAATTGATTTCTTCAACCGTCTGGTTAAAACCTTAGGCCAGAAAACTACCGAATTGTTCTCAATTCTCATCCATAATTATTGTCATGTATCGTGCTCAATGCGTGTGACCCTCTAGGCTCACGAATAATTGGCAGACTGTTAAAATTACTATTTTACCCTTTCCATCATAAGTGGCCCCTAGCAAGACATTATGATTATCCAATATTCGTGATTATCGATTATTCGACTTAACGTGTTATCGTACATGTCACTGTCCTTTTATCAAACCGATATCCAGATTGACCAATAGGCATAGAACGGTCATCCTAATTTATCAATCACTGTTTCTTGATATCTGAGATGACTGAAACCTGATACTAAGGTATCACCTGCATGGCCATGCTGTTTCTTCAGTCATACTCATCAAGTGGCCTAAACGGATATCTTTCTCATACCGAAGTATGAGTAATAAATCCCTCAGATGCCTTTCGAGTTCACTAGTACAATAAATGCCAAAGCCAATCGAAGCCGTTACAGCTACCCTTTTACAGATAACGTTAGACTAGGTCAGACTTAGGTATTTGTTACATAGTGTACACAAAGACTCCTTGGTCTTAGGATATAATGACAAGTTACGATATGTGAGTATCTCATGACTGGATCTATGCAGCATACTCACAATCGGGTTGTCTGATATCATCGACCTGATGATATCTATGATATAACTCGGACACATCTTTGCCATGATCAGTAGAGCGTGATCACAAGGAGTTAGTCTCATACTGATCGCATCAGAAGAAGCTTAGCTGATCAGGGACTCTATCGAATGCAACTCTTTCTGATCTATAGTTCTACTATAAGTGATTACACACATTATGACATAGATCAAATCACATTAGATATATTACTACAACACATTAGTAATATTATGCCTTTTATTATGTAAAATAATGATGTCTGAAATTCTGAATCGTAGCCGAGTCAGGAAGTCGAACACAAAGTCTTTAACTTGTGTATCGACTTCTTGTGGAAACCGTAAACAAAGTAATGGACAGATAATAATAACGACACCAGAGATGAGTACCCAGTTCGGTGACTCCGCACCTACGTCTGGGGGCACTTTGCCAGTGGAAAGGTTTTTCACTATCAGGTAGTCAATAGTACAACTTCAAGCACCAACTATCTATCACACAAGCTATTGTCCTAAGCTACTATAGATCTCACCGTGAATCACCTCGACCAGGAGCCTCTCCCCCTGTCTTTGAGATTCCCTCAATTCCACCCTTCGAGCAAGCCTATGCTCGGTGTCGTTGTCTTCTTGGACGGCGTTGTGAATCTTCAATCACAAATAAAAACCCTAACCGATCCAAACACTTAGTCTTCGCGACTCAAGGTTTGATCGGAGCAAAAGTCCGTTCTAATGAATCTTAATCAGACTCTCAACACGCCGGTGGTGCACGGTTAAGAGCTCTGAGAAATCTTGCAATTTAGAACAAGAACGGATGATCTGCTAATGGGAAGCCAATGGCTTTTTATAGCAGCTCACATTCCTAATCCTTCTCGGATCAGAAACAGGAAAGTCAGGCAAGTTGTTGCCGCCTTCCACGACAGCTGGAAGTCGTCTTGCCTGTTCTGACTTCCTGATTAAATCAGGCAAGTCGAGTTTCCGCCTTTTGCTGACGTGTAACTGCCAGCTGGAAGTCGCCTGACTTGTCGACGTCACTCTCTTGCGCTCCAAGTCTTCGTGGCGCCTTTCTTCCTTCGCTCCAAGCTTCGTCGAAATAGGAAAGCTTCAGTTCTTTCTTAATCCGGATCGCAACAAGTCGCTCCACATGTCATGTAACATGTTGCACGACTTCTTACATTTGCGCTAAAAAATCATGCCAACTATTAAACGTAGCAACAATGTCCGTTACAATATAGATTGAAGAATTATTTTGGACTAGGGCACAAACCTAACAGTGTGGACTCGATAGAGAAACACTGTTTTGTGTTTTAATCGATTGACAAAGGTAAATTTTCAGATTGAAAAAGCTTTATAACATGCTGAATTTTTCATTAAGATCCTTATTCTTTTCGATCACCATGGTTAAATAAAGCTCCGCTGCCTGAAATTATTGATTGGAACCCATGATGATCCCTTTCAAGAGTTAAATACTAGGGATAATTCCAGATGAATACCCATGGATGTGTCACATTATCACATGACAACATTTAGAATATTTCGTATCTGGGTGACTACCCATGAATTTCAGTTTTATCACTTTTGGTCTTTCCGTCCATTTCCATTAGTTCTTAACATTTTAACGTGTGCAAAGACTAAAATACCCTTAAGAGATAAGTAGATTGTTTTTAAATTGAATGAAATGACACAAATACACTTCACTAATCATTTAATTTTCAAAACACACACACACTCTCTCTCTCTCTCTCTCTCTCTCGTAAGAGCTTGTGCCCTAGTCCAAGTCTTTTCTATGTAATCTTCTGTTTAGAAATGAATGACATTTACATTATTATTGTATTATGATAATGTGTCAAGCGATAACTTCATCTAAAGTCGTTAGTGTTTACACAAGAAAAATAGAACCTTTAGATATAATAAAGTTATACTTGACGTATCCCTAGTCGAGTACTTATCTATAAGTGACTAGTGTCATGATGACCTAAGATCAAGTCCTGTTGATCAAGGTGGTGGGACTACCAAAGTCATATCACAAATATCATTTGGAGGATGATATTGGATAACCCGCGGTGGAGTATGGCGCATAGATCAAGTCACCAACGCATACTCCATCATCGTTTGACCACTGTCTTAATACCTTGAAGGTTGATTTCTGGCCTAGGGTTTTAACCAGACGGTTGAAGAAATCAAGTTGAGAAAATTGAACCGATTTATCTAAACCAAAATTAGAACTCAATTTTATGGGTTTTAATTTGGATTTAGTTAAACGGGCTTAAAGCCCATTTAGGATTTTAATTGATGAATGGGGAAAGAGTGCAATTAAGAGTTTAAAGGGCTAAGATGTGTAATTATTTATTTGAAATTCAAAATCAGATTTTTTGGTCTAATTTAAAATTAATTACACAAATATTTTATTCCCTTTTTAGCTCATATTTTTGGCAACCTCTTCCATAATTCCTCCCCTCATTGCCGACCCTCTCAAGTTAATTCCTCCATAGCTTTCTTGTCAAAAATTCTCAAAAACATCCATTAGCAAGTGTGTGAGAGAAAACCATCCGTGGTTGTTGTGCTTGTGTGGACTCGATAGAGAAACACTGTCTTGTGTTTTAATCGATTGACAAAGGTAAATTCTTAGATTGAAAAATCTTTATAACATGCTGAATTTTTCATTAAGTTCTTCGTCTTGTTTCGATCACCATGGTTACATATGTATCGGCTGCATGAAATTTAACGTTTGGAACTCATGGTGATCTCTTTCAGTGGTATCAGAGCATGGTTGTTATGAACATTATTCAACATGTTTAATTCTGAATTTTATTTTGTTTATGTGTGCATCACCTTAGTATGCATGTAATTGAAAAAAAAATTCAGATTTAATTGATTTTGGAAAATTTATTTTTTTTGGTGTTTCGGGTTAGCCATGGCCGAGCCATGGCTGACCAGGGTCGAGACCCTTGGTGGACCATGGAATGCCCTAGGGCAGACCATGCAAGCTTTCACAGTTTGCATACTGTTAGTGTTAGCGTGTAGTTATTCTTTCATTCGAGCCCATAAAGTGTAATTATTTTTTGTCCGGTCTACGAACCGAGTATCAATTGTAATTGCTACTCGAAGTCGAGAAGGATGGAAAATCGAGCACAATGACGCTCTTGGAGGAAGTCCAAGAGCTAGTGGGAGCCCGAATGAGAAAGACGAGAAGATGTGATGTCTCGTAGAATCTTATGAATAGGATGGGCTATTGATGCATATTTAAACACTTTATGCTTGCTTGCTTGAATTATTAGAAATAATTGTATGCTTGCATGCTTAGCTTATAAGTTTATAAGCCATCACCTCACATGCAAAGATTATAATCGATTTTAATTGTTTGGATGATTAAACCGTTGTGAACCATCATCGCACGGGTAGTGATGGATGAGTTCAATTTTGAAACGTGTTTGCACGGGTTGTAAATGACGACTTCAAAAGAAGATTGTACATGATACAATTAGAAGTGTCACAACACGGGTTGTTGGTGACGGGTTCATAATTGTACCAAAATACTTTCGAATTATTAAACACAACCAAATCACAACATAATTTGAATCAAGTGAGATGCCACCCAAATTCACACCCATGTAGAAACATTCTCTCGGTGTCGTGCGCCTTAGCGGAGCATCGATAGAATGGGTTCTATATGGAATGGTCAACCTTGTGGGATGTCGTTGATAGCATTTGTGCCCTAGTCCAATTGGCATTGGTCTGTAAACGTCTATGTACAAATATCATCGTTTGCAATGTATAAATATAAACGGCTTTATATTACTTATGTGTTGAAGTAATATGTTAAGCATGATCTGATTTATGACCACTAAAGTAGTAGAACCATAAATCTGTACGGATCACACTTAACGAGTCCCTGGTCAACGTATGCTTCCTTGAAAGCGACCAGTATGAGGATGGTTCTTAATGACGTAGTTCTACTTGTCATAGGGATGTGGGATCCTGGAACCATATCATAGATATCATGAGGTGATTGATATCGGACGACCCGCATTGAATAGTGTTTTCATAGATTAAGCCATAAACATATTCAGATGCGATAGCTTGTCACGACGTCCTTAGACCAAGGAGTCTTTGTGATCACTGTGCAATGAACGTACGGCTTTAACTTGCGCCAAACGCTTTCTGTAAAAGGATTGCTATGAAGGGCATGATTGGGTGGCGGAACGGGTTGCATGAGTGACACGAAAGACGGCTAAGGGATTTATCCCTCATACTACGGTATGGGAAAGATATCCGTTAGAAGGCCTCTTGATGGAGACTGACTGAGAGGAAAAGCATGGCCATGCAAATGACACGGGTTATCAGTCCTCAGTCATCTCGCATATCAAGTAACAATGATTGATTGAACAAGGGAGACGACTTTATGCCTTGAGACAATCGGGATATCTAAAGATAAAAGGATGGTGACTTGTATGCACAAAGGTTAAGTCGAATCATCGATCATCGTGCACCTTGGGTAATCATAATGTTTTACTAGAGACCACTTATGATGGATCGGGCAAGAGCGAGTCTTGCGCCGATCTGCCAACGGTGGCATGAGCCTAGAGGGTCACACACATACAAGACGGATAACATGAGACAAGGAAACATTGATGTTTCTTAAGGAGAAGTATGTGGACAAAACTGGAGGTTTTGTGTCATAGGTTCGGTTTGAGAGAATAATTAGCGAATCGAGAAAAATTGAGTTTTTCGTCGATATCGCGTCGAACTTTGTTTGATAAGTAACGACAAAAGGGTTGGGCAACTTTTGGACGCGGCATGAGACAACACGGGAGGGCCATTGGGCTCGGCCCATGAAGCCTCATGGCCGGCCCAATAAGGGCCCACACAACACCATGCTTAGTTGGTGGTTGTGGATTAAGAGGTGAGTGATTTAAGGGGTATGGGTTAAAGCACCTTTAAGCCCATACCAATCACTTTTAACCCATACTTGTGAGTTGGATGATGGATTAAATGCAAGAATTTTATTCATTAATCATTTAATCACAAAACTCACACAAAAAACTCTCTCTCTCTCAAGTGGCCGGCCACCCCTCTCTTTCTCCTCCATCTTGCTCTCTTGTTCTTCATTTAATTGTTCTAGTAGGCAATTAAGTGAAGGATCTTGAAGATCATCCTCTTGGTGTGGACTTGCTTTAGAGAAGAAGATCCGAACGTTCTTCTTTATCGATTCAAACAAGACTTAAAGGTAAACATCTTGTAGAATAGATTTTGCTTTGGGATTTAATGGTTTAAATGTTCTTGGACAAGGTTTGGAGTAGATTATCTTTTATTGCTTCCGCTATCTCGACGATCTAGAACGCTCCAAAACCCTACAGTCGTGCGCCTTAGCGGAGCATCTGCACAGAACGATGCATAAGTGAAGGTTGGTTGACTCGACCACGATTCTCGGCCTGAGGTCGAGCTGGGGCATCAGAAAGGTAAGCCGTGTGCTTTTGCACATACCCTGACCAAGAGTTACACGGGTTGTAATTGGATGGACGTCCTACCCAAATGGGTCAATTGGAGCGGTGCGCCTTAGCGTACTGCAATTGACAAATAAGGGATCTTGGTTTAAAGATTCTAAACCTTAGAATCGGATGGTTGGTGTTTAATTCGGATCTTCGTAAATTTATTCAACTTTTCTGATTAAATTTACTTTCTTCATGTAGAAATGGCTAGTAATTCAACAAACTCGTCTAATTTGTCATCGAGGACTATACTTGACAAGTGTAAACTCAGCGGAACAAATTATCTGGACTGGGACAGAAATCTACGACTTGTGTTAAAGTTGGAACGCAGGGAGTACGTCCTAGACAAGGCTATCCGGTGGAGCCTGCTGCCAACGCAACGAGGGTCGTTAAGGATGCGTACCAGAAACACCTTAGCGACTCTATCGACGTTGCGTGTGTCATGCTGGGCTGCATGGAGGCGGACCTCCAGAAGCAGTTCATGGAGCTATCCCATGATCCGTTTGCAATGTTTGCACATATCAAGGATATGTTCAAAGAGAACGTACATATTGAAAAATACACTGTTCTCCTAGAACTCATTGCCTGCAAAATGTCAGCGGGCAACTCCGTAGGTCTACACGTCCTACGCATGAAGGGACATCTCGATCATATGACTAGTCTCGGAATGACTATGGAAAAAGAGATGGCTGCGGATTTTATTCAGCAATCCCTTCCTCATGCATATGGTGGGTTCGTCATGAACTATCACATGCATGACATGGACAAGACCGCATCGGAGTTGCACAGCATGTTAGTGACTGCTGAAAAGAGCATAAGGGGCAGTGTGCCCAAAGGTGTTCTGATGGTCAAGAAGGGATCCGGCTTCAAAGCTGGTGGTGATAAGGGCAAAGGCCTAATGCACCTGGCGGGAAAGAACAGACGACCTTTCATTACTAAACCTTCCATGCCCATGAAGGGCAAGGGGAAGGTAAAGGAGTCGGTCTGTTTCTACTGCCAAAAGCCTGGTCATTGGAAGAAGGACTGTCAGCAACTGAAGGAAGATCAGAAGAAGGGCGGTGGGGCCGCTACTTCGTCAGGTATTCCACTAGAGCTAAATCTTTCTACTATAAATGCTTGGGTACTAGACACTGGAGCTGAGTCTCATGTCTGTGCGGATGTGCAAGTACTGCGTAGTAGAAGAGATTTGGGGGAAAACGAGGTGGACCTTAGAGTTGGGAACAACGTGCGAGTTACCACAACTGCTGTGGGTTCGGTTGACCTTGTTTTGCCCAGTAGGCTTGTAATAGAACTTTTTGATTGGTTTGCGTACCTGCTTTCAGCAGGAATATTGTATAAATATCCCTTCTTGAAAAAGAAGGTTATTATTTTGATATTAAGAACAGGTTTTTTAATATTATGCACAATAACATGTTTTATGGAAATGCTCACACTGTTGGAGGTTTATGTAGGGTTTTGGAGCGTTCTAGATCGTCATCGTGATAGCGGAAGCAATAAAAGATAATCTACTCCAAACCTTGTCCAAGAACATTTAAACCATTAAATCCCAAAGCAAAATCTATTCCACAAGATGTTTACCTTTAAGTCTTGTTTGAATCGATAAAGAAGAACGTTCGGATCTTCTTCTCTAAAGCAAGTCCACACCAAGAGGATGATCTTCAAGATCCTTCACTTAATTGCCTACTAGAACAATTAAATGAAGAACAAGAGAGCAAGATGGAGGAGAAGAACAAGGGGTGGCCGGCCACACTAGAGAGAGAGAGAGATTTTGTGAGTGTTTTGTGATTAAAATGATTAATGAATCAAAGTCTTGCATTTAATCCATCATCCAACTCACAAGTATGGGTTTAAAGTGATTGGTATGGGCTTAAAGGTGCTTTAACCCATACCCCTTAAATCACTCACCTCTTAATCCACAACCACCAACTAAGCATGGTGTTGTGTGGCCCCCACAATGGCCCCACCAAGTGGGCCGGCCATATGGCCTTATTGGGCCCTTATTGGGCCGGCCATGAGGCTTCATGGGCCGAGCCCAATGGGCCCTCCCGTTTTGTCTCATGCCGCGTCCAAAAGTTTCCCGACCTTTTGTCGTTACTTATCAAACAAAGTCCGACGCGATATCGACGAAAAACTCAATTTTTCTCGATTCGCTAATTATTCTCTCAAACCGAACCTATGGCACAAAACCTCCAGTTTTGTCCATATACTTCTCCTTAAGAAACATCCATGTTTCCTCGTCTCAAGTTATCCGTCTTGTATGTGTGTGACCCTCTAGGCTCATGCCACCGTTGGCAGATCGGCGCAAGACTCGCTCTTGCCCGATCCATCATAAGTGGTCTCTAGTAAAACATTATGATTACCCAAGGTGCACGATGATCGATGATTCGACTTAACCTTTGTGCGTACAAGTCACCATCCTTTTATCTCTAGATATCCCGATTGATCTCAAGGCATAGAGTCGTCTCCCTTGTTCAATCAATCATTGTTACTTGATATGCGAGATGACTGAGGACTGATAACCCGAATCATTTGCATGGCCATGCTTTTCCTCTCAGTCAGGCTCCATCAAGAGGCCTTCTAACGGATATCTTTCCCATACCGTTGTATGAGGGATAAATCCCTTAGCCGTCTTTCATGTCACTCATGCAACCCGTTCCGCCACCCAATCATGCCCTTCATAGCAATCCTTTTACAGAAAGCGTTTGGCGCAGGTTAAAGCCGTACGTTCATTGCACAGTGATCACAAAGACTCCTTGGTCTAGGACGTCGTGACAAGCTATCGCATCTGAATATGTTTATGACTTAATCTATGAAAACACTATTCAATGCGGGTCGTCCGATATCAATCACCTCATGATATCTATGATATGGTTCCAGGATCCCACATCCTTATGACAAGTAGAACTACGTCATTAAGAACCATCCTCATACTGGTCGCTTTTAAGGAAGCATAAGTTGACCAGGGACTCGTTAAGTGTGATCCGTATAGACTTATGGTTCTACTACTTTAGTGGTCATAAATCAGATCATGCTTAACATATTACTTCAACACATAAGTAATATAAAGCCGTTTATATTTATACATTACAAACGATGATATTTGTACATAGACGTTTACAGGCTAATACCAATTGGACTAGGGCACAAATGCTATCAGTTTATACATATTAAATATGCAAAAATCGAGATCCAACATGCTCTATAATGTTAATGCTAAGAGGTTTAAAGCTAATGATTTAGACCAAACTCTAATCTGGCATTGTTGTCTAGGTCACATAAATGAGAAACGCATCTCAGCGCTTCATAAGCGCGGACTTCTGAGTCAATTTGAATTCCGAACGATTGATAGATGCGAGGTTTGTTTAATGGGCAAGATGACTAAAGCGCCCTTCACTGGTATAGGTGAGAGGGCAGGTGATCTATTGGGTCTAATACATTCAGACATATGTGGACCAATGAGTACACCAGCCAGAGGTGGTTTAGGCTACTTTATCACATTTACTGATGATTTTAGTAGATATGGTTATGTCTATCTCATGAGACATAAGTCTGAAGCCTTTGATATATTGAAGGAGTTTAGGACTGAAGTAGAAAACCAACTCGGAAAGAGTATCAAGGCACTCCGTTCTGATCGGGGTGGAGAATACTTATCCGAAGAGTTTCTTAGTCATCTTACTGAAAGTGGAATACTATCTCAGTGGACTCCGCCAGGAACACCGCAACTCAATGGTGTGTCCGAGCGAAGGAATCGGACATTGTTGGATATGGTTCGATCGATATTAAGTCACACTGATCTCTCGATCTCCTTCTGGGGTTATGCTCTACAAACGGCCGCGTTCATGATAAATAGGGCTCCGTCGGAAGCAGTGGAAGGGACATCATTCGAGAAATGGTACAGGAAGGAACTCGTTTTGTCTTTCCTGAAAATCTGGGCTTGCGAGGCTTTTTTAAAACGGTTGCTTGCAACCAAGCTTGAACTGAGATCAGATAAGTGCACTTTCGTCGGATATCCAAAAGAAACAAAATGATACTACTTCTACAAACCGAGCGAAAACAAAGTTTTTGTCGCCTGAGGTGGGATATTCTTGGAAAAAGATTTTATTTCCAAGACAGTCAGTGGGAGGACTATTCATCTTGATGAAGTTCTAGATGAGATAGTCACTCAGGAACCACTGGAAGACCCCTTAGAAGAAGTAGAGCCATAAGTGGTCGTTGAGCAAGAACCAATAGCTACAGTTAATGAGGAAGGTCCAAGGCGGTCTGAAAGGACATGTCATGCACCTATCAGATACGGTTTCCTAGTAACTGGAGGTGATGATTTGGTGTTAGTGGACAATGATCCAGCTACCTTTCGAGAGGTCCTGGACGGAACCGACTCTGAGAAATGGCTTGATGCCATGAGGGAAGAAATGCAATCCATGTCAGATAATCAAGTGTTGGACTTGGTGGATCAAACCCCTGGCGTAAAAGACATTGGGTGTAAATGAATCTTTAAAGATAGACATGGATGGCAAACCTCATACCTATAAAGCAATACTAGTAGCAAAAGGTTATAGGCAAGTCCACGGAATTGACTATGAAGAAACCTTTTCTCTAGTAGCTATGGTCAAATCTATCCGCATTCTACTTGCCGTAGCAGCTTATCATAATTATGAGATATGACAAATGGATGTCAAAAGCGCTTTCCTTAATAGGAGGTTAGCTGAGGACGTTTATATGTCCCAGCCTGAGGGTTTTGAGGATCCAAAAAATAAGGGAAAGATTTTCAAGTTGCTCAAATCAATTTATTGTTTGAAGCAAGCATCTCGGAGTTGGAATCAGCGTTTTGATGAAGTAATGAAAAAGTTTGGCTTCATCAAGAACGATGATGAACCTTGCGTATATAAAAAGGCAGATGGGAGCAAAGTAGTCTTTGCCAGAATCTGCCCAGCAGAAAACCGAGACTTTGAAGCTCCATATCTCAAGCTACAGATCTCCAATTACTTCGGTTATTTTTCGAGATTAAACCTCAGCCAATTCTCAACATCTTTTGTGTTGTGCTCTGAACCCAGTTCGGACGAGAAGACCTCCGTCTGGAGCAGACGAGAAAACATTTTCCCATCACGCTGGACAGACTCTGCGGACCAGTCAGCTTCTCGGCCTTGTATCTCCCAAACCATAGCTCTTTTGGAGAATCAGTATTTCACAAAAGTTGTAGCCCTTTGACGTTTCTTTATAACGTCTTCCGTTTCAGATCAATCGGAGCTCGGACAAAGCGGCTATCGCTTACGCAATTTCGGTCGCCGGAACTGGACAATCTGGACAGTTTCTCCATTTTTGCTTTTAGTCTTTGTTGAATCAAAAAAGAAGAACTATATGATCTTTTTCTCCAGAGCAAGTCCACACCAAGAGGATGATTCTTAAGATCCTTCACTTAAAGCCTACTAGAACAATTAAGTGAAGAACAAGAGAGCAAGAAGAGAGAGCAAGAGGAATTGATGAGAGTTGTGTAATTAATTCACTTGATATTTCTCTACTTCATCAATCTCATCAGCATGGGTCTAAAAGGTGATTGGTATGTGCTTAAAGGTGTCATTACCCATACCCCTTAAATCACTCACCTCTTAATCTGAAAGATATCACCACGGGTTCCAATCGATAAATATCATGCAGCGGACGTTATGTAACCGTGGTGATCGATGCAAGCACTGATCTTAATGTAAATTCCACATGTTATATAAATAGATATATATATATATATATATATTAAATCTGAAAGTTACCTCTTCTAATCGATGAAAACACAAGTTTAGTGTTTCTCTATTAGGTCCACACAAGCACCACAACGGAAGAAGGTTTTCACTCAAATTTTTGCTATGAATTTTGAGAGAAGCTTGACAATAATGGAGGACAAAAAGAGAGAGAGAAGTCGGCCTAGAAGGGGGGAGGAAGATGGGAGTGGTTGCTGAAAATTAGAGGAAGTTATGGAAAAATTGGAATTTTAATTTGAAAAAATTAAATTAAATTTTTCAAATCAAAATTGCATATCCATCCTCCAGCAACATGGTACATGACATGTGGAACAACTTGTTACGAGCCGCAGATTAGGAAAGTCTGAAGCTTTCCTATTTCGACAAAGCTTGGAGCGAAAGAAGAAAGGCGCCACGAAGACTTGGAGCGCAAGAGAGTGACGTCGACAAGTCAGGCGACTTCCAGCTGGCAGTTACACGTCAGCAAAAGGCGGCAACTAGACTTGCCTAATTTCATCAGGAAGTCAGAACAGGCAAGACGACTTCCAGCTGTCGTGGAAGGCGGCAACAACTTGCCTGACTTTCCTGTTCCTGATCCGAGAAGGATTAGGAATGTGAGCTGCTATAAAAAGCCCTTGGCTTCCCATTAGCAGTATCCGTTCTTGTTCGAACACGTGCAAGATTTCTCAGAGCTCTTAACCGTGCACCATCGGCGAATTGAGAGGGTGATGAATATTCGATAGAACGGATCTTTGCTCCGATCAAACCTTGAGTCGCGAAGACTAAGTGTTTGGATCGGTTAGGGTTTTTGTTTGTGATTGAAGACTCACAACTCCGTCCAAGAAGACAACGACACCGAGCATGGACTTGCTCGAATGGTTGAATTGAGGGAATCTCAAAGACAGGGGGAGAGGCTTCTGGTCGAGGCGATTCACGGTGAGATCTATAGTAGCTTAGGACAATAGCTTGTGTGATAGCTAGTTGGGCTTGAAGTTGTACTATTGACTACTTGATAGTGAAAAACCTTTCCACTGGCAAAGTGCCCCCAGACGTAGGTGCGGAGTCACCGAACTGGGTAATCATCTCTGGTGTCGTAATTATTATCTGTCTATTACTTTGCTTACTGTTTCCACAAGAAGTCGATACACAAGTTACAGAATTTGTGTTCGACTTCCTGACTCGGCTACAATTCAGAATTTCAATTGGTATCAGAGGAGGCACCTTAATCTCTTAGGTGATTTTCCTGCAAATCTGAGTAGCTAATATGGATTCAAAGGAAGGAGGATCTGTCAATCGTCCGCCAGTACTCGACGAAACAAACTATGGATATTGGAAAGCACGAATGTGTGCCTTCTTGAAGTCCCTCGACAGCAAAACCTGGAAGTCTATCATCAATGGATGGGAGGAACCTTACTATGCTGATGCACATGGAAATCAAACGAGCATTAAACCAGAAAAGGAGTGGACCATGGAAGAAGATGAAGCTGCCCTAGGTAATTCTCGTGCACTCAATGCTATTTTTAATGGAGTAGATAAAAATGTGTTTCGACTCATCAACACATGCACAAGTGCCAAAATTGCCTGGGACATGCTTGCTATTGCCTACGAGGGAACTTCAAAAGTTAAAGAGCAGAAGTTACAGACTAACTTTGAGGCTCTGACCATGAATAACGACGAGACTACTGCGGAGTTTAATGTGCGCATTAAGGATCTGGCCAATGAATCATATTCACTTGGCAAGCCTATGACCGATGAAGATTTGGTCAGAACGACACTGAGAGCCCTAAGTCCCAGAGTCAAGATGAATATCACCGCCATCGAAGAAGTCCATGACTTGAAGACGCTGAAGTTTGATGAACTCATGGGCTCACTAATGACTTTCGAGCTCTCCCTACCCCCTATTGAGAAGAAACATAAAGGTGTGGCTTTCAAAAGTTCTAATCAGAAGAACTCAACACATTCTGAGTCGGATAGTAACATCGAAGAAACTATCGCCATGCTGGCCAAAAACTACAACAGAGTCATGAAAAGATTTGGCCAGATGACAGGAAGAAAAGTCACCCGAGAAGTCAGAGACAAGCCACAGCACAAGTTTCAGAAGCTCGACAACACGGCTAACGATGAAGGACGAGGAGAACGATCAGGCAAAGGCGCTCAGTGCTTTGAATGTGAGGGATATGGACACATGCAAAGAGAATGTCCCAACTTCTTGAAGAAACAGAAGAAGGGATTCAATGCCTCTCTAACTGACAATGAAGATGAGGAAGACAGTGACCTTGAGCATACAAGTAACTATGTGGCTTTCACTTCCTCCACAATAGATCAAACAGCTGAAAGCTCAAAGAAGTATGACTCTGATGATGAGCTATCCGATGAGACTCTCAACAACGCTTACAACGAATGGTATGTCAAGTGGCTTGAAGACTCTCAGGTAATCAAAAAACAGAACGCTCTCATTCTTACTCTTAATGAAGACAAGTCAAGACTTCTCGAGACAACTGTCGATCTCAAAAAGGAAGTTGCTCGACTAAAAGGAAGCACGGACACACTAGATCAAATCTTGTCGATCAGGTAACCAGCCAGGAATATGGAAGGTCTTGGATATTCGAAAGAAGCATCATCATCGCACACCATCTTCGTTCCTCAGAAGTCTGTCCCCCAGAAGTCTCGTTAGAAGTCACCTAACTTCACGGCTGACCAGGCAACCAAAAAGCCTCTTACTCTGGCTGCTTCAAAAACCCAGACCAAAAGACACAACTGGGTTTGTCATCACTGTGGATGAAGAGGACATATTCGACCCTTCTGCTATTAGCTATATGGGAAGAGCTCGGTCAAGAAAAGGACCACCATCAAGAAAAGCCAACCTCAGAAGGAATGGCGAGTCAAAGAGGTCATCTATCAAGCTAACATCGCTTACACCGCTTTAAAGGCCTCAACCAGCAACGATTGGTACTTCGATAGTGGATCCTCTCGACCTATGACGGGTAATAGCTCTCTCTTGGCCACTTTAATACCATGCACGAATAGCTTCGTCACTTTTGGAGATGGAGTAAAAGCTAGAGTGCTCGGGAAAGGAAAACTCAATCTTCCCAACTCTCCATGTCTGAAAGAAGCTCTGCTAGTAGAAGGCCTCACAGCAAACCTCATCAGCATAAGCCAGATATGTGATTTAGATCTGGATGTCCACTTCACTCGCGACAAGTGCTCGGTCAAAGACGAACAAAACAAGGAAGTCATGATAGGCCACAGGTCCCTTGACAACTGTTATGTATGGTCTCCAACAGTCAGTACCTTGCCAACCAAGTGTCTTTTATCCAAAGCTCAAGAGACAAAACTATGGCATCAAAAACTTGGTCACATCAATTTGAGGAGTATGCAAAAGATTCTCTCTGAAAAGGCTATCATCGGAGTTCCCAACCTCAAGATCATTGAAGGAAAAATCTGTGGAGAATGCCAAATTGGGAAACAAGTCAAGACGTTACACAAGAAGGTACAACATCTTACTACTTCTCGTGTCCTAGAACTTCTTCATGTTGACTTTATGGGACCCATGCAAGTAGAAAGTCTAGGAGGGAAGAAGTACATATTTGTATGTGTAGACGACTTCTCAAGGTACACATGGGTAGATTTCATTCAAGAGAAGTCAGATACCTTCTCAGTCTTTGAAGCCTTATGTCGAAGAGTTCAACGAGAAAAGAGAGAAGTTATTGGGAAAGTCGTTCGACTTCGGAGCGATCATGGAAAGGAGTTTGAAAACATCAGCTTCGCAAACTTTGGCGATGCTGAAGGAATTGCCCACGAATTTTCTGCTCCCATCACTCCTCAGCAAAACGGAATCGTTGAAAGAAAGAATCGCACTCTTCAAGAGATGGCAAGAGTCATGATGTTAGCCAAAGACATCCCGCAACACTTTTGCGCTGAAGCTTTGAATACGGCATGCCATATTCATAATAGAGTGACTCTCCGCCCTGGAACTTCGTTCACTCTTTATGAAATATGGAGGGGGAGAAAGCCGAATGTCAAATACTTCCATGTGTTTGGATCAGTCTGCTACATACTCGCAGATAGGGAACCGCGACGCAAATTAAATCCTAAAAGCGAAGAAGGCATCTTCCTCGGATACTCCAGAAATAGTCGGGCTTTTCGTGTATTCAACAAACGTACCCGGACTATCATGGAATCCATCAATGTCGTGATCAATGACAGCAACGAGCAATCCAGTGACGAGGACGAAGAAGTCCTAAATCTCTCAGGAGAAGTCAGAGGAAAAGTCAGACCAGAAGTCAAGGACGATGAGCGCAACAAAGGGTCTGAAGACGAAAGCCAAATCATCCCGGATGAAGAGGCAACTCCCACTAGGCAAACAGCTCCATCAAGAAGAATTCAGAAGTATCATCCACCCCAGGATGTAATTGGAGATATTAATGAGGGAGTCTGTGACAAGATGGTGAAACGCTTCGTTCAACACATGCAGTCTGAATTTGAGATGAGAATGGTCGGAGAGCTCACATATTTCCTAGGCTTCCAGATCAAGCAGATGTCAGATGGAATATTTATTTCCCAGAGCAAATGCGCAAAGAACATTGTCAAGAAGTTCGGGTTAGAAAAGGCTTCGCACAAGAGGACTCCTATTGCCACACATGACAAGTGCACGAAGGACGAGATGGGAGAACCAGTTGATCAAAGTCTTTACCGAAGCATAATAGGAAGTCTCCTCTACTTGACAGCAAGTCGACCCGACATTGCTTATTTTGTGGGAGTCTGTGCTAGATATCAAGCCAATCCAAAAGTCAGTCACTTGGCTCATGCAAAGAGGATCATAAGGTACATCTCAGGAACCTCTGAATTGGGTTTGCTATATTCCTTTGATACCTCTCCTACTCTGGTTGGATATTGTGATGCTGACTGGGCGGGAAGCACACCAGATCGAAGAATTACCTCTGGAGGTTGTTTGTACCTGGGGAACAATCTTGTATCATGGTTCAGCAAAAAGCATAATTGTATTGCTTTGTCTACTGCTGAGTCCGAATATATCACAGCGGGAAGTAGCTGTACTCAGCTTCTTTGGATGAAACAAATGTTGGCAGAATATGGAGTCAAGCAAGAAGTCATGACTTTGTTCAGTGATAACATCAGTGCAATCAACATCTCGAAGAACCCAGTGCAGCATAGAAAGACAAAGCATATTGACATCAGGCACCACTTTATTCGAGAGCTTGTAGAAGACAAGAAAATAAAGCTCGAATACCTACCCACTGAGAAACAAGTCGCAGACATATTTACAAAGGCGTTGGATGCCAAAAGGTTTGAAAGTCTGAGGTCGACCCTCGGACTTTGCTGTCTAGACTAGTCAGAAGTCAAGCAAGAAAAGGAAGAGCTTTTAGTTGATTTTACTCTTTCTCTCGATCAGGACCAATCGGGGTCCACAAAATCAAGCCGGGCCCAAATCGTTACATCAGAAGCCCGTTAGTCTTTTTGAATTTTGAGAATGATTACGATCTGACTATCCACCTATCAGAAATCATTCTGTTCAAATCCCACAGACTCTGCACCTTCTCCATCATTTGAAATTGCTAGGGTTTCTCAGATCAAAAAGCTCAACAAAAATTTTGCTTTCCCCCACAAAGAACAAAATCCTAGCTAAATGGTTGGTACTCGCAGCGGAAGAATACCTTCTGCTTCAAAAGTACTTCGAGCAAAAATGAGGGCAAAGGTCATTGCCAAGAAATTATCTGCCTCCAAATCAACAAGAACCAAGCATGGAGTGAGGATCCGAGGAGGAAGAAGCTTAGGGGAAACTTCGGCAGCTCCTCAGGAAGTAACAAGCTCGCCCCCATCTGTCACACCGGAAGAGACAATTCCCGTCGTTGAGAAGAACGACGCTCAAGCCGGTTCTGCGAACATCGAAGGAGAAGCTTCTCTCTCGACTCCGACTCCAACACAAGGTAAATCTACTATCCTCTCTGAAGAAAGCCTGCCTATAGAGGGATTTGAAACCCTTGTTCCCGAAGTCCACGGCACTGGCTCCGAGGACCAACCTAGCCTCTCTAAATCGACACACACACCAGAGAAGTCCCCTCTAGACGAGGACTTGCAAAAGGAAGAAAGTTCCCATGACGCCCCAAACAGTGAGTCAGGGCGTGATGAAAATCCTGAAGCCATTCCAGAAGTCACTCAACTTCTAGAGGAACCTGCCAAAGAAAGTGTCGATATTGAAAACATAGAAAAGGAAGAAGCTGTGCCCAAGAGGGCTGAGAGAAGGAAGCTACCAACACGAAGGTTGGTTGATGAAGAAGAAGAAACTCAAGTGCAGAGAAGATTAACCCCAAAGAGGAAAGCAACAGAAAAAGGAGAAGCTTCAGCGTCCAAACAGCCGAAGAAGTCAAGAAAGAAGTCAGTAACCACAGCAGCAACCTCTGTCCCTGAAGAAAAAGAATCTGAAGAAGAAGACACCCTAATTGTGCTACCACAGGTGAAGAAGACATTAGGAGGGCAGAAGCTCCCCAAGTATGTACCGAAGGCACCCACAGACAACGTCTCTTTCCACTCTGTAGACAATGCCGTTAAGTGGCAGTATGTCTATCAACGAAAGATTTATCCTGAAAGAGAACTCTCCACAGAAGCACAAGGGATAAATGCGATTGTAGAGTTTATCCGTAAAGCTGGCCTGACCAACACAGTCATTAATATTGGGCCATTCTACCCAACTTTGGTCAAGGAGTTTGTTGTCAACCTGTCAAGCGAGTTCGATGAAGCCGAAGATGCTGAATACCGAAAGGTGTTTGTCCGGGGAGAATGCTTTGAAATCTCTGCTTCTATCATCAACACCTATCTTGGCAGAGATGACCCAGAAGTCACTCCGGAAGTCCCGCACTTGGACAAAGTAGCGGTCGAAATAACCGGAGGACGTAGGAAGGGCTGGCCAGTCAAGGACACCATTTCGGCAACCGAGCTCACAGCAAAATACTCTATTCTCTACCGCATCGGTCTGGCTAACTGGGCACCCTCTACACATGGGTCAAGCATCAAAACAGAGCTGGCAAAACTCATTTACCAAATAGGTACGCTATCTCCTATTGATTTTGGCGCTTATATTATTGACCATCTAGTTAAGCACGCCAAATCATGTGTAATCAAACTTTCAATCGGGTTCCCTTCGCTAATCACCGGTATCCTTCTCCAACAATGTCCTAACATTGTTCGAGAATCGGATATTCCGGGTAAAAAGCCACTGCCTCTAGCCATCAATCTCAAGAACTTTGAAGGGCAGCAGTTGAAGGACCTTGGACTTCATATGGCCAAAACTCCAGGAGCTGGATCAAGCTCTCGTCCCTCAGGACCAATTGGCGCTAGGATGGAAGAAGAATTGGTGGAAGTGATTGCTGATCTGGAGAAGTCAATTGCCACGCTCTCAACTCGCAAAATCGCCTGTGAAGTCCTTTTAGAAGACCTCCGATCTACTGCTGATGCTGCTACTGCTGATGTTCCTGCTGAAGAAGAAGATAACGACTCCACGTCGTTTTAGTAATTCTCTGAAATTTGCTATGATAACTCTGTCCCACACACTCTTTTAAATTTTCGGGGTTTGTCCGAGTTAGTTTCCGCATAATTTGACTGTTTTTTTGGGATATTTGCTCTTGATTGAGCTGGATTTGTGCTCATGTTTGAGCTGTTTATTTGCTCATTGTGTGAGCTATTTTTCTTTTACCCTGCTGATTAGTCAAATTTAGGTTATGAGATTGCCTTTGGCAATATTATTAGACAAACAGGGGGAGATATATGTGATACGACGCCAGAAGTCGTGCCGAAAGATGTACATAGAAGTCGCCGCTCCAGAAGCCACTCAAGAAGTTAAGCTCCAGAAGCTGCTCCAGAAGATAAACTAGAAGCCGCACAAGAAGTCGCATCGGAAGTCACGAAACTTGCTGTGTGCGTAACTGCCTCAAGGTGACGACGATGTGCCTGCTTGGAGTAAAGAAGTCACATCACTTGTTGTGCGTAACTGCCACAAGATAAGTCACTTGATGTGCGTAACTGCCACAAGATGACGATGGGCTTACAAAAGGGTGTTTGCCTAAAAAATTGCCAAAGAGGGAGATTGTTGTTACGTTTAATAGTTGGCATGACTTTTTAGCGCAAAAGTAAGTAGTCGAGTAACATGTTACATGACATGTGGAGCGACTTGTTACGAGCCGCAGATTAGGAAAGTCTGAGCTTTCCTATTTCGACAAAGCTTGGAGCGAAAGAAGAAAGGCCCCACGAAGACTTGGAGCGCAAGAGAGTGACGTCGACAAGTCAAGCGACTTCCAGCTGGCAGTTACACGTCAGCAAAAGGCGATAACTAGACTTGCCTAATTTCATCAGGAAGTCAGAACAGGCAAGACGACTTCCAGCTGTCGTGGAAGGCGGCAACAACTTGCCTGACTTTCCTGTTCCTGATCCGAGAAGGATTAGGAATGTGAGCTGCTATAAAAAGCCCTTGGCTTCCCATTAGCAGTATCCGTTCTTGTTCTAACACCTGCAAGATTTCTCAGAGTTCTTAACCCTGCACCATCGGCGAGTTGAGAGGGTGATGAATATTCGATAGAACGGATCTTTGCTCTGATCAAACCTTGAGTCGTGAAGACTAAATGTTTGGATCGGTTAGGGTTTTTGTTTGTGATTGAAGACTCACAACTCCGTCCAAGAAGACAACGACACCGAGCATGGACTTGCTCGAAGGGTGGAATTGAGGGAATCTCAAAGAAAGGGGGAGAGGCTCCTGGTCGAGGCGATTCACGGTGAGATCTATAGTAGCTTAGGACAATAGCTTGTGTGATAGCTAGTTGGGCTTGAAGTTGTACTATTGACTACCTGATAGTGAAAAACTTTTCCACTGGCAAAGTGCCCCCAGACATAGGTGCGGAGTCACCGAACTGGGTAATCATCTCTGGTGTCGTGATTATTATCTGTCTATTACTTTGCTTATTGTTTCCACAAGAAGTCGATACACAAGTTACAGACTTTGTGTTCGACTTCCTAACTCGGCTACAATTCAGAATTTCACTCATCAAGTGGCCTAAACGAATATCTTTCTCATACCGAAGTATGAGTGATAAATCCCTCAGATGCCTTTCGAGTTCACTAGTGCAATCAATATCAAAGCCAATCGAAGCCGTTATAGTTACCCTTTTATAGATAACGTTAGACTAGGTCAAACTTAGGTATTCGTTACATAGTGTACACAAAGACTCCTTGGTCTTAGGATATAATGACAAGTTACGATATGTGAGTATCTCATGACTATAACTATGTAGCATACTCACAATCGGGTTGTCCGATATCATCGACATGATGGTATCTATGATATAACTTCGGCACACACTTTGCCATGATCAGTAGAGCGTGATCACAAGGAGTTGGTCTCATACTGATCGCTTCTTTAAGAAGCTTAGCTGATCAGGGACTCATCAAATGTAATTCTTTCTGATCTATAGATCTACTATTAGTGGTTACACACATAATGACATAGATCAAATTACATTCGATATATTACTACAACACATTAGTAATATATGCCGATTTATTTATTCGGAAAGATGATAAAACATTACATCTGTAGATCACTTATATATTAGATTGGGGCATAACTCTAACAATCTCCCACTTGCCCCTAGTTCCAATTTAAGTTCTGATCTACTCCCATAGACCATGCATGTTACTCATGCCTAGGCTGCGGCTGAGCCTTTGTCAATGGATCGACCATATTATCATCAGTCGAATAGTGTTTAATCTCCACATCACCTCTATATGTGATAACTCTCACGAGGTGATTCCTGTTGAGTATATGTTTGGATCTGTTGTGGATCTGGGCTCTTGAGCAATAGCTACGGCACCTGTGTTGTCCCACAACAAGCTTATCGGATCAGACCCTCGCGGCGTTGCATCTAATCCGATCAGAAAGCTTCTAATCCATACGGCCTCTTTAGCTGCTTTTGTTGCAGCTATATACTCAGCCTTCATTGTAGAGCTGGCAATTTCGGCATGCTTAAAGCTTATCCAGCTGAAGCCACCACTCAACACAAAATATATCCTGACTGAATTTTAAAGTCATATGGATATGTCTGAAAACTAGCATCGATTTGTCCTTTGACTGCTAGTTCTCTATCTTCATCCCCATACACCAAAATGCATCCTCGATCCTCCTCAAATATTTGAGGATGGCCTTTGACAGCAATCCAGTGTAATTGGTCGGTGTTAGATTGGAATCTGCTGGTACAGCTTAGTGCAAACGAGACTTCCAGTCTCGTGCACATCCTGGCATACATGATGGATCCCACAGCCGAAACATAAGGGATCTTACTCATCCTGCTAAGCTTATCAGGAGTACTAGGACTCTGTAGCTTGCTGAGCTTAATGCCATGACGCATGGGTATGTATCCTTTCTTAGAATCAAGCAGTGAGATCTTCTCAACACTTTACCTATGTACATGTTCTGACTTAGCAACATGTTCTGACTTAGGCCCAAAATCCTTTTGGAATGATCTGCAGAGATCCTGATGTCTACATTAAATGTAGCATCACCTAAGTCCTTCATCGATAAGTACTTCCCTAACCAAGCTTTGGTGGCAAGGTCGGGATGTCATTCCCGATGAATAAATATCAAGAATACAATATTACTCCCACTCGCTTTCTTATGTACGCAAGGCTCACTTTTGTTTTTGATGAAGCCGAGTTCCCTTACAGCTTCATCAAAATGAATGTTTCAACTCCGTGAAGCTTGCTTTAATCCATATATGGATCTAAGCAGCTAACAAATCTTCCGGGATTCTCTAGATCAACAAAACCCTCAGGCTGTGTCATATACACATCCTCTTTGAAGTTCCGGCTAAGGAAGGGGTTTTGACATCCATCTGCCATAACTATGGCTAAAAATAATCCGGATTAAACTGAACATTGCCACTAGTGAAGAGGTGTCATCATAATTCATTTATTGAATCTGACGATAACCTTTTACAACCATCCTAGCCTTATTGGTCTGAGGATTTCCATCCATGTCGGTCTTGATCCTATAGACCCACTCAGAACCGATGGGTTTTATCCTAGGGGTTTGATCCACCAAGCACCAGACTTGGTTGTCATACATGAATTTCATTTCCTCACTCATGGCGTTCTGCCATTTTTCGGAGTGTGGACTGGTCAAAGCTTGTCTGAAGGTTTCTGGATCATCCTGATCCATCAATATCAAGTCATTTCCCGCAGTGGCTGTGAAGTCATATTTGTCTGGAACATGATGAGATCTTTTATACCTCCTTGGACCATCTGGAATTTCTGTAGGGACTGATTCTTCATCTACGACCATCTGAGGCTCATGTACTTCTACATCTTGCATAGCAGGCTCCTGAATTGCTTCAGGTTGTTCCGTATCCTCTCGAATTTCTTCGAGATGCACGAGACTCCCACTAGCTATTTTGGAAATAAAACATTTCTCCAAAAATACTCCTCTTCGAGCAACAAAGACTTTGTATTCGCTGGGTATGTAGAAGTTGTATCTCTTAGTTTCTTAAGGATACCTTACGAAGACATATTTGTCTGATTTGGATGCCTGCATCTCTGCTACCCAGATCTTTTTAGGAAAAACATACTAGAATGTTTCCCACACCATATATGACTATGGTCCATTTCTTATTTGGCTACTACGCTAAGGCGCACGCATCCAAATAGAACTGACCATCTCATCCCGCTCCCATCCCAATGAATACTACGCGTAGGCGCACGCATCCACAGTAACGGGAGACGTAATGAGTGTCATGTGGTGTACCTTCTGTGACTCTGGTCCAGCTTTTATTTGGCTACTACGCGAAGGCGCACGCATCCAAATAGAACTGATTACCTTATTCAGCTCACATCCCATTGAATGCTACGCGGAGGCGCACGCATCCACAGTAATGGGAGACATAATGACTGTCACAAGGTGTACTATCGTTGTCTTCATCGGAGCCCGATTCAAAATGAATGCGGCCGTTTCCAGAGTCAAGTATTGCTGCGAACCCAGTTCGGACGAGAAGACCTCCGTCTGGAGCAAAACATTTTTCCCATCTCGCTGGACAGACTCAGCGGACCAGTCAGTTTCTCGGCCTTGTATCGTGACAAGCTATCGTATTTGAATATGTTCAGGGCTTATTCTACGAAACACTATTCAAAGCGGGTCGTCTGATATCAATCACCTCATGATATCTATGATATGATTCCGGGATCCCACATCCCTATGACAAGCAGAACTACATCTTTGAGAACCATCCTCATACTGGTCGCTTCAATTGAAGCGTATATTAATCAGGGACTCGTTAAGTGTGATCCGTACAGATTTATGGTTCTACTACTTTAGTGGTCATAAATCAGATCATGCTTAACATATTAATTCAACACATAAGTAATACAAAGTCGTTTTATTCATTACAAACGATGACAAACTATTACAGACATTTACAGACTATTCCAATTGGAACCTAGGGCACAAATGCTATCAACGACGTCCCTACCTTGCTCTTAACAAAGACTTGGTTAGGTGAGTGTTTCGCATTGAAGAACTTAGGCGAGGCTTCTTACATCTTGGGGATCAAGATATATAGAGACCGTGCCAAGCGGGTCATGACATACTGCTCATTGGAAACGACGTCCCTACCTTGCTCTTAACAAAGACTTGGTTAGTTTAGTGTTTCGCAATGAAGGACTTAGGCGAGGCCTCTTACATCTTTGAGATCAAGAAATATAGAGATCGTGCCAAGCGGGTCTTGGGCTTGAGTCAAAGCACCTATATAGACAAAGTGATAAGAAGATTCTCAATGCATAATTCAAAGAAAAGACTGTTGCCCATGCGTCATGGCATAAAGCTTAGTAAGAAACAGTGTGCTGAGACACCTGCAAAGCTTAAAAGAATGAATGAGATCGCATATGCTTCGGCTATAGGGTCCATAATGTATGCCATGATATGTACTAGACCGGATGTCTCGTTTGCCCTAAGCTGTACCAGTAGACATCATTCCAGACCCAGTGAGGAACACTGGATTGCAGTTAAGCGATTCTCAAATATTTAAGAAAAACCAAAGACGATTTTCTTGTATACGGGGGAAGAAATGATGATGATCTAGTCGTCAAGGATATGTCGACTCTAGTTTCTAGACAGACCCCGATGACTTTAAGAGTCAGTTGGGATATGTGTTTACGTTGAACGGTGGAGCATTCAGCTGGAAAAGCAAGAAGCAGGACACCATTGCTGACTCTACGATGGAAGCTGAGTATATTGCGGCATCGGAAGCAGCAAAGGAGGCTGTATGGGTCAGGAGTTTCATGGCTGGGTTAGGTGTAATTCAAAACCCATCTAACCCAGTAGACTTATATTGTGACAACACCGGGGCCATTGCGCAAGCTAAGGAACCCAGGGCACGTGACAGATCCAAACATGTACTCAAGAAGTATCACATCATCTGTGATATAGTTGCTAGAGGTGACGTGGAGATCCACTACGTTGCATCTGATGATAACACAGCCGACCCCTTGACCAAGGCTCTTCCTCAACCGAAACATGATAAACATGTTAGGTCAATGGGGATAGACTAGAACTTAGATTGGAACTAGGGGCAAGTGGGAGATTGATAGCATTTTTGTGCCCTACTCCAATTGCTAGTAGTCTATAAATGTCTATGTATATTTAACAACGTTTGTAATAAATAAAATGGCTTTGTATTACTTATGTGTTGAAGTAATATGTTAAGCATGATCTGATTTATGACCACTAAAGTAGTAGAACCATAAATCCGTATGGATCACACTTAACGAGTCCCTGGTCAATATACGCTTCAATTGAAGCGACCAGTATGAGGATGGTTCTTAAGGATGTAGTTTTGTTTATCATAGGGATGTGGGATCCCAGAATCATATCATAGATATCATGAGGTGATTGATATCGGACGACCCGCTTTGAATAGTGTTTCGTAGATTAAGCCATGAACATATTCAAATGCGATAGCTTGTCACGATATCCTTAGACCAAGGAGTCTTTGTGATCACTATGTGGTCCACGTACGGCTTTAACTTGCGCCTAACGCTTTCCGTAACAGGATTGCAATAATGGGCATGATTGGGTAGCGGAACGGATTGCATGAGTGACACGAAAGACGGCTAAGGGATTTATCCCTCGTACTACGGTATGGGAAAGATATCCATTAAGGCCTCTTGATCGAGAGTGACTGAGAGAAAGAGCATGGCCATGAGTTCGGTTTGAGAGAATAATTAGCGAATCGAGAAATCTGAGATTTTCATCGATGTCGCGTCGGACTTTGTTTGATAAGTAACGACAAAAAGGGTCGGACAACTTTTGGACACGGCACGCGACCACATGGGCGAGCCCATTGGGCTCGGCCCATGAGGTCACATAGTCGGCCCAACAAGGGCCCATTTTAGGCCGAATAAGCCCAAGTGGCCGGCCACCTTAGTGGGTCCAAGGGTGGGGGCCACACACCATGCTTAGTTGGTTATTGTTGATTAAGAGGTGAGTGATTTAAGGGGTGGGTAATGACTTACCTTTAAACCCATGCTTATGAATTGATGAAGTAGAGAAATATCAAGACAATTAATCTCTCACTCTCAACCTCACTTTCTCTCTCCAAGGCCGGCCACTTCCTCTCTCCTCTGTTCTTGCTCTCTTGTTCTTCACTTAATTGTTCTAGTAGGCTTTTAGTGAAAGATCTTTAAGATCATCCTTTTGGTGTGGACTTGCTCTAGAGAAGAAGATCACATAGTTATTCTTTATTGATTCAACAAAGACTAAAAGGTAAAATTCTTGTGGAATAGATTTTGCCTTGAGATTTAATGGTTCATTTTCTTGGACAAGGTTTGGAGTTGCTTTTGTTTATGCTTCCACTATCTCGATGATCTTGAATGCTCCAAAACCCAACAGGTATGGTACGAGCTTGGCACCGCTGAGAGCTCAGGGGTAGAAAGTGGGCCCCAGATTGGTACTAGACCCGAGGAGGGTACTCGGCCTCAGTAGGGTACACCGACCTAGGAGGAGGTCAACAGACCCGAGCTGGGTGGTTCGGTTCCGGAGGAGACGCCTGAACACGAGGATGAGCTGATCGAGTGCATCATTCCCACAGTCGGTCCCTCGTGCATTTTTGTACAGTGGAATCTAACGGATCGAACACGTGCGGTTCGACTGTGCCCTCCAGACAACAGATGCGGTACCAGTCGTTGAACACCACGTACAAGAAAGGATCGACGAGTGGGCCACAGAAGCCGAAGACATGTTCGCACGGGCTTGCGAAGTGCAAGAAGCTCAAGGGTATGATAGAGAGAGGGCCTTTGTCGGTCACGTGAGATTTCGACAAAAATCACATCCTCATAAACAACGACCCAAAATTTGACTCGACCCAGATTATCTGATTTATCGGCGGTCACATCAGATACTACCACGCGCTCCTCGGTTTCGGATGCTGGAGTTCGATGAGCAGTGTAAGTTATGGGGAGCTCTCACGGTAAGTTTCTAAACTTTTTTCATTCATAAATTATTTCATTTCAAACCGTTTTGATAACGTATTTATAATTTCATTGAATTACCACGTAGCGCCAAATAAATTCTACGGGGAGTTTATGGGGGAGTGTTTGAGGAACTACTCATAGTACGGGCGGAGTCCGGTCCTAGTTGACTTCATAGGCCGAGAGCAATCATGGGAGTGGATGTGCGACTACTTCGAGAGTACATAATATAAGGTACGTAAAAATATGTAAAATTTTCTTTAAGTCTTTCAAATATTTAAAAATACTTTCTAAACCCTCGATATTTATCCGTATGCAAGAAATTTCTAGAAAAATGAGAGGTCTCGCCGAGAATAAGAAAAAGCATAGCAGTGGTTCCTGGACCTTCGACAAACATGCTCAACTCCAACAGAAGGCTGGAGTTCTTCTTCCGAGTTTGGGAACTTACGTGCACGCCTATGAAAAAGACGGCAACCCGGAGACGGTAAAATTTTAATTTCTTTATAAATTTACCAGAATTTTTATCATGTCATACAATTTAACACTTTTGTTTGCAGATCCAAAAAATGAAGGACTAGATCGAGCGGCACAAAAGACTTGTTGTAGAAGTGGCTGCCGCCGGACAACAATATTCGGTCCCAAAGCATGTAGAGGCCAAAATCCTTCAACGGTTAAGGCCGAGGTCGAGGCTCGGCTTAAGGTCGAGATCGATGCTCGTGTTAAGGGCGAGGTTCAAGCCAATATCCAGGATGTACTGGTCAACTTCGGCTTGTCGGGTGTTACGCGGATGCCTCTTTCGGTCCAGGCCCCGAGCCCCGTCGTCACTTCGACTTCGACTCCGACTCCGACGCCAAATCTAACCCCGGGCTTGACTCCGACTCTAACCCCGGGCTTGACTCCGACTCCGACCCCGGGGATGACTTTGACTCAGGCGTTGACGCAGCTGACTATCTCGCCGGGAGTGCCTTTGGACCAACAACAACCTCTAGCACTAGCCGACGAACAGCCACGCCCGAGCAAGAGGTTCAAGAGGACGACGTAGAAGACGGCGCAGAAGACAAAACGGCTAGGACAACTCCCTTGGGTTCCTAGGTTACGGATTTTGTTGAACTAGGGTTTGTAATTATATGATATCGTTTGAGTTTTAATTTGGTTTGTAATTAATTTCATATTGTTTTCGATCGCTGCAAATTGCAGTTTAGGATTAGTTGAATTTTTGGTTTTATAGGTGACGGGAAAATGACAAATTGGGCAGTTTCTGCTCAAATTGTTATCAAACCTAGCCGGCGGGATGTTAACAAAATCTCGCCGGCTAGGATCAGCTAGGTTCTACAACCTAGCCGGCGAGATGTTGGCAAGACTCGCCGGCTAAGTTGTAAAACCTAACCGGCGAGATGTTGGCAATATCTCGCCGGGAAAGCTTCACCAACACGGCGAGATATTGGTCACATTTAAGCCGGCGAGATACTGAAGCAATATCTCACCGTTTATGACCTTTCCCGACGAGAACCAAGCCTGCGAGTTTCGGGTGAAAATCTCGCCGGCTTGGGCAAGCCGGCGAGACCAGACCTCCTGCCCGGCGGGAGCAAAATCTCGCTGACTTGGAAGTCATTTTCAGTGGTGGCATATCTAATTTTCGAAAAAAAAATTATACGATATGTTTCTGAATTCCCAGGCGGGGAGGCTGGATCCGCCACTATATAGAAGTTCGAATAGAAGTCCAAGTGTTCTCTCAATTGCAACATATATTACATTAACCCTTCAAGTCAAATACATAATTATATGGTTGACAAATATAAAATCCAGTGTTATTAGCACTTATTATTCAATACTAAACAAACAGCACGTACACTTAAAATAACAAACAAGTTGGAATAATATTGAAGGATGAATGAAACCCCCCAAATTAAGAAGGAGATGGAGTCGCAAAATATACAAAAGGCACACATGCAAATGGCTTTAGCGGGCAGTAAAGCCGTAGTGGGTGCAGGTAGCGTTGTTGGCAAGTAATGTAGAGCTGAAGCCGAAGGTGTTGTTGTGCAAGTCAAAGTGCAGCAGATTGTCCTCCATCTGCAGCCCTCCTATGAGTATGGATGTCCTACGCACCTTCCCTCCATCCACGAACCCGAGGCACGTCACGTTGTTCCTCACCTTCACCATCGAGTTCGCTCCGTAGACCCTCCAGTACACGCTCTCCATCACCAGATCTATCCTCGGCACCACTGGCCCCTTGTTGCTCGCCCCCACGCTCCTGACGCTGAAGCACGCCCCGAACGGCTTCACCGAGCTCACCCGTTTCATCCTCCTCTTGGCCGCCGCCTTCACGAACGCCTTCACCACCGCCTTGTAGATGGGCGTCTGCAGCACCGTGTAGGGCTCCACCGTGCTGATCTTCGTCCCCCCCACTCCCGTCTCTCTGCTGATCCCCAGCAGCGAGCTGTTGTAGGAGGCCACGGCCCTGCCGTCGATCCTGATGGCCGTCACCCCGATGAAGTACTCGTCGGAGGGCTCCCCCTCGGGGGAAACCGGGGCGGTGCTGACGTTGTTGACGAGGAGGGGCGTCCTCGTGAGGGGGTAGGGCCCGGGCCCCCCACCCAAAACGAGGGACCCGGAGCCGGCGTCCGTGCTCGAGGGCAGGCAGAGGGCGAACTCGCGGGATAGGGAGAGTTGCGCTGGCAAGGCGGTGTGGGCCCGGGAGAGCCCCACCACGCCTTTGGTCCTGTTAGATAGCCCCTTGAGGAAAGCGGAGCTCACGCAAGAGAGAGGGAAGCTGTTGACGGAGGCCTGGCCCACCGCGGAGAGCCGGTCCTCCGCCAGCCCTGCGGCAACAACCGCATTGGCGATTGGGTTGTAGGGGTAGACTCCGCATGAGGTTGAGTTGTACTTATCGTACTTGGTGGAGCAGCCACTGCCTTTCGCGGCCTTGCATTTGTCGGAGCCGCAAGGGACGGGGCGGTAGGAGGAGGAGTTGAAGCCGGACCCGACACAATCCAACCATGTTAAGTCTCCCCCGAGGTCGATGACGGTGGAGACGTGGAATTGTGAGTATTTCGGAGATGTGCCTAGTTTGAGGGAAGTGTAGTACTGGAGCTTGGTCTTGTCTTTTTGGACTTGAAGTGAGTAGGCATTTGAGGAAAGAAAGAGGAGAGAAGAGAATATTATGGAGAAAAGGAAGAGATGCATTTGTGAAGAAGAAAGAGCCATTATATATATAGAGTATTGTACTGATGATCAGTTCATTTGTAGGGATGCAGAAGAAGATAGAAATAGGGTGTGTTATATATAGAGGAAATAAGTACATGCACACATATATTTGTGAGTTTCTTAATCCTAGGAATGGAAGGATATGGTATATATAATTCAATTCAATGAAGTAAAGTGAAGTGATAGCAATGCAAGGCACGCGATACATACACATTCCATGTGCTTCTTTAATTCCTCTTCTACCCACCCATCCCTCCTCTCCTATTTTTCCTCAACAAGTTACTTCAAATTATTCAACATGTGAATGTTAACAAGGTCGAAAGCCACCAAAAACAGCTTTTGTACGTCATTATATATATGACTTGGTGACTTGGGGCAAACTTGGATGATTAGAGCGAAGCCATATATATTGTCATACATCGGAAGTTGCCAATCTTTCTACGATCAAGTATTCTTTAAACAACACGTTCATTTAGATTTTGTGCTCGATTACTCTAAGATAAAGTAAGAGACCAAATTTACACGAGCGTGGTTGAATAATTGTGGCTTTAGCTCATGGCTCTTCCCATTCTCAAGCGTCCACTCAGACTATCCCTCCGATCCAAAAGATGTTGTCTTTATCCGCCCATCTGGTCGCTCGTCATCATTGGTTTTAGTTCTTCCCTTGAGATTAAAGCTTTTTTGCCCCTCTTTCCCCTGTGTGAGGGTCAACCAAATTTTATGGTGACAAATAAATTGGATTGCAGTGTTTTTGCGGCTGCTCACAGTAACATTGATATTGAGGTTATTCATCCATAAATGATGGATAAGGATATCGACGAAATCTCGATTCTCTCGATAGGAAATCGAGTCTTCCTAGTCTTCTTCCCCAATCTAGATTACCTCAAATAAGCAAAATTGGATGGTTGGGCTCGCTTGAGCAGATGGTTCTTGGATGTTTATCACCACCCTAAAAATTTTCGAGAAACCTGGTATGTTCAAATGGATATCCATCGTCGGTCTTCTTCCTATTGGACGGTCTCCTGCCTCTCTTCAAAATGCTGCCAGTCTGATTGGAGAGGTCATCGTGGTTCACATCGTAAATATCTCTGGTGCCCATTTGATCGAGCTCTTGTTTTGGTCCTCTCCAATACTCTAGACCCTATCAAAGTGAAAGCTAATGTCTCCATCCTTGGCATTTCCGGTTCGTATTTCTGACTTCTCTTCTAAGATGGTTCTGATCACTTTTTTCCTGAGGAGTTCGAACTCTTCCCCTCGGATTTACTTCAACTCATTCATCGACGATGGCTAGGCATCTCATGCCGCTATTAGAGGATAGAGAGATTTGCCCGCCGATTGATTCTTTCCAATGCCGAATTCGTTGTCGCTGTTTCCGCCGGCGACTGGGCTAGACCTCCCAGTTCATGGTGTCGACGTTGACACTGGTGCTTCGGTTCTTGTGAAAGGTCCATTGATTGCGCCGCCTTAGAGTAACCTGGAGATGCATGCCCCATTTGATGCCTCTGTAGGAATATAACCCGGTTGTCGTTTACAGAACAGGAACCCGATCCACTAGACAGTGAGGTTGTAAGGCTAGCTGAAGTATTTAAACTGAAATTGAACCGATTGCAGAACTGCAAATTGAGCTAGACTGGATCACTAGTTGGACCGCTAACTGGACCGGAATTGAGCCTCCTGGAAATTAGAAGATGGAATCGAAGTTGTGTCGTGGCAGGGATGCCACTGACCTGAAAAAAAATATTCTGGGTAGACCGCGGTGGTGATCTAGTCTGGTTGCTCCCGAGGTTTTCACAGCAACTTCTGCAGAAAGCCTACTCGAACGGGAGAAGGTGGAACCGGCAACGACAGTCTTAGGAACAAGGATGTAAGATTCGTAACAATCGAAGAACTGTCGGACGAACAACAGCACGAAGCAGTCAGATCGGACGACCAAACACGAGGGAACGAATTTGTGAAAATGAGGGAGTATGAAAAAAGTATTTTGAGAGCTTTTGTGATTTTGAAAACAAAACCGGAATGTCCTTCCATTCGAAAAGAAAAGAGAAGATCATTAATTATAGTGGGAAAAACAAATAAATAAATAAATAATAAAAAAGTCAAAAATAAAAAATAAAAAATAAACTCCCACCAAATCGGAAGAAGGACTCACCGTGCCCACCAATCCGGAAGGAAATGGGTGAGTGAGCTTTGACTTGGAAGTAACTGCTTCCCAAGCCTCTCTAGCCCAACAAGCACCCTTAGCCCAAACCAAATCTTAGCCCAATTCTCTAACAATCCCCCACAAATGGGATGAGAGAGAAAAGCAAAAACCTTTTTATTTTAAACGCAAAAACAAAAAGAAAAGTGTTCCTGAGAAAGGAAGGTAGCGATACTTAAGCATCAATGTCTTTCAACATGAATTGATACATAGTGAAATGAGGTAACAACTTACTTTAAACAAGTGAATTAAATCTTGAACTTGTTCAGCTTTGGTTGATACACCCCCACAACACATATCAAACCTTTAGAATATACTTTAGTTCCGCGATATCACTTACACGCTTTTATAACCATGCGTACGCCTCGGTTCTAATGAGTGCTCTAGAAAGACTTCCATTTGTCTTTCATAGATAGCGGCCCACGTAGGTAGCTCTACAGGTGCGTCTCATAAGCACCTAACACAAAGTTTTGAGCTATTAAGGACACACAGTCCAACCTTACATCAACTGATAAGATCCATCAAGTGTGCCTCAGCAGCACCACCACAAACACTGGTTATGGAATCTCAAAATTATGCCATAGAGATGACAATCAAGACTCGTATGGTTTGGTTCACCCAGAATCAACCATACTATCTTGATGTAAGGGTTTAAGCCCCATCTCTCTTGACGTATCAAGGACAACCTTCCTTGATAATCCCTTTGTAAAAGGGTCAGCCAGATTTCTTTCGGATCTCACAAGCTCCAAAGAAATCACTCCACTACTTAGGAGTTGCCTAACCACACCGTGCCTAATGTGAATATGTCTTTTCTTACCATTATAGACATTATTCTTGGCAACGCATATGGCTGCTTGTGAATCACAATGCAAAGAAACAGGCACAGCCTGTCTTCCCCAAACCGGAACATCTGCCAGTAGTTTCCTCAGCCAATCTGCTTCCTGCCCAGCCAACTCAAGGGCAATGAACTCAAATTCCATAGTGGATCGGGCTATACAAGTCTGTTTCGAAGACTTCCACGAGATAGCACCTCCACCTAAGGTGAACACATAACCATTGGTTGAGCTAACTTCATCAGTACTTGACACCCAATTAGCATCACAAAATCCTTCCAAGACGGTAGGAAACTTGTTATAACGTAGGGAACAATCAATTGTGCCTTTCAAGTACTTCAAAAAACGATGAAGTGCTCTCCAGTGCTCATCACTAGAGTTGTGTGTGTACCGACTAAGCATGCTTACTGCGTAAGCTATATCAGGTTGAGTACAGTTTATGAGGAACATCACACTCCCTATAATCCTAGCATACTCTAATTGTGAAACACTTTCACCCTGATTCTTCACCAGAGATATACTTGAATCATATGGAGTTCGAGCAGGCACCACATCAAAATAGTCGAATTTCTTCAACACCTTCTCCATATAGTGAGATTGACTTAAAGAAATGCCTTTAGGAATTCTCATTACCTTAACTCCTAAAATAACATCTACTTCTCCCAAGTCTTTCATCTCAAACTTTGAAGATAGAAATTCTTTGGTTTTGCTAATAATAGCAACATTACTACCAAGAATTAACATGTCATCAACATAAAGGCAAATTACCACACAATCTGATCCTACTATCTTGGAATAGACACATGAGTTAGAGTTGTTGGTGATGTAGCCATCACTTGCCAAGGTGTTGTCAAATTTCTCATACCACTATTTTGGTGCTTGCTTCATTCATATAAGGATTTCTTCAGCTGACATACCTTATTCTCCTGACCTTCTATCACAAACCACTCAGGTTGAGACATATAGATCTCCTCCTTGAGATCCCTATTCAAAAAAGCGGTTTTAACATCCATCTGATGTATAACTAAATCATGAATGGCTGCTAGCGCGATCAGTGATCGTATTGTAGCAATCTTGGTGACTGGAGAATAAGTGTCGAAGTAATCCACATCCTTCTTTTGAGTGAAGCCTCGTACCACGAGTCTCACTTTGAACCTCTCTATTTTACCATCAGGTCTGAGTTTCCTCTTGAATATCCATTTACTGCTAATGGGTTTGCAACCCTTAGGTAAATCAGATAGTACCCATGTTTGATTAGACACAATAGAGTCTAGTTCACTCTTGATAGCCTCTTTCCAAAAAACAATGTCGACTGATCTCATTGCCTCATCGTACGTTTTTGGATCATCTTCTATCAGATATGCCGAGACGAGTTCGTCACTCACCATGTCCACACACGATACTTTCGCGAAGAAAGATGTGATAAAGTCGTCACCAAAGGATTTCTCAATCCTTTGTCTCTTACTTCTTCTCGGTTCCTCACCAGGAAGTTTAGAAGTAGAACTTTCACCAACCAATGGACTAGCGTTCGAAAACAAAGGAAAAGCAGGAGCTTCCTCATTATTCCTCTTTAGCGGAAAAATATGCTCAAAGAATACAGCGTCTCTAGCTTCACATATAGATCTATCATGTAGGGACATGAATCTATAGGCAGCACTGTTTTTTTAGCATAACCAATGAACACGCCGTCATAGGTTTTAGGTCCAATATTAGTTCTCTTGGGGTCAGGTAGGCCCACCTTAGCCAAACACCCCCACACTCTTAGAAAATTCAGGTTAGGAGCATAACCCTTCCACATCTCGTCAGGGTCTTATCAACATTCTTATGAGGCACTTTTTTCAGAATATGACAAGCCGAGAGGACTGCTTCCCACCACATTTCATCAGGAAGGCCTGAACTCAGAAGCATTACATTTATCATGTTCTTCAAAGTTCTGTTCTTACGTTCAGCAACTCCATTCTGTTGAGGCATATATGGCTGTTAGAGTTATGCCTCAGTCCAATATAAAAGTGATCTACAAATGTAATGTTTTATCATCTTTTCAAATAAATAAATCGGCATATATTACTAATGTGTTGTAATAATATATCGAATGTAATTTGATCTATGTCATTACGTGTGTAACCAATAATAGTAGAACTGTAGATCAGAAAGAATTACATTTGATGAGTTCCTGATCAGCTAAGCTTCTTTATGAAGCGATCAATATGAGACCAACTCCTTGTGATCATGTTCTACTGATCATGGCAAAGTATGTGCCGGAGTTGTATCATAGATATCATCAGGTCGATGATATCGAACAACCTAATTATGAGTATTCAACATAGATACCGTCGTGAGATACACACAGATCGTAACTTGTCATTATATCCTAAGACCAAAGTGTCTTTGTGTGCACTGTGTAATGAATCTCCAACTTTGACCTAGTCTAACGTTACTTGTAAAAAGGTAGCCATAACGGCTGTGATTGGCTTGGTTATGAATTACATTGGTGAACTCGAAAGACGTCTGAGGGATTTATCACTCATACTCCGGTATGAGAAAGATATCCGTTTAGGCCACTTGATGAGTATGACCGAAGGAATAGCACGGCCATGAAGGTGATACCTTGGCATTAGTTTTCAGTCATCTCAGATTTCAAGAAACAGTGATTGATAAATTAGGATGACGATTCTATGCCTATTGATCAATCTGGATATCGGTTTGATAAAAGTACAGTGACATGTACGATAACAAGTTAAGTCGAATAATTGATAATCATGAACGTTGGGTAATCATAATGTCTTGCTAGAGACCACTTATGATGGAAAGGGTAAAATAGTAATTTTACCAGTCTGCCAACTGTTCGTGAGCCTAGAGGGTCACACGCATTAAGCACAATACATGACAAATAAGCATGGATGGAAATTGGGAGAATCATGTTTTCAATTTAGTCAAATTGAAAACGATTCCGTTGATTTCTGGCCTAGGGTTTTAACTAGACGGTTGAAGAAATCAAGTTGAGGAAATTAAACCGATTTATCTAAACCGAAATTAGAACTCAATTTAATGGGTTTAATTTGGTTTTAGTTAAACGGGCTTAAAGCCCATTTAGGGTTTTAACTGATGAATGGGGAAAAGTGCAATTAAGAGTTTAGGAGGGTAAGATGTGTAATTATTTATTTCAAATTCAAATCAGATTTCTGGTTTAATTTCAAATTAATTACAAAATATTTTCACCCTTATTTCTCTCTCTAATTTTCGGCAACTTCCTCCCATCCCCTCTCAACTTTGGCCGACACTCTCATTGCCATTCCTCCATAGTTTTTGTCAAAATATTCTCAAAACATTCATTAGCAAGTGTGTGTGAGAAAACCGATTCGTGGTTGTTGTGCTTGTGTGGACTCGATAGAGAAACACTACGTTGTGTTTTAATCGATTGACAAAGGTAAATTTTCAGATTGAAAAGCTTTGTAACATGCTGAATTTTCATTAAGATCTTCATCTCTTTCGATCACCATGGTTACATAAGGCTCCGATGCATGAAATTAACGTTTGGAACCCATGGTGATCCCTTTCAGTGGTATTAGAGGATGGTTGTTATGAATTTTTTTCAACATGTTTAATTTTGGAATTTTATTTTTGTTTATATGTTCATCACTTGAGTATGCATGTGATTGAAAAAAAATTCAGATTTAATTGATTTTGAAAAATTGGAAAAATAATTTTTTTGGGCTGTTCCTTGGTTGACCATGGAATGCCCTTGGGCAAACCATGATCGGCACCAAAGGCCGACCAGGTCGCCTACGGGCGACCATGGCAGCCCTCGCGGGCCACCATGGAAGCCCTCGCGGGCCACCATGGTTGCCTCGCGGGCGACCAGGATCTGCCCTAGGGGCGACCATGGCAGCCCTTGCGGGCCACCATGGTTGTTCCCGTGGGCGACCACAGTCAGCCCCGCGGGCGACCTCGGTTGGGCCAATTCGGCTCGACTAGGCTCGAGCTGAACCGGCCGGTTCGCGAGAATAATTTGAAGCCCTAAAAATTTAATTTTCAGATTTGGTTCGGTTTCGATAAACCAGCGAGAACCAGTTCAAAATTCAATTATTAAATTAAACCGTCTAGTTTCGATAAACCAGATTTTTTCCACACTTAAGAAAGATAAAATTTGGAAAATTTTGTTGTTTGATAAGCATGTTGAGTGTTCACATGATCTTTGATAACATGATGTTTTCCACATGATGCATAGCTAAGCCCTCTAGACTTGCATTTTAATTTTGGTTTTGCAACCTGCGTGTTGCTTAATTTTGGGTTGTAGTAATTACGGTCTGCGTGTCGTGATTTGTATTTATTTATTTTATTTAAATTTGTAATCACGAAGACCGACACAAGAAGCAAGTCAAGAGGAAGACTCGAAATTTGGAGGAGGCTCGAAGCCAGTGGGAGTTCACAAGAATGGAGCAAGTCTGGATCTTGAAGACCAAGTCTTTAGGATTAGTATTGCTAGATTCTTAGGAACTTAAGATGGGCTTAGTTATGCATAAATTTACTGTTACATTTGTATGTTTGAATGTATGAATATATAATAGTTTAAATATACAAGTTCATGTATGATTTGCTATCACCCACATGCAAAGATTAAAAACCAGTATTTAATCAGACTCGCATGTAACCTTGCATGAATTTGCAATTGATGATTCAAGATTAAGATTGTATCGATATACAGTAAGCCGGTAATAATTCACTTAAACGCAAATAATTGCAAGTCAAGCGTGATACCATCCAGGTCTGGGCACTCAAAAGGGCTTTAAGCCTATGGATGTCGGTACGCCTCCGCGTAACATTCATAGAGGAGAAGTCTAGATGAGATGGGCAGTTCTATGTAGGTGTGTGCGCCTCCGCGTAGTAGCCACATTAGTTTTGTTCATAGTCCAAGCTTGGTAGACTTGTCTACGATTGTCAGCTAGGGCTGACCTAGGGTATCAGTATAGGGTATGCCGTGTACATTTAGTACAGACCCTAGCCAGGAATTACATGGTTTTGTAAATAGATGTATTCCTACCTTGATGCTCCCAATTGGAGCAGTGAGCCTCCGTTCACTTCAATTGAGAGTATGATAGGATCATGGTTTAGATTCTAATTGTTGCTACGTTTAAGTGTTGGCATGATTTTTTAGCGCAAAAATAAGAAGTCATGCAACATGGTACATGACATGTGGAGCGACTTGTTACGAGCCGCAGATTAGGAAAGTCTGAAGCTTTCCTATTTCGACAAAGCTTGGAGCGAAAGAAAAAAGGCGCCACGAAGACTTGAAGCGCAAGAGAGTGACGTCGTCAAGTCAAGCGACTTCCAGCTGGCAGTTACACGTCAGCGAAAAGCAGCAACTAAGGCGGCAACTATACTTGCCTGATTTATTCAGGAAGTCAGAAACATGCAAGATAACTTCCAGCTGTCAAGGGAGGCGGCAACAACTTGTCTGACTTTCCTGTTCCTGATCCGAGAAGGATTAGGAATGTGAGCTGCTATAAAAAGCCCTTGGCTTCCCATTAGCATTATCCGTTCTTGTTCTAAATTGCAAGATTTCTCAGAGCTCTTAACCGTGCACCATCCGCGTGTTGAGAGGCTGATGAATATTCGCTAGAACGGACCTTTTGCTCCGATCAAACCTTGAGTCGCGAAGACTAAGTGTTTGGATCGGTTAGGGTTTTTGTTTGTGATTGAAGATTCACAACTCCGTCAAGAAGACAACGACACCGAGCATAGGAGCTTGCTCGAATGGTGGAATTGAGGGAATCTCAAAGACAGGGGGAGAGGCTCCGGGTCGAGGTGATTCACGGTGAGATCTATAGTAGCTTAGGACAATAGCTTGTGTGATAGCTAGTTGGTGCTTGAAGTTGTACTATTGACTACCTATAGTGAAAAACCTTTCCACTGGAAAAGTGCTCCCAGACGTAGGTGCGGAGTCACCGAACTGGGTAATCATCTCTGGTGTCGTGATTATTATATGTCTATTACTTTGCTTACTGTTTCCACAAGAAGTCGATACACAAGTTAAAGACTTTGTGTTCGACATCCTGACTCGGCTACGATTCAGAATTTCAATAGGAGGCACCTTAATCTCTTAGGTGATTTTTCCTGCAAATATGGATTCAAAGGAAGGAGGATCTGTCAATCGTCCGCCGGTACTCGACGGAACAAACTATGGATATTGGAAAGCACGGATGTGTGCTTTCCTGAAGTCTCTCGACAGCAAAACCTGGAAGTCTATCATCAATGGATGGGAGGAACCTTACTATGTTGATGCTCATGGAAATCAAACCAGCATCAAACCAGAAAAAGAGTGGAGCATGGAAGAAGATGAAGCCACCCTAGGTAATTCTCGTGCACTCAATGCTATCTTTAATGGAGTAGACAAGAATGTGTTTCGACTCATCAACACATGCACAAGTGCCAAAATTGCCTGGGACACACTTGCGGTTGCTTACGAGGGTACTTCAAAAGTCAAAGAGCAGAAGTTACAGTACCTCACGACTAACTTTGAGGCTCTGACCATGAATGACGACGAGACTATCGCGGAATTTAATGTGCGCATCAAGGATCTGGCCAATGAATCATATTCACTTGGCAAGCCTATGACCGATGAAGATTTAGTCAGAAAAACGCTGAGAGCTCTAAGTCCCAGATTCAAGATGAAGATAACCGCTATCGAAGAAGTCCATGACTTGAAGACGCTGAAGTTTGATGAACTCATGGGCTCACTAATGACTTTCGAGCTCTCCCTACCTCCTATCGAGAAGAAACATAAAGGTGTGGCTTTCAAAAGTTCTAATCAGAAGAACTCAACGCACTCTGAGTCGGATAGTGACATTGAAGAAACTATCGCCATGCTGGCCTAAAACTACAACAAAGTCATGAAAAGATTTGGTCAGATGACAGGAAGAAAAGTCACCCGAGAAGTCAGAGACAAGCCACAGCACAAGTTTCAGAAGCTGGACAACACAGCTAACGATGGAGGACGAGGAGAACGATCAGGTAAAGGAGCACAGTGTTTAGAATGTGAGGGGTATGGACATATGCAGAGAGAATGTCCCAACTTCCTAAAGAAACAGAAGAAGGGATTCATTACCTCTCTAACTGACGATGAAGATGAGGAAGACAGTGACCTTGAGCATACAAGTAACTATGTGGCTTTCACTTCCTCCACAATAGATCAACCAGCTGAAAGCTCAAGGAAGTATGACTCTGATGATGAGCTATCCGATGAGACTCTCAATAACGCTTACAACGAATGATATGTCAAGTGGCTTGAAAAACAAAATGCTCTCATTCTTACTCTTAATGAAGACAAGTCAAGACTTCTCGAGACGACTGTTGATCTCAAAAAGGAAGTTGCTCGACTAAAAGGCGAGTTAGAACAGGTCACGAAGACAGTGCAGATGATGAATCCAAGCACTGACACTTTAGATCAAATCATTTCAATCGAGAAACCAGCCAGGAATATGGAAGGACTTGGATATTCAAAAGATGCATCATCATCACACACCATCTTCGTCCCTCAGAAGTCCGTCACCCAGAAGCCCCGTCAGAAGTCACCTAACTTCACGGCTGACCAAGCGACCAAAAAACTTCTTACTCTGGCCGCTTCAAAAACCCAGACCAAAAGACACAACTAGGTTTGTCATCACTGTGGACGAAGAGGACATATTCGACCCTTCTACTATCAGCTATATGGGAAGAGCTTGGTCAAGAAAAGGACCACCATCAAGAAAAGCCAACCACGGAAGGAATGGCGAGTCAAAGAGGTCAACTATCGAGCCAACATCGCGTACACCGCTTTAAAGGCCTCAACCAGCAACGGTTGGTACTTTGATAGTGGATCCTCTCGACATATGACGGGTAACAGCTCTTTCTTAGTCACTTTAATACCATGCACAAATAGCTTCGTCACTTTTGGAGATGGAGTAAAAGCTAGAGTGCTCGGGAAAGGAAAACTCAATCTTCCCAACTCTCCATGTCTGAAAGAAGCTCTGCTAGTAAAAGGCCTCACAGCAAATCTCATCAGCATAAGCCAAATATGTGATTTAAACCTGGATGTCCACTTCACTCGTGACAAGTGCTCGGTCAAAGACGAACAACAGAAGGAAGTCATGACAGGCCACAGGTCCCTTGACAACTGTTATCTATGGTCTCCAACAGTCAGTACCTTGCCAACCAAGTGTCTTTTATCCAAAGCTCAAGAGACAAAACTATGGCATCAAAAACTTGGTCACATCAATTTGACGAGTATGCAAAAGATTCTCTCTGAAAATGCGATCATTGGAGTTCCCAACCTCAAGATCATTGAAGGAAAAATCTGTGGAGAATGCCAGATTGGGAAACAAGTCAAGACGTCACACAAGAAGGTACAACATCTTACTACTTCTCGTGTTCTAGAACTTCTTCATGTTGACCTTATGGGACCCATGCAAGTAGAAAGTCTAGGAGGGAAGAAGTACATATTTGTACGTGTAGACGACTTCTCGAGGTACACCTGGGTAGACTTTATTCGAGAAAAGTCAGATACCTTCTCAGTCTTTGAAGCCTTATGTCGAAGAGTTCAACGAGAAAAAGGAGAAGTCATTGGGAAAGTCGTCTGACTTCGGAGCGATCGTGGAAAGGAGTTTGAAAACATCAGCTTCGCAAACTTTTGTGATGCTGAAGGAATTGCCCACGAATTTTCTGCTCCCATTACTCCTCAGCAAAACGGGATCGTTGAAAGAAAAAATCGCACTCTTCAAGAGATGGCAAGAGTCATGATGTTGGCCAAAGACATCCCGCAGCACTTCTGGGCTGAAGCTTTAAATACGGCATGCCATATTCATAATAGAGTGACTCTTCGCCTTGGAACTTCGTTCACTCTTTATGAGATATGGAGGGGGAGAAAGTCGAATGTCAAATACTTCCATGTCTTTGGATCGGTCTGCTACATACTCGCAGATAGGGAACCTCGACGGAAGTTGGATCCTAAAAGCGACGAAGGCATCGTCCTCGGATACTCCAGAAATAGTCGGGCTTTTCGGGTATTCAACAAACGCACCCGGACTATCATAGAATCCATCAATGTCGTGATTGATGACAATAACGAGCAATTAAGTGACGAGGACGAAGAAGTCCTGAATCTCTCAGGAGAAGCCAGACCAGAGGTCAGAATAGAAGTCAGACCAGAAGTCAAGGACGATGAGCGCAACAAAGAGTCTGAGGACGAAAGTCAAATCATCCCGGATGAAGAGTCAACTCCTACAAGGCAAAGAGCTCCGTCAAGAAGAATTCAGAAGTATCATCCACCCCGGGATGTGATTGGAGACATTAATGAGGGAATTTGGACTCGACAAAAGGCATCTCTTGACCACCAAGAGATGATAGGTAACATGTGCTTTATTTCCAAAATTAAGCCAAGGAATATACAAGAGGTCATCAATGATGAATACTGGGTCTGCGCGATGCAAGAAAAGTTGGTTCAGTTTGCAAGGAATGAAGTCTGGGAACTTGTACCCAAGCCTGAAAACGTCAATGTCATCGGGACAAAATGGATATTTAAAAACAAGTCTGACGAGCAAGGAAACATCACTCGAAACAAAGCGAGACTGGTGGCTCAAGGATACACACAAGTCGAAGGAGTCGACTTTGAAGAAACCTTTGCTCCAGTAGCCAGACTGGAAGCCATACGACTTCTTCTCGGCATCGCATGTCATCTACGTTTCAAACTCTATCAAATGGATGTAAAGAGTGCCTTCCTTAATGGAAATCTAAACGAAGAAGTCCATGTAGCCCAACCAAAGGGATTCGAAGACCATGACTCTCCGCACCATGTCTACAAGCTAAAGAAAGCTCTCTACGGTCTCAAACAAGCTCCACGAGCATGGTATGAACGTCTTGCCCAATTCCTTGTACATAATGGTTATATTCGAGGGGGAGTAGACAAAACTCTCTTTGTGAAGAAGGAAGGAAGGGACATCATGATTGCTCAAATATATGTCGACGACATTATATTTGGAGGGAAGTCAGACAAGATGGTGAAACGCTTCGTTCAACATATGCAGTCTGAATTTGAGATGAGTATGGTCGGTGAGCTCACATACTTCCTAGGCTTCCAGATCAAGCAGATGTCAGATGGAATATTCATCTCCCAGAGCAAATACGCAAAGAACATTGTCAAGAAGTTCGGGTTAGAAAAGGCTTCGCACAAGAGGACTCCTATTGCCACACATGACAAGTGCACAAAGGACGAGATGGGAGAATCAGTTGATCAAAGTCTCTATCGAAGCATAATAGGAAGTCTCCTCTACCTAACAGCAAGTCGACCCGACATTGCTTACTCCATGGGAGTCTGTGCTAGATATCAAGCCAATCCAAAAGTCAGCCACTTGGCTCATGCAAAGAAGATCATAAGGTACATCTCGGGAGCCTCTGAATTGGGTTTGCTATATTCCTTTGATACCTCTCCTACTCTGGTTGGATACTGTGATGCTGACTGGGCGGGAAGCACACCAGATCGAAGAAGCACCTCTGGAGGTTGTTTCTACCTAGGGAACAATCTTGTATCATGGTTCAGCAAAAAGCAAAATTGTATTGCTTTGTCTACTGTTGAGTCTGAATATATCGCAGCCGGAAGTAGCTGTACTCAGCTTCTTTGGATGAAACAAATGTTGGCAGAATATGGACTCAAGCAAGAAGTCATGACTTTGTTCTGTGACAACATCAGCGCAATGCAAGACAAAGCACATTGACATCAGGCACCACTTTATTCCAGAGCTCGTAGAAGACAAGAAAATAAAGCTCGAATACCTACCCACTGAGAAACAAGTCGCAGACATATTTACAAAGGCGTTAGATGCCAAAAGGTTTGAAAATCTGAGGTCAACCCTCGGACTTTGCTGTCTAGAATAGCCAGAAGTCAAGCAAGAAGAGGAAGAGCTTTTAGTTGATTTTACTCTTTCTCTCGATCAGGACCAAACAGGGTCCACAAAATCAAGCCGGGCCCAAATCCTTTTATCAAAAGCCCGTTAGTTCCCATGTCGCCCCGAACAGTGATTCAGGGCGTGATGAAAATCCTAAAGCCATTTCAGAAGTCACTCAACCTTTAGAGGAACCTGTCAACAACGAAGAAAGTGTCGACATTGAAACCATGGAAAAGGAAGAAGCTGTGCCCAAAAGGGCTGAGAGAAGGAAGCTACCAACACGAAGGTTGGTTGATGAAGAAGAAGAACCTCAAGTTCAGAGGAGATTGACCCCAAAGAGGAAAGCAACAGAAAAAGGAGAAGCTTCGGCGTCCAAATAGCCGAAGAAGTCAAGAAAGAAGTCATTGACCACTACAGTAACCGTTGTCCCTGAAGAAGAAGAATCTGAAGAAGAAGACACCCTGATTGTGCTACCACAGGTGAAGAAGACATTAGGAGGGCAGAAACTTCCCAAGTATGTACCGAAGGCACCTACAGATAACGTCTCTTTCCACTCTGTAGACAATGTCGTTAAGTGGCAGTATGTCTATCAACGGAAGATCTACCCAGAAAGAGAACTCTCCACAGAAGCACAAGGGATAAATGCGATTGTAGAGCCTATCCGTAGAGCAGGCCTGACCAACTCGGTCATAAATATTGGACCATTCTACCCAACTTTGGTCAAGGAGTTTATTGTCAACCTGTCAAGCGAGTTCGATGAACCTGAAGATGCTGAATACAGAAAGGTGTTTGTTCGGGGAGAATGCTTCGAAATCTCTGCCTCAACCATCAACACCTACCTTGGCAGAGATGACCCAGAAGTCACTCCGGAATTCCCGCACTTAGACAAAGTAGCGGTCGAAATAACTGGAGGACGTAAGAAGGGCTGGCCAGTCAAGGACACCATTGCGGCAACCGAGCTCACAGCAAAATATTATATTCTCTACCGCATCGGTCTGGCTAATTGGGCACCCTCTACGCATGGGTCAAGCATCAAAACCGAGCTGGCAAAACTCATTTACCAAATAGGTACGCAGTCTTCCATATATTTTGGCGCATACGTTATTGACCATTTAGTTAAGCACGCCAACTCATGTGCTATCAAACTTCCGATCGGGTTTCCTTCGATAATCACTGGTATCCTTCTCCAACAATGTCCTAACATTGTTCGAGAATCGGATATTCCGGGTACGAAGCCACTGGCCCTAGCCATCAACCTCAAGAACTTTGAAGGGAAGTAGTTGAAGGACCTCAGACTTCCTATGGCCAAAACCCCAGGAGCTGGATCAAGCTCTCGACCCTCAGGACCAATTGGCGCTAGGATGGAGGAAGAATTGGTGGAAATGATTGCTGATCTGGAGAAGTCAATTGCCACGCTCTCAACTCGCAAAGTCGCCTGTGAAGCCCTTCTAGAAGACCTCCGATCTGCTGCTGCTGCTGCTCCTGCTGAAGAAGATGGTAACGACTCCACGTCGTTTTAATATTTCTCTGAAATTTGCTACGATAACTCTGTTCCACACACACTATTAAATTCTCGGGGTTTGTCCGAGTTACTTTCTGCACATTGTGACTGTTTATTTTGGGACATTTGCTCTTGATTGAGCTGGATTTGTGCTCATGTTTGAGCCGATTATTTGCTCATGGTGTGAGCTATTTTTTTACCCTACTGTTTAGTCAAATTTGACAATGCGGTTGCCTTTGGCAATATTATTAGACAAACAGGAGGAGATAATGTGTTACGGCGTCAGAAGTCGCACGCAAGAAGTCGCACGCCAGAAGTCGCGCCAGAAGTCGCACCGAAAGATGTGCATAAAAGCCATACCAAAAGATGTACATAGAAGTCACCGCTCTAGAAGCCGCTCAAGAAGTTAAGCTCCAGAAGCTGCTCCAGAAGATAAACTAGAAGCCGCACAAGAAGTCGCATCGGAAGTCACGAAACTTGCTATGTGCGTAACTACCACAAGATAAGTCACTTGTTGTGCGTAACTGCCACAAGATGACGATGGGCTTACAAAAAGGTGTTTGCCTAAAAAATTGCCAAAGGGGGAGATTGTTGCTACGTTTAAGTGTTGGCATGATTTTTTAGCGCAAAAATAAGAAGTCATACAACATGGTACATGACATGTGGAGCGACTTGTTACGAGCCGCAGATTAGGAAAGTCTGAAGCTTTCCTATTTCGACAAAGCTTGGAGCGAAAGAAGAAAGGCGCCACGAAGACTTGGAGCGAAAGAGAGTGACGTCGTCAAGTCAAGCGACTTCCAGCTGGCAGTTACACGTCAGCGAAAAGCGGCAACTAAGGCAGCAACTATACTTGCCTGATTTATTCAGGAAGTCAGAAACAGGCAAGACGACTTCCAGCTGTCGAGGGAGGCGGCAACAACTTGCATGACTTTCCTGTTCCTGATCCGAGAAGGATTAGGAATGTGAGCTGCTATACAAAGCCCTTGGCTTCCCATTAGCAGTATCCGTTCTTGTTCTAAATTGCAAGATTTCTCAGAGCTCTTAACCGTGCACCATCAGCGTGTTGAGAGACTGATGAATATTCGCTAGAACGGACCTTTTGCTCCGATCAAACCTTGAGTCGCGAAGACTAAATGTTTGGATCGGTTAGGGTTTTTGTTTGTGATTGAAGATTCACAACTCCGTCAAGAAGACAACGACACCGAGCATAGGAGCTTGTTCGAATGGTGGAATTGAGGGAATCTCAAAGACAGGGGGAGAGGCTCCGGGTCGAGGTGATTCACGGTGAGATCTATAGTAGCTTAGGACAATAGCTTGTGTGACAGCTAGTTGGTGCTTGAAGTTGTACTATTGACTACCTATAGTGAAAAACCTTTCCACTGGCAAAGTGCCCCCAGACGTAGGTGCGGAGTCACCGAACTGGGTAATCATCTCTGGTGTCGTGATTATTATATGTCTATTACTTTGCTTACTGTTTCCACAAGAAGTCGATACACAAGTTAAAGACTTTCTGTTCGACTTCCTGACTCGGCTACGATTCAGAATTTCACTAATGTTAGAATCAGACAAGTGTTTTATAACTAAATCTCCAACTTGAATTTTAAATAAATTTGACCATGTAGAACTAAAAGGAAAACACAACACAAAGGAGTAATAGCGCACTGAGAGTCCAGATTGAGGACAGACTCTATAGCATGAATTACTCAGATTGGAACAGAAACTTGAGGCTTGTACTGAAGCATGAACGCAAGTAGTATATCCTTACCAAGGAACCTCCTGATGAGCCACCGCTGAACGCCGCTAGGGCACTAAGGATATTTATCAAAGTTCCTTAGTAACCAAATCGATGTGTCATGCATTATGGTGGGCAGTAGGATGCCAGAGTTGCAGAAGCAGTTCAGGAACGTTTCAAATGACCCTCATACCTGTAAGGCAGAGGTCAAGGAAATGTTTAAGGAGAAAGCTCGTGTCGAAAGATATGATACTTTCATAGAACTTAACTCTTGCAAAGTTAAGGCTGGAGCCCTGTTAGTCCCCATGTCACGAAGATTTAATGTCTTCAGGAACATCTATCCAGACTCGGTTTTGATGACCAGTTGGAAATGGCTGAAGATTTTATGTTGCAGTCACTTCTAGATACATATAGTGATTTCATAGTAAATTACAATATGCATGACATGGACAAGTCTTTAACAGAGCTTCATGGGATACTTGTGACCTCCGAAAAGAACCTCAAGGGCAAGACCAAGGAGGTCCTTATGGTCAACAAGAAGGTCTGCTTCAAGAAAGCTGATCAGGGTAAGGGTAAGGCTCCGGAGCACCTTGCAGGGCATATCAGACACCCCAAGCGTCCAAAGATTCAAGCAACTCCCAAAGCTGCTGTGAAGATTAAGGACAAAATGGAGGAGATCTGCTATCATTGCAATGAGCCAGTACACAGGAATAAGGGATTGTAGGGTTTTGGAGCGTTCTAGATCGTCGAGATAGCGGAAGCAATAAAAGATAATCTACTCCAAACCTTGTCCAAGAACATTTAAACCATTAAATCCCAAAGCAAAATCTATTCCACAAGATGTTTACCTTTAAGTCTTGTTTAAATCGATAAAGAACAACGTTCGGATCTTCTTCTCTAAAGCTAGTCCACACCAAGAGGATGATCTTCAAGATCCTTCACTTAATTGCCTACTAGAACAATTAAATGAAGAACAAGAGAGCAAGATGATGAAGAGGATGTAGGGTTTTGGAGCGTTCTAGATCGTCATCGAGATAGCGGAAGCAATAAAAGATAATCTACTCCAAACCTTGTCCAAGAACATTTAAACCATTAAATCCCAAAGCAAAATCTATTCCACAAGATATTTACCTTTAAGTCTTGTTTGAATCGATAAAGAAGAACGTTCGGATCTTCTTCTCTAAAGCAAGTCCACACCAAGAGAATGATCTTCAAGATCCTTCACTTAATTGCCTACTAGAACAATTAAATGAAGAACAAGAGAGCAAGATGGAGGAAGAACACCAAGGTGGCCGGCCACAATGAGAGAGAAAGAGAGGTTTTTGTGAGTTTTTTTGTGACTTAATCAATTAATGAAATAATGTCTTGCAATATATCTCATCATCCAACTCACAAGTATGGGTTAAAAGTGATTGGTATGGGCTTAAAGGAGCTTTAACCCATACCCCTTAAATCACTCACCTCTTAATCCACAACTACCAACTAAGCATGGTGTTGTGTGGCCCCCACATTGGCCCCACCAAGTGGGCCGGCCATATGGCCTTATTGGGCCCTTATTGGGCCGGCCATGAGGCTTCATGGGCCGAGCCCAATGGGGCCTCCCGTGTTGTCTCATGCCGCGTCCAAAAGTTTCCCGACCTTTTTGTCGCTACTTATCAAACAAAGTCCGACGCGATATCGACGAAAAACTCAATTTTTCTCGATTCGCTAATTATTCTCTCAAACCGAACCTATGGCACAAAACCTCCAGTTTTGTCCATATACTTCTCCTTAAGAAACATCCATGTTTCCTTGTCTCAAGTTATCCGTCTTGTATGTGTGTGACCCTCTAGGCTCATGCCACCGTTGGCAGATCAGCGCAAGAATTGCTCTTGCCCGATCCATCATAAGTGGTCTCTAGTAAAACATTATGATTACCCAAGGTGCATGATGATCGATAATTCGACTTAACCTTTGTGCGTACAAGTCACCATCCTTTTATCTCTAGATATCCCGATTGATCACAAGGCATAGAGTCGTCTCCCTTGTTTAATCAATCATTGTTACTTGATATGCGAGATGACTGAGAAATGATAACCCGTATCATTTTGCATGGCCATGCTTTTCTCTCATTCGGTCTCCATCAAGAGGCCTTCTAACGGATATCTTTCCCATACCGTAGTATGAGGGATAAATCCCTTAGCCGTCTTTCGTGTCACTCATGCAACCCGTTCCGCCACCCAATCATGCCCTTCATAGCAATCCTTTTACAGAAAGTGTTTGGCGCAAGTTAAAGTCGTACGTTCATTGCATAGTGATCACAAAGACTCCTTGGTCTAAGGACGTCGTGACGAGCTATCGCATTTGAATATGTTTATGGCTTAATCTATGAAAACACTATTCAATGCGGGTCGTCCGATATCAATCACCTCATGATATCTATGATATGGTTCCAGGATCCCACATCCTTATGACAAGTAGAACTACGTCATTAAGAACCATCCTCATACTGGTCGCTTTCAAGGAAGCATAGGTTGACCAGGGACTTGTTAAGTGTGATCCGTACAGATTTATGGTTCTACTACTTTAGTGGTCATAAATCAGATCATGCTTAACATATTACTTCAACACATAAGTAATATAAAGCCATTTATATTTATACATCACAAACGATGATATTTGTACATAGACGTTTACAGGCTAATACCAATTGGACTAGGGCACAAATGCTATCAGAGGAGAGGGGTGGCCGGCCACAATGAGAGAGAGAGAGGATTTTTGTGTGTTTTGTGACTTAATGAATTAATGAATTAAAGTCTTGCATTATAATTCATCACCCAACTCACAAGTATGGGTTAAAAGTGATTGGTATGGGCTTAAAGGTGCTTTAACCCGTACCCCTTAAATCACTCACCTCTTAATCCACAATCACCAACTAAGCATGGCATTGTGTGGCCCCACAATGGCCCCACCAAGTGGGCCGGCCATATGGCCTTATTGGGCCCTTATTGGGCCGGCCATGAGGCTTCATGGGCCGAGCCCAATGGGCCCTCCCGTGTTGTCTCATGCCGCGTCCAAAAGTTGTCCGACCTTTTTGTCGTTAGTTATCAAACAAAGTCCGACGCGATATCGACGAAAAACTCAATTTTTCTCGATTCGCTAATTATTCTCTCAAACCGAACCTATGGCACAAAACCTCCAGTTTTGTCCATATACTTCTCCTTAAGAAACATCCATGTTTCCTTGTCTCAAGTTATCCGTCTTGTATGTGTGTGACCCTTTAGGCTCATGCCACCGTTGGCAGATCAGCGCAAGACTCGCTCTTGCCCGATCCATCATAAGTGGTCTCTAGTAAAACATTATGATTACCCAAAGTGCAAGATGATCGATAATTCGACTTAACCTTTGTGCGTACAAGTCACCATCCTTTTATCTCTAGATATCCCAATTGATCTCAAGGCATAGAGTCGTCTCCCTTGTTCAATCAATCATTGTTACTTGATATGCGAGATGACTGAGAAATGATAACCCGTATCATTTGCATGGCCATGCTTTTTCTCTCAGTCAGTCTCCATCAAGAGGCCTTCTAACGGATATCTTTCCCATACCGTAGTATGAGGGATAAATCCCTTAGCCGTCTTTCGTGTCACTCATGCAACCCGTTCCGCCACCCAATCATGCCCTTTATAGCAATCCTTTTACATAAAGCGTTTGGCGCAAGTTAAAGCCGTACGTTCATTGCATAGTGATCACAAAGACTCCTTGGTCTAAGGACGTCGTGACAAGCTATCGCATCTGAATATGTTTATGGCTTAATCTATTAAAACACTATTCAATGCGGGTCGTCCGATATCAATCACCTCATGATATCTATGATATGGTTCCAGGATCCCACATCCTTATGACAAGTAGAACTACGTCATTAAGAACCATCCTCATACTGGTCGCTTTTAAGGAAGCATAGGTTGACCAGGGACTCGTTAAGTGTGATCCGTACAGATTTATGGTTCTACTACTTTAGTGGTCATAAATCAGATCATGCTTAACATATTACTTCAACACATAAGTAATATAAACCTGTTTATATTTATACATTACAAACGATGATATTTGAACATAGACGTTTACAGGCTAATACCAATTGGACTAGGGCACAAATGCTATCAATCTCCCACTTGCCCTTAGCTCCAATCTAAGTCCCAGTCTATACCCATTGACCTAACATGTTTTTCATGTTTATCTTGAGGAAGAGCCTTGGTCAATGGGTCGGCTGTGTTATCATCAGTTGCAACGTAGTGGATCTTCACGTCACCTCTAGCAATTATGTCGCGGATGATGTGATACTTTCTGAGTACATGTTTGGATCTGTTATGTGCCCTGGGTTCCTTAGCTTGCGCAATAGCCCCGGTGTTGTCACAATATAAGTCTACTGGGTTAGACGGGTTTTTAATTACACCTAACCCAGCCATGAAACTCCTGATCCATACAGCCTCTTTTGCCGCCTCACATGCGGCAATGTACTCAACTTCCGTCGTAGAGTCGGCAATGGTATCCTGCTTCTTGCTTTTCCAGCTGAATGCTCCACCGTTCAACATAAACACATATCCCAACTGACTCTTAAAGTCATCGGGGTCTGTCTGAAAACTAGCGTCGACATATCCTTTGACGACGAGATCATCATTTCTGCCCCCGTATACAAGAAAGGCGTCCTTGGTTTTTCTCAAATATTTGAGAATCGCCTTGACAGCCATCCAGTGTGCCTCACCGGGTTTGGATTGATGTCTACTAGTACAGCTTAGGGCAAACGAGACATCCGGTCTCGTGCATATCATGGCATACATTATGGACCCTATAGCCGAAGCATATGGGATCTCATTCATTCTTGCTAGCTCTGCAGGTGTCTCAGCACCCTGCTTCTTGCTAAGCTTCACGCCATGACGCATGGGCAGCAATCCTTTCTTTGAATCTTGCATTGAGAATCATCTCAACACCTTGTCTATATAAGTGCTTTGACTTAAGCCCAAGACCCGCTTGGCACGGTCTCTATATATCTTGATTCCCAAGATGTAAGAGGCCTCGCCTGAGTCCTTCATTGCGAAACACTCACCTAACCAAGTCTTCGTTAAGAGCAAGGTAGGGACGTCGTTTCCAATGAGCAGTATGTCATCAACATAAAGCACTAAAAATATTATATTGCTCCCACTTGCCTTTTTTACACGCAAGGTTCATCATCGTTCTTGACGAAGCCAAACCGTTTTACTACTTCATCAAAACGCTGATTCCAACTCCGAGATGCTTGCTTCAAACCATAGATTGATTTGAGCAACATGCAAATCTTTCCCTTATTCTTTGGATCCTCAAAACCCTCAGGCTGAGACATATAAACGTCCTCAGCTAACCTCCCGTTGAGGAAGGCGGTTTTGACATCCATTTGCCATATCTCATAGTTGTGATATGCTGCTATGGCAAGAAGAATGCGGATAGATTTGACCATAGCTACTGGAGAAAAGGTCTCTTCATAGTCAATTCCGTGGACTTGTCTATAACCTTTTGCTACCAGTCTCGCTTTATAGGTCTGAGGTTTGCCATCCATGTCAATCTTTATTTTAAAGATTCATTTACACCCTATGACCTTAACATCAGGGGTATGATCTACCAAGTCCCACACTTGATTATCTGACATGGATTGCATTTCTTCCCTCATGGCTTCCAGCCATTTCTCAGAGTCGGTTCCGTCCAAAGCCTCTAGAAAGGTAGCTGGATCATTGTCCACTAGTACTAAACCATCACCTTCAGTTACTAAGAAACCGTATCTGACAGGTACATGACTTATCCTTTCAGAGCGCCTCGGACCGTCCTCATTAACTGCAGCTATTGGTTCTTGATCAATGACCACTTCTGGCTCTACCTCTTCTAGTGGGTCTTCTCGTGGTTCCCGAGTGACCATCTCATCTAGAACTTCATCAAGATGAATAGCCCTCCCACTGACTGTCTTGGAAATGAACTCTTTTTCCAAGAACGTCCCACCTCGAGCGACAAAAACTTTATTTTCGCTCGGTTTGTAGAAGTAGTATCCTTTTGTTTCTTTTGGATATCCGACGAAAGTGCATTTATCTGATCTTGGTTCGAGCTTGATTGCAAGCAACCTGTTAACATAAGCCTCGCAACCCCAGATTTTAAGGAAGGACAAAACGGGTTCCTTCCCGTACCATTTTTCAAATGATGTCCCTCCACTGCTTTCGACGGAGCCCTATTTATTATGAAAGCGGCCGTTTGCAGAGCATAAACCTAGAAGGAGATCGGGAGATCAGTGAGACTTAACATTGATCGAACCATATCTAACAATGTTCGATTCCTCCGTTCGGACACACCATTAAGTTGCGGTGTTCCTGGCGGAGTCCACTGAGATAGTATTCCACCTTCAGTAAGATAACTAAGAAACTCCTCGGATAAGTATTCTCCACCCCGATCAGAACGGAGTGCCTTGATACTCTTTCCGAGTTGGTTTTCTACTTCAGTCCTAAACTCTTTGAATTTATCAAAAGCTTCGGACTTATGTCTCATGAGATAGACATAACCATATCTACTGAAATCGTCAGTAAATGTGATAAAGTAGCCTAAACCACCTCTGGCATGCGTACTCATTGGTCCACATACGTCTGAATGTATTAGACCCAATAAGTCACCTGCCCTCTCACCTAAACCAGTGAAAGACGCTTTAGTCATCTTGCCCATCAAACAAGCTCCGCATCTTTCAATCGCTTGGAATTCGAATTGACTTAGAAGTCCGCGCTTATGAAGCGCTGAGATGCGTTTCTCATTTATGTGACCTAGACGACAATGCCAGATAAGAGTTTGGTCTAAATCATTAGTTTTAAACCTCTTAGCATTTACATTATAGAGCATGTTGGATTTCGAGTTTTGCATATTCAATATGTATAATCCTCCAACAGTGCGAGCATTGCCATAATATATGTTGTTGCGCATAATATCAAAAAACCCGTTCTTAATATTAAAATAATATCCCTCTATTTCAAGAAGAGAAATTGAGATAATATTCCTGTTGAAAACAGGTACGCAAAACACATCATTAAGTTCAATTACAAGCCCACTGGGCAAAACAAGGTTCACAGAACCCACAGCAGTTGCGGCAACTCTGGTATTGTTCCCAACTCTTAGGTCCACCTCGTTTTCCTTTATATCTCTTCTACTGTGTAACACCTGCACATCAGCACAGACATGAGACTCAGCTCCAGTGTCTAGTACCCAGATATTTATTGTAGAAAGATATAGCTCTAATGGAATACCTGATGAAGTAGCGGCCCCACCGCCCTTCTTCTGATCCTCCTTCAGCTGCTGACAGTCTTTCTTCCAATGACCAGGCTTTTGACAGTAGAAACAGACCGACTCCTTTGCCTTCCCTTTGCCTTGTACGGGCATGTGAGGTCTAGGAATAAATGGTCGTCTGTTCCTCCCTGCGAGGTGTCTTGGGCCTTTACCCTTGCCACTAACAGCTTTGAAGCTGGGTCCCTTCTTGACCATGAAGACATTTTGGACGAACTGCCCCTTATGCTCTTCTCGGCAGTTACTAGCATGTTGTGCAACTCCGACACGGTCTTGTCCATATCATGCATATGATAGTTCATGACGAACCCACCATATGCATGAGGAAGGGATTGCAGAACAAAATCCGCAGCCATTTCCTTTTCCATAGACATACCGATACTAGTCATATGGTCAAAATGCCCCTTCATCTGTAGGACGTGAGGACCTACGGAGCTGCCTGCTGACATCTTGCAGGCTATGAGTTCTCGGAGAACAGTGTATTTTTCAATACGTACTTTCTCCTTGAACATATCCTTGATCTGTGCAAACATTGCAAACGGATCATGGGATAGCTCCATAAACTGCTTTTGGAGGTCCGCCTCCATGCAGCCCAGCATGACACACGCAACGTCAATAGAGTCGCTAAGGTGTTTCTGGTACGCATCCTTAACGACCCTCGTTGCGTTGGCAGCTGGCTCCTCAGGGATAGCCTTATCAAGGACGTACTCCCTGCGTTCCATTTTTAACACAAGTCGTAAATTTCTGTCCCAGTCTAGATAATTTGTCCCGTTGAGTTTACACTTCTCGAGTATAGTCCTCAATGACAAATTAGATGAGTTTGTTGAATTACTAGCCATTTCTACACGAAGAAAGTAAATTCAATCAGAATAGTTGAATAAATTTACGAAGATCCGAATTAAACACCAACCATTAGATTCTAAAATTTAGAATCTTTAAACCAAGATCCCTTATTCTTCATTTGAAGTGCGCTAAGTCGCACCGCTCCAATTGACTTATTTAGGTAGGACATCCGTCCAATTACAACCCGTGTAACTCTTAGTCAGGGTATGTGTAAAACACACGGCTTACCCTTCCGATGCCCCAGCTCGACCTCAGGCCAAGAATCGTGGTTGAGTCAACCAACTTTCACTAACGAGTTAACTTTGTGCAGATGCTCCGCTAAGGCGCACGACATCCCACAAAGTTTACCATTCCCATCTAGAACCCATTCGATCGATGCTCCGCTAAGGCGCACGACACCGATAAAATGTTTCTACATGGGTGTGAATTTGGGTGGCATCTCACTTGACTCAAATTAACTTGTAATTTGGTTGTGTTTAATAATTCGAAAGTATTTGGTACAATTACGAACCCGTCATCAACAACCCGTGTTGTGACGTTTCTAATTGTATCACATACTATCTTCATTTGAATCCGTCATTTGCAACCCGTGCAAATACGTTTCAAATTTGAACTCATCCATCACAACCCGTGTGATGATAGTTCACAACGCTTTAAACATGCAAACAATTAAAGTTGATTTTAATCTTTGCATGTGAGGTGATCGCTTATAAACTTATAAACTAATCATGCAAGCATGCAATTAATTAAATAATTCAAGCAAGCATCCATAAAGCGTTAAATATGCATTTTATAGCCCATCCTAATCTTAGGATTCTACGAGTCTTCACATCTTCTCGTCTTTCTCATTCGGGCTCCCACTAGCTCTTGGACTTCCTCCAAGACCGTCATCGTGCTCGATTTTCCATCCTTCGTCTTTGAGTAATAATTACAATTAATACTCGGTTCGTAGACCGGATAAAAAATAATTACACTTTATGGGCTCGAATAAAAGAATAATTACACGCTAACACTAACGGTATGCAAACCGTGAAAGCGATAAATCTAATGGGCTACTAATGCATCATACATTTCATCACATCATCCAACATGTTATCACACAAACATGTTATCAAATAATATGCAATAATTCCGGTTTTAATTTTGCCAAGTTGCTTGGTCGGGTTTATCGAAACTAGACCTTTTCGAAAAACAGTTTATCGAAACCGATTAAATTTTGAAAGTTTTCGAAATATTGGATCGCGGGTTCGTGACATGGATCAAACACCACATACGAACCAAGTCGGGCCAAGCCAATGGGCCGAGGGCCCATTGGGCCGAGCCCAACTATGCACGGCCCGGTTTGGGCCTTGGAAGGCCCAAACCCGACTTGCCGCCACTCTCGGCCTCGGCCAAGAGTGGGGACGGGCCCGGTCACCGCCGGCCTCACTGGCCTCCGGTGACCTCCGTCCGGTACCTCCGATCTGGCTCCCCGAGAGTCTCTTCTCGGACCCGACAAATCCAATAATTTCCGAAAAATTCCAAATTTAATATATTTTTCAAAATTAACATATTTCATGCAAATCTCCCAAAAAGCATTAAAATCATGTTATCAACTTTTGGCATGCAAATAATCACAAAACCGAAATGAATTCAACAAGACAAAGATTAAGAGGGTAACCAACGCTCTGATACCACTGTAGGGTTTTGGAGCGTTCTAGATCGTCGAGATAGCGGCAGGAATAAAAGATAATCTACTCCAAACCTTGTCCAAGAACATTTAAACCATTAAATCCCAAAGCAAAATCTATTCCACAAGATGTTTACCTTTAAGTCTTGTTTGAATCGATAAAGAAGAACGTTCGGATCTTCTTCTCTAAAGCTAGTCCACACCAAGAGGATGATCTTCAAGATCCTTCACTTAATTGCCTACTAGAACAATTAAATGAAGAACAAGAGAGCAAGATGATGAAGAGGAGAGGGGTGGCCGGCCACAATGAGAGAGAGAGAGGATTTTTGTGTGTTTTGTGACTTAATGAATTAAAGTCTTGCATTATAATTCATCACCCAACTCACAAGTATGGGTTAAAAGTGATTGGTATGGGCTTAAAGGTGCTTTAACCCGTACCCCTTAAATCACTCACCTCTTAATCCACAATCACCAACTAAGCATGGCATTGTGTGGCCCCCACAATGGCCCCACCAAGTGGGCCGGCCATATGGCCTTATTTGGCCCTTATTGGGCCGGCCATGAGGCTTCATGGGCCGAGCCCAATGGGCCCTCCCGTGTTGTCTCATGCCGCGTCCAAAAGTTGTCCGACCTTTTTGTCGTTAGTTATCAAACAAAGTCCGACGCGATATCGACGAAAAACTCAATTTTTCTCGATTCGCTAATTATTCTCTCAAACCGAACCTATGGCACAAAACCTCCAGTTTTGTCCATATACTTCTCCTTAAGAAACATCCATGTTTCCTTGTTTCAAGTTATCCGTCTTGTATGTGTGTGACCCTCTAGGCTCATGCCACCGTTGGCAGATCAGCGGCCTTCTAACGGATATCTTTCAGTCAGTCTCCATCAAGAGGCCTTCTAACGGATATCTTTCCCATACCGTAGTATGAGGGATAAATCCCTTAGCCGTCTTTCGTGTCACTCATGCAACCCGTTCCGCCACCCAATCATGCCCTTTATAGCAATCCTTTTACAGAAAGCGTTTGGCGCAAGTTAAAGCCGTACGTTCATTGCATAGTGATCACAAAGACTCCTTGGTCTAAGGACGTCGTGACAAGCTATCGCATCTGAATATGTTTATGGCTTAATCTATTAAAACACTATTCAATGCGGGTCGTCCGATATCAATCACCTCATGATATCTATGATATGGTTCCAGGATCCCACATCCTTATGACAAGTAGAACTACGTCATTAAGAACCATCCTCATACTGGTCGCTTTTAAGGAAGCATAGGTTGACCAGGGACTCGTTAAGTGTGATCCGTACAGATTTATGGTTCTACTACTTTAGTGGTCATAAATCAGATCATGCTTAACATATTACTTCAACACATAAGTAATATAAAACCGTTTATATTTATACATTACAAACGATGATATTTGAACATAGACGTTTACAGGCTAATACCAATTGGACTAGGGCACAAATGCTATCAGGGATTGTAAGCAATACAAGGATCATGTGAAGAAGAGTGGGTATCCACGTCTTGTGGATCAGATATTTACGTTGGTAAGATTAATCACTATAACGTAAATAAGAAAAGGCACATTGGCGAGAAACGCATTTCAACACTTCACAAGTGTGGACTTTAAGTCCGTTTGAATTCACTCAAACTGAAAGATGCAAGTCTTGCCTAATGAGCGAGAAACGCATTTCTACACTTCACAAGTGTGGACTTTTAAGTCCGTTTGAATTCACTCAAACTGAAAGATGCAAGTCTTGCCTAATGGGAAAAACGACAAAGGCACCTTTCACAGGTTTATGTGAAAGGCGAGTGACTTATTAAGTCTAATACATTCCAACGTATGTGGACCTATGAGTACTCAGGCCAGAAGAGAGTTGAACTAATAATTGACTCTGGAAACGGCCGCATTCATTTTGAATCGGGCTCCGATGAAGACAACGATAGTACACCTTGTGACAGTCATTCTGTCTCCCAGTACTGTGGATGCGTGCGCCTCCGCGTAGTATTCATTGGGATGCGAGCTGAATAAGGTAATCAGTTCTATTTGGATGCATGCGCCTCCGCGTAGTAGCCTACTAAGAGCTGGACCAGAGTCATAGGAGGTACACCACATGACACTCAATACGTCTCCCGTTACTGTGGATGTGTGCGCCTCCGCGTAGTATTCATTGGGATGGGAGCATTATGAGATGGTCAGTTCTATTTGGATGCGTGCGCCTTCGCGTAGTAGCCAAATAAGAAATGGACCATAGTCATATATGGTGTGGGAAACATCCTAGTATGTTTTTCCTAAAAGATTTGGGTAGCAGAGATGCAGGCATCCAAATCAGACAAATGTGTCTTCGTAAGGTATCCTTAAGAAATTAAGAGATACAACTTCTACATACCCAGGGAGTACAAAGTTTTTGTTGCTCGAGGAGGGGTATTTTTGGAGAAATATTTTATTTCCAAAACAGCTAGTGGGAGTCCCGTGCATCTCGAAGAAATTCGACAGGATACGGAACAACCTGAAGCAATTCAAGAGCCTGCTATGCAAGATGTAGAAGTACTGGAGCCTCAGATGGTCGTAGATGAAGAATCAGTCCCTACAGAAATTCCAGATGGTCCAAGAAGGTCTGAAAAATCTTGTCATGTTCCAGACAGATATGGCTTCACAACCACTGAAGGAAATGACTTGATGATTGTGGATCATGATGATCCAGAAACCTTCAGGCAAGCTTTGACCAGTCCAGACTCCAAAAAATGACAGAACGCCATGAATGAGGAAATGAAATCCATGTAAGACAACCAAGTCTGGTGCTTGGTTGATCAAACCCCTGGGATAAAACCCATCGGTTCTGAGTGGGTTTATAGGATCAAGATCGACATGAATGGAAATCCTCAGATCAATGAGGCTAGGATGGATGTAAAAGGTTATCGTCAGATTCAATGCATGGATTATGATGACACCTTTTCACCAGTAGCAATGGTCAGATTGATCCAGATTATTCTTAGCCATAACTTTGGCAGATGGATGTCAAAACTCCTTCCTTAACAGGAACATACTAGAGGGCGTGTATATCACACGACCTGTGGGTTTTGTAGATCCAAAGAATCCCGGAAAGATATGTAAGCTACAAAGATCCATTTATGGATTGAAGCAAGCTTCAAGGAGTTGGAACCTTCATTTTAATAAAGCTGTAAGGGAACTCGGCTTCATCAAAAACGAAAGTGAGCCTTGCGTACATAAGAAAGTGAGTGGGAGTAATATTGTATTCTTGGTATTTATTCATCGGGAATGACATCCCGACCTTGCCACCAAAGCTTGGTTAGGGAAGTACTTATTGATGAAGGACTTAGGTGATGCTACATTTAATGTAGGCATCAAGATCTCTACAGATCATTGCAAAAGGATTTTGGGCCTAAGTCAAAACATGTTGCTAAGTCAGAACATGTACATAGGTAAAGTGTTGAGAAAACTCTCAGTGCTTGAATCTAAGAAAGGATATATACCCATGTGTCATGGCATTAAGCTCAACAAGCTACAGAGTCCTAGTACTCCTGATAAGCTGAGCAGGATGAGTAAGATCCCTTATGCTTCGGCTGTCGGGTCCATCATGTATGCCAGGATGTGCACGAGACTGGAAGTCTCGGTTGCACTAAACTATACCAGCAGATTCCAATCTAACCCCGGCCAATTACACTGAATTGATGTCAAAGGTCATCCTCAAATATTTGACGAGGACAACGGATGCATTCCTAGTGTATGGGGATGTAGATTAAGAACTAGCAGTCAAAAGACAAGTCGATGCTAGTTTTCAGACATATCCAGATGACTTCAAAATTCTGTCAGGATATATTTTGTGTTGAGTGGTGGCGCTTTCAGCTGGATAAGCTTTAAGCAAGCCAAAATTGCCAACTCTACAACGGAGGCTGAGTATATAGCTGCAACAAAAGAAGCTAAAGAGGCCGTATGGATTAGAAGCTTTCTGATCGGATTAGATGCAACGCCGCGAGCATCTGATCCGATAAGCTTGTTGTGGGACAACATAGGTGCCGTAGCTATTGCTCAAGAGCCCATATTCCACAACAGATCCAAACATATACTCACAAGGCTTCACCTCGTGAGAGTTATCACATATATAGGTGATATGGAGATTAAACACTATTCGCCTGATGATAATATGGACGGTCCCTTGACAAAGGCTCAGCCGCAGCCTAGGCATGAGAAACATGCAGGGTCTATGGGAGTAGATCGGAACTTAAATTGGAACTAGGGGCAAGTGGGAAATTGTTAGAGTTATGCCCCAGTCCAATATAAAAGTGATCTACAGATGTAATGTTTTATCATCTTTCCGAATAAATAAATTGGCATATATTACTAATGTGTTGTAGTAATATATCAAATGTAATTTGATCTATGTCATTACGTGTGTAACCACTAATAGTAGAACTGTAGATCAGAAAGAATTACATTTGATGAGTCCCTGATCAGCTAAGATTCTTTATGAAGCGATCAGTATGAGACCAACTCCTTGTGATCACGCTCTACTGATCATGGCAAAGTATGTGCCGGAGTTATATCATAGATATCATCAGGTAGATGATATCGGACAACCCGATTGTGAGTATGCAACATAGATACCATCATGAGATACTCACAGATCATAATTTGTCATTATATCCTAAGACCAGGGAGTCTTTGTGTGCACTGTGTAATGAATCTCCAAGTTTGACCTAGTCTAACGTTACCAGTAAAAGGGTAGCCATAACGGCTGTGATTGGCTTGGTTATGAATTACATTGGTGAACTCGAAAGACGTCTGAGGGATTTATCACTCATACTCTGGTATGAGAAAGATATTCGTTTAGGCCACTTGATGAGTATGACTGAAGGAATAGCACGGCCGTGCAGGTGATACCTTTGTATCAGTTTTCAGTCATCTCAGATATCAAGAAACAGTGATTGATAAATTAGGATGACGATTCTATGCATATTGATCAATCTGGATATCGGTTTGATAAAAGGACAGTTAGATGTACGATAACAGGTTAAGTCGAATAAACGATAATTACGAACGTTGGGTAATCATAAAGTCTTGCTAGAGACCACTTATGATGGAAAGGGTAAAATAGTAATTTTACCAGTCTGCCAACTGTTCGTGAGCCTAGAGGGTCACACGCATTAAGCACGATACATGACAAATAAGCATGGATGGAAATTGGGAGAATCAGGTTTTCAATTTAATCAAATTGAAAACGATTCGGTTGATTTCTGGCCTAGGGTTTTAACCAGACGGCTGAAGAAATCAAGTTGAGGAAATTAAACCGATTTATCTAAACCGAAATTAGAACTCAATTTAATGGGTTTAATTTGGTTTTAGTTAAACGGGCTTAAAGCCCATTTAGGATTTTAATTGATGAATGGGGAAAAGTGCAATTAAGAGTTTAGGAGGGTAAGATATGTAATTATTTATTTGAAGTTCAAATCAGATTTTTGGTTTAATTTCAAATTAATTACAAAATATTTTCACCCTTATTTCTCTCTCTAATTTTCGGCAACTTCCTCCCATTCCCTCTCCACTTTGGCCGACCCTCTCATTGCCATTCCTCCATAGTTTTTGTCAAAAAAATCTTAAAACATTCATTAGCAAGTGTGTGAGAAAACACCGATTCGTGGTTGTTGTGCTTGTGTGGACTCGATAGAGAAACACTACGTTGTGTTTTAATCGATTGGCAAAGGTTAATTTTCAGATTGAAAAGCTTTATAACATGCTGAATTTTCATTAAGATCCTCATCTCTTTCGATCACCATGGTTACATAAGGCTCCACTGCATGAAATTTACGTTTGGAACCCATGGTGATCCCTTTCAATGGCGCACTTAACTCGTGGATAATCCTGTTCTGCTCGCAGAAGTCGAATAGGAAGTTTGAGCCATACTCTCCACCTCGATCGGACCTAACCCTCTTGATCTTTCGATCAAGATGATTTTCTACCTCATTCTTAAATTTGATGAACATATCTTTAGCCTCGTCTTTGGTTCGAAGCAAGTACACCTTTGTAAACCGTGAACAATCGTCTATGAATGTCACGTGGTAAAATTTTTTTCCTTTACTCCTTGTATTCTTAAAGTCAGTTGAGTTGAGGCTCTTCTTGATCTCTCTCTTGCTTTTCAGGATGATGAATCGTCAATTATCGAGAATTCTCCCATTTCAAAAGTCTCGAAACCTCCCTATAAATTTTTCAAGGACATGAATTCTAAAAATCATGCCACTCAAGCTTGGACTCTTTGTTAATTTTTGGATTTCACATGTGGAGTCGCTGATAAAGATGTGATTCGAGATTTTGAAGACAGGATTGGCCCCAAGAATTGATCTCTTTTCATGTGTTCTTTTATTTCTGGCTTCCTTGTCTGTTCCTTGTTCTTTCTTTTTTTTCATTTTCTACTTTGTTGTATTATCCACTTTGTGCTTCCTTTTTTGGTGCTCTTTTAGGTTTATCAATAAAGTTTTGATAATAAAAAGAAGACAACCATGTCCATAAAACTCTAATTATTATATCATATATTCACAACATAATAAAATCTAAACGAATACCTAAAAAGTGTGAGCAATATACAATAACAAATACAGTACTAAAAGACTTAAACGTCAAATTGCAGTTGGGTAAGGAACAATTACATCCGGTTAGCACCCACTTTGAACGTAGGTTAAAGATTTATTGCATGAGTAATGAAAAAACTGCCCTCATATGAAATAAAATGATTATATAAAAATATGTTGTCGATGAATTATGACCGTATGATGAGTTACCTGATAGCATTTTTGTGCCTTAGTCCAATTGCTAGTAGTCTGTAAATGTCTATGTATATTTATTAACGTTTGTAATAAATAAAACGACTTTGTATTACTTATGTGTTGAAGTAATATGTTAAGCATGATCTGATTTATGACCACTAAAGTAGTAGAACCATAAATCTGTACGAATCACACTTAACGAGTCCCTGGTCAATATACGCTTCAATAGAAGCGACCAGTATGAGGATGGTTCTCAATGACGTAGTTCTACTTGTCACAGGGATGAGGGATCCCGGAATCATATCATAGATATCATGAGGTGATTGATATCGGACGACCCGCTTTGAATAGTGTTTCGTAGATTAAACCATGAACATATTCAAATGCGATAGCTTGTCACGATATCCTTAGACCAAGGAGTCTTTGTGATCGCTATGCAATGTACGTGCGGCTTTAACTTGCGCCTAACGCTTTTCGTAACAGGATTGCAATAACGGGCATGATTGGGTGGCGGAACGGATTGCATAAGTGACACGAAAGACGGCTAAGGGATTTATCCCTCATACTACGGTATGGGAAAGATATCTGTTAAAGGCCTCTTGATCGAGAGTGACTGAGAGAAAGAGCATGACCATGCCAGTGATACGGGTTATTAGTTCTCAGCCATCTCACATATCAAGTAACAATGATTGATTAACAAGGATGACGACTCTATACCTTGTGATCAATCAGGATGTCTAGAGATAATAAGATAGTGGACTTGTACGCACAAATGTTAAATCGAATCATCGATCATCATGCACCTTGGGTAATCATAACGTCTTACTAGAGACCACTTATGATGGATCGGACAAGAGAGATCTGTTGCGCCGATCTGCCAACGGTGGCATGATACAAGACGGATAACTTGAGACAAGGAAACCTTAACGTTTCTTGAGGAGCAATACATGGACAAAAATGAAGGTTTTGGGTCATAGGTTTGGTATGAGAGAATAATTAGCGAATCGAGAAAACTGAGATTTTTCGTCAATGTCGCGTCGGACTTTGTTTGATATGTAACGACAAAAAGGGTCTGGCGACTTTTGGAGACGGCACGAAACCACATGGGCGAGCCCATTGGGCTCGGCCCATGAGGTCACGTGAGCGGCCCAACAAGGGCCCATTTTGGGCCCAATAAGCCCAACATGGCCGGCCACTTTGGTGGGTCCAAAGGTGGGGGCACAACACACCATGCTTAGTTGGTGATTGTTGATTAACAGGTGAGTGATTTAAGGGGTATGGGTAATGACACCTTTAAGCCCATACCAATCACCTTTTAGACCCATGCTTATGAGATTGATGAAGTAGAGAAATATCAAGTGAATTAATTACACAACATACTCTCACAATCTCTCTCTCTCTCTCTCTCCTTGGCCGGCCACTCTAGTGCTCTCTCTCTTCTTGCTCTCTTGTTCTTCACTTAATTGTTCTAATAGGCATTAAGTGTAGGATCTTGAAGATCATCCCCTTGGTGTGGACTTGCTCTAGAGAAGAAGATCACAAAATTCTTCTTTATCGATTCAACAAAGACTTAAAGGTAAATTTCTTGTGGAATAAATTTTGCCTTGGGATTTAATGATTCATGTTCTTGGACAAGGTTTGGAGTTGCTTTTGTTAAATGCTTCCGCTATCTCGATGTTAAAGAACGCTCCAAAACCCTACATTACCATCTAACGGATTTTCTTAGTGCTCATGTTTTAATAGATTTATTGGTTATCAACCGAATGTTTCCTTATACATGATTGTTGTTATATATATATATATATATGAAATTCTGAATCGTAGTCGAGTTAGGAAGTCGAACACAAAGTCTTTAACTTGTGTATCTACTTCTTGTGGAAACAGTAAGCACAGTAATAGACATATAATAATCACGACACCAGAGATGATTACCCAGTTCGGTGACTCCGCACCTACGTCTGGGGGCACTTTGCCAGTGGAAAGGTTTTTCACTATAGGTAGTCAATAGTACAACTTCGAGCACCAACTAGCTATCACACAAGCTATTGTCCTAAGCTACTATAGATCTCACCGTGAATCACCTCGACCTGGAGCCTCTCCCCCTGTCTTTGAGATTCCCTCAATTCCACCCTTCGAGCAAGCTCCTATGCTCGGTGTCGTTGTCTTCTTGACGGAGTTGTGAATCTTCAATCACAAACAAAAACCCTAACCGATCCAAACACTTAGTCTTCGCGACTCAAGGTTTGATCGGAGCAAAAGGTCCGTTCTAGCGAATATTCATAAGCCTCTCAACACGCCGATAGTGCACGGTTAAGAGCTCTGAGAAATCTTGCAATTTAGAACAAGAACGGATACTGCTAATGGGAAGCCAAGGGCTTTTTATAGCAGCTCACATTCCTAATCCTTCTCGTATCAGGAACAGGAAAGTCAGGCAAGTTGTTGCCGCCTCCCTCGACAGCTGGAAGTCGTCTTGCCTGTTTCTGACTTCCTAAATAAATCAGGCAAGTATAGTTGCCGCCTTAGTTGCCACTTTTTGCTGACGTGCAACTGCCAGCTGGAAGTCGCTTGACTTGACGACGTCACTCTCTTGCGCTCCAAGTCTTCGTGGCGCCTTTCTTCTTTCGCTCCAAACTTTGTCGAAATAGGAAAGCTTCAGACTTTCCTAATCTGCGGCTCGTAACAAACTTCTTATTTTTGTGCTAAAAAATCATGCCAACACTTAAACGTAGCAACAATCTCCCCCTTTGGCAATTTTTTAGGCAAACACCTTTTTGTAAGCCCATCGTCATCTTGTGGCAGTTACGCACAGCAAGTGACTTATCTTGTGGCAGTTACGCACAACAAGTGATGTGACTTCTTTACTCCAAGTAGGCACACCGTCGTCACCTTGAGGCAGTTACGCACACAGCAAGTTTCGTGACTTCCGGTGCGACTTCTTGTGCGGCTTCTAGTTTATCTTCTGGGGCAGCTTCTGGAGCTTAACTTCTTGAGCGGCTTCTAGAGCGGTGACTTCTATGTACATCTTTTGGTATGGTTTTTATGCACATCTTTCGGTGCGACTTCTGGCGCGACTTCTGGCGTGCAACTTCTGACGCCGTAACACATTATCTCCCCCTGTTTGCCTAATAATATTGCCAAAGGCAACCGCATAATCAAATTTGACTAAACAGCAGGGTAAAAAAACAGCTCACACCATGAGCAAATAAACGGCTCAAACATGAGCACAAATCCAGCTCAATCAAGAGCAAATGTCCCAAAATAAACAGTCACAATGTGCAGAAAGTAACTCGGACAAACCCCGAGAATTTAATAGTGTGTGTGGAACAGAGTTATCATAGCAAATTTCAGAGAAATATTAAAACGACGTGGAGTCGTTACCATCTTCTTCACCAGGAGCAGCAGCAACAGCAGCAGATCGGAGGTCTTCTAGAAGGGCTTCACAGGCGACTTTGCGAGTTGAGAGCGTGGCAATTGATAGACATACTGCCACTTAACGGAATTGTCTACAGAGTGGAAAGAGACGTTGTCTGTAGGTGCCTTCGGTACATACTTGGGAAGTTTCTGCCCTCCTAATGTCTTCTTCACCTGTGGTAGCACAATCAGGGTGTCTTCTTCTTCAGATTCTTCTTCTTCAGGGACAACGGTTACTGCAGTGGTCAATAACTTCTTTCTTGACTTCTTCGGCTGTTTGGACGCCGAAGCTTCTCCTTTTTCTGTTGCTTTCCTCTTTGGGGTCAATCTCCTCTGAACTTGAGGTTCTTCTTCTTCATCAACCAACCTTCGTGTTGGTAGCTTCCTTCTCTCAGCCCTTTTGGGCACAGATTCTTGCTTTTCCATGGTTTCAATGTCGACACTTTCTTCGTTGTTGACAGGTTCCTCTAAAGGTTGAGTGACTTCTGAAATGGCTTTAGGATTTTCATCACGCCCTGAATCACTCTTCGGGGCGACATGGGAACTTCCTTCCTTTTGCAAGTCCTCGTTTAGAGGAGATTTCTCTGGTGCGGGTGTCGACTTAGAGAGGCTAGGTTGGTCTTTGGTGCTAGTGCCGTGGACTTCAGGAACAAGGTTTTCTAAACCCTCTACAGGCAGGCTTTCTTCTATGTTTTCTTCAGAGAGGATAGTAGATTTACCTCGTGTTGGAGTCGGAGTAGAGAGAGAAACTTCTTCTTCAATGTTCGCAGAACCGGCTAGAGCGTCGTCCTTCTCAACGACGGGGATTGTGTCTTCCGGTGTGATAGATGGAGGCGAACTTGTTACTTCCTGAGGTGCTGCCGAAGTTTCTCCCACCCCTTTTCCTCCTTGGATCCTCACTCCATGCTTGGTTCTTGTCGATTTGGAGGCTGATAATTTCTTGGCAATGACTTTTGCCCTCATTTTTGCTCATAGTACTTTTGAAGCAGATGGTATTCGTCCGCTTCGAGTACCGACCATTTAGCTAGGATTTGTTCTTTGTGGGGAGAAAGCAGATTCTTTGCTGAACTTTTTGATCTGAGAAACCCTAGCGATTTCAAATGGTGGAAGAGGTGTAGAGTCTGTGGGAGTTGAACAGAATGATTTATAATAGGTGGATTGTCAGATCGTAATCATTCTCAAAATTCAAAAAGGACTAACGGGCTTTTGATAAAAGGATTTGGGCCCGGCTTGATTTTGTGGACCCTGTTTGGTCCTGATCGAGAGAAAGAGTAAAATCAACTAAAAGCTCTTCCTCTTCTTGCTTGACTTCTGGCTATTCTAGACAGCAAAGTCCGAGGGTTGACCTCAGACATTCAAACCTTTTGGCATCTAACGCCTTTGTAAATATGTCTGCGACTTGTTTCTCAATGGGTAGGTATTCGAGCTTTATTTTCTTGTCTTCTACGAGCTCTCGAATAAACTGGTGCCTGATGTCAATGTGCTTTGTCTTGCTATGTTGTACTGGGTTCTTCGAGATGTTGATTGCACTGATGTTGTCACAGAACAAAGTCATGACTTCTTGCTTGACTCCATATTCTGCCAACATTTGTTTCATCCAAAGAAGCTGAGTACAGCTACTTCCGGCTGCGATATATTCGGACTCAGCAGTAGACAAAGCAATACAATTTTTCTTTTTGCTGAACCATGATACAAGATTGTTCCCTAGGTAGAAACAACCTCCAGAGGTGCTTCTTCGATCTGGTGTGCTTCCCGCCCAGTCAGCATCACAGTATCCAACCAGAGTAGGAGAGGTATCAAAGGAATATAGCAAATCCAATTCAGTGGTTCCCAAGATGTACCTTATGATCCTCTTTGCATGAGCCAAGTGGCTGACTTTTGGATTGGCATGATATCTAGCACAGACTCCCACAGAGTAAGCAATGTCGGGTCGACTTGCTGTTAGGTAGAGGAGACTTCCTATTATGCTTCGATAGAGACTTTGATCAACTGATTTTCCCATCTCGTCCTTTGTGCACTTGTCATGTGTGGCAATAGGAGTCCTCTTGTGCGAAGCCTTTTCTAACCCGAACTTCTTGACAATGTTCTTTGCGTATTTGCTCTGGGAGATAAATATTCCATCTGACATCTGCTTGATCTGGAAGCCTAGGAAGTATGTGAGCTCACCGACCATACTCATCTCAAATTCAGACTGCATATGTTGGACGAAACGTTCCACCATCTTGTCTGACTTCCCTCCAAATACAATGTCGTCGACTTATATTTGAGCAATCATGATGTCCCTTCCTTCCTTCTTCACAAAGAGAGTTTTGTCTACTCCCCCTCGAATATAGCCATTCTGTACAAGGAATTGGGTAAGGCGTTCATACCATGCTCGTGGAGCTTGCTTGAGACCGTAGAGAGCTTTCTTTAGCTTGTAGACATGGTGCGGAGAGTCATGGTCTTCGAATCCCTTTGGTTGGGCTACATAGGCTTCTTCGTGCAGATTTCCATTAAGGAAGGCACTCTTTACATCCATTTGATAGAGTTTGAAACGCAGATGACATGCGATGCCGAGAAGAAGTCGTATGGCTTCTAGTCTGGCTACCGGTGCAAAAGTTTCTTCAAAGTCGACTCCTTCGACTTGTGTGTACCCTTGAGCCACCTGTCTCGCTTTGTTTCGAGTGATGTTTCCTTGCTCGTCAGACTTGTTTTTGAATATCCATTTTGTCCCGATGACATTGACATTGTCAGGCTTGGGTACAAGTTCCCAGACTTCATTCCTTGCAAACTGAACCAACTCTTCTTGCATCGCGCAGACCCAGTATTCATCATTGATGGCCTCTTGTATATTCTTTGGCTCAATTTTGGAAATAAAGCACATGTTACCTATCATCTCTTGGTGGTCAAGAGATGCCTTTTGTCGAGTCCGAACTCCCTCATTAATGTCTTCAATCACATCCCGGGGTGGATGATACTTCTGAATTCTTCTTGACGGAGCTCTTTGCCTTGTAGGAGTTGCCTCTTCATCCGGGATGATTTGGCTTTCGTCCTCAGACTCTTTGTTACGCTCATCGTCCTTGACTTCTGGTCTGACTTTTATTCTGACCTCTGGTCTGGCTTCTCCTGAGAGATTCAGGACTTCTTCGTCCTCGTCACTTAATTGCTCGTTATTGTCATCAATCACGACATTGATGGATTCCTTGATAGTCCGGGTGCGTTTGTTGAATACCCGAAAAGCCCGACTATTTCTGGAGTATCCGAGGAAGATGCCTTCGTCGCTTTTAGGATCCAACTTGCGTCGAGGTTCCCTATCTGCGAGTATGTAGCAGACCGATCCAAAGACATGGAAGTATTTGACATTCGGCTTTCTCCCCCTCTATATTTCATAAAGAGTGAGCGAAGTTCCAGGGCGAAGAGTCACTCTATTATGAATATGGCATGCCGTATTCAAAGCTTCAGCCCAGAAGTGCTGCGGGATGTCTTTGGCTAACATCATGACTCTTGCCATTTCTTGCAGAGTGCGATTCCTCATTTCAACGATTCTGTTTTGCTGAGGAGTGATGGGAGCAGAAAATTCGTGGGCAATTCCTTCAGCATCACAAAAGTTTGCGAAGCTGATGTTTTCAAACTCCTTTCCATGATCGCTCCGAAGTCGGACGACTTTCCCAATGACTTCTCCTTTTTCTCGTTGAACTCTTCGACATAAGGCTTCAAAGACTAAGAAGGTATCTGACTTTTCTCGAATAAAGTCTACCCAGGTGTACCTCGAGAAGTCGTCTACACATACAAATATGTACTTCTTCCCTCCTAGACTTTCTACTTGCATGGGTCACATAAGGTCAACATGAAGAAGTTCTAGAACACGAGAAGTAGTAAGATGTTGTACCTTCTTGTATGACGTCTTGACTAGTTTCCCAATCTGGCATTCTCCACAGATTTTTCCTTCAATGATCTTGAGGTTGGGAACTCCAATGATCGCCTTTTCAGAGAGAATCTTTTGCATACTCCTCAAATTGATGTGACCAAGTTTTTGATGTCATAGTTTTGTCTCTTGAGCTTTGGATAAAAGACACTTGGTTGGCAAGGTAATGACTGTTGGAGACCATAGATAACAGTTGTCAAGGGACCTGTGGCCTGTCATGACTTCCTTCTGTTGTTCGTCTTTGACCGAGCACTTGTCACGAGTGAAGTGGACATCCAGATATAAATCACATATTTGGCTTATGCTTATGAGATTTGCTGTGAGGCCTTCTACTAGCAGAGCTTCTTTCAGACATGGAGAGTTGGGAAGATTGAGTTTTCCTTTCCCGAGCACTCTATCTTTTACTCCATCTCCAAAAGTGACGAAGCTATTTGTGCATGGTATTAAAGTGACTAAGAAAGAGCTGTTACCCGTCATATGTCGAGAGGATCCACTATCAAAGTACCAATCGTTGTTGGTTGAGGCCTTTAAAGCGGTGTACGCGATGTTGGCTCGATAGTTGACCTCTTTGACTCGCCATTCCTTCCGTGGTTGGCTTTTCTTGATGGTGGTCCTTTTCTTGACCAAGCTCTTCCCATATAGCTGATAGCAGAAGGGTCGAATATGTCCTCTTCGTCCACAGTGATGACAAACCCAGTTGTGTCTTTTGGTCTGGGTTTTTGAAGCGGCTAGAGTAAGAAGTTTTTTGGTCGCTTGGTCAGCCGTGAAGTTAGGTGACTTCTGACAGGGCTTCTGGGTGACGGACTTCTGAGGGACGAAGATGGTGTGTGATGATGATGCATCTTTTAAATATCCAAGTCCTTCCATATTCCTGGCTGGTTTCCCGATTGAAATGATTTGATCTAAAGTGTCAGTGCTTGGATTCATCATCTTCACTGTCTTCGTGACCTGTTCTAAATCGCCTTTTAGTCGAGCAACTTCCTTTTTGAGATCAACAGTCGTCTCGAGAAGTCTTGACTTGTTTTCATTAAGAGTAAGAATGAGAGCATTTTGTTTTTCGATTACCTGAGAGTCTTCAAGCCACTTGACATACCATTCGTTGTAAGCGTTGTTGAGAGTCTCATCGAATAGCTCATCATTAGAGTCATACTTCTTTGAGCTTTTAGCTGGTTGATCTATTGTGGAGGAAGTGAAAGCCACATAGTTACTTGTATGCTCAAGGTCACTGTCTTCCTCATCTTCATCGTCAGTTAGAGAGGTAATGAATCCCTTCTTCTGTTTCTTTAGGAAGTTGGGACATTCTCTCTGCATATGTCCATACCCCTCACATTCAAAACACTGTGCTCTTTTACCTGATCGTTCTCCTCGTCCTCCATCGTTAGCTGTGTTGTCGAGCTTCTAAAACTTGTGTTGTGGCTTGTCTCTGACTTCTCGGGTGACTTTTCTTCCTGTCATCTGGCCAAATCTTTTCATGACTTTGTTGTAGTTTTTGGCCAGCATGGCGATAGTTTCTTCAATGTCACTATCCGACTCAGAGTGCGTTGAGTTCTTCTGATTAGAACTTTTGAAAGCCACACCTTTATGTTTCTTCTCGATAGGAGGTAGGAAGAGCTCGAAAGTCATTAGTGAGCCCATGAGTTCATCAAACTTCAGTGTCTTCAAGTCATGGACTTCTTCGATAGCGGTGATCTTCATCTTGAATCTGGGACTTAGAGCTCTCAACGTTTTTCTGACCAAATCTTCATCGGTCATAGGCTTGCCAAGTGAATATGATCATTGGCCAGATCCTTGATGCGCACATTAAATTCCGTGATAGTCTCGTCGTCATTCATGGTCAGAGCCTCAAAGTTAGTCGTGAGGTACTGTAACTTCTGCTCTTTGACTTTTGAAGTACCCTCGTAAGCAACCGCAAGTGTGTCCCGGGCAATTTTGGCACTTGTGCATGTGTTGATGAGTCGAAACACATTCTTGTCTACTCCATTAAAGATAGCATTGAGTGCACGAGAATTACCTAGGGAGGCTTCATCTTCTTCCATGCTCCACTCCTTTTCTGGTTTGATGCTCGTTTGATTTCCATGAGCATCAGCATAGTAAGGTTCCTCCCATCCATTGATGATAGACTTCCAGGTTTTGCTGTCGAGAGACTTCAGGAAAGCACACATCCGTGCTTTCCAATATCCATAGTTTGTTCCGTCGAGTACCGGCGGATGATTGACAGATCCTCCTTCCTTTGAATCCATATTAGCTACTCAGAATTTTGCAGGAAAAATCACCTAAGAGATTAAGGTGCCTCCTCTTATACCAATTGAAATTCTGAATCGTAGCCGAGTCAGGAAGTCGAACACAAAGTCTTTAACTTATGTATCGACTTCTTGTGGAAACAGTAAGCAAAGTAATAGACATATAATAATCACGACACCAGAGATGATTACCCAGTTCGGTGACTCCGCACCTACGTCTGGGGGCACTTTGCCAGTGGAAAGGTTTTTCACTATAGGTAGTCAATAGTACAACTTCAAGCACCAACTAGCTATCACACAAGCTATTGTCCTAAGCTACTATAGATCTCACCTTAAATCACCTCGACCCGGAGCCTCTCCCCCTGTCTTTGAGATTCCCTCAATTCCACCCTTCGAGCAAGCTCATATGCTCGGTGTCGTTGTCATCTTGACGGAGTTGTGAATCTTCAATCACAAACAAAAACCCTAACCGATCTAAACACTTAGTCTTCGCGACTCAAGGTTTGATCGGAGCAAAAGGTCCGTTCTAGCGAATATTCATCAGCCTCTCAACACGCCGATGGTGCACGGTTAAGAGCTCTGAGAAATCTTGCAATTTAGAACAAGAACGGATACTGCTAATGGGAAGCCAAGGGCTTTTTATAGCAGCTCACATTCCTAATCCTTCTCGGATCAGGAACAGGAAAGTCAGGCAAGTTGTTGCCGCCTCCCTCGACAGCTGGAAGTCGTCTTGCATGTTTTCGACTTCCTGAATAAATCAGGCAAGTATAGTTGCCGCCTTAGTTGCCGCTTTTCGCTGACGTGTAACTGCCAGCTGGAAGTCGCTTGACTTGACGACGTCACTCTCTTGCGCTCCAAGTCTTCATGGCGCCTTTCTTCTTTCGCTCCAAGCTTTGTCGAAATAGGAAAGCTTCAGACTTTCCTAATCTGCGGCTCGTAACAAGTCGTTCCACATGTCATGTACCATGTTGCATGACTTTTTATTTTTGCGCTAAAAAATCATGCCAACACTTAAACGTAACAACATATATATATATATATAACAACTATCATGTATAAACCGACCTTCTACGTCCAAACGCGTCGAATGTGCAGTGTAAAATTGTAGAACGTGTTTGACCTTGTAGAACCTTGACGCGAGATTTGTCACAACGCTCGACACGTGGCAGCAAAGTTCTACTACGGTCATTTTCGTGGTTCTACCGTGTTCATCACGTTCTACCAGTTTACACTCACACTCTACCAAGTCATCTGCTTCCACTAGTGCACACTCGAATTCTACTGGTTTTTATTTGATTTATCCTCTATATATAACTTAGGTGAAAACTATTCGTGTGGTGGAGATCAGACACCTACATTAGCCGCTTGATTAGAAAAAAAAATAGATATCTAACATTAAAGCACTCAATAACAACCAAAGTAACTAATGACCACTTATTTTATCACTCTAATTAGCTTAAAATAGTTCTTAGTTTTCACCAGAAAAATGTGTGTTTCAGTTAAAAACTTAAGGAGTTTAATTGTGTTTATTTTCAAAAATGTATTATTTATAATTAATTTGAGAACATTTATCAAAAATATATATTATATTAAATATATGGGGCATATTCAACTACAGACCAATGCTCAAGTTACAAACCTGCGAACCTTTTGTGGCCACACGATGAACAAGTCTATGACCACGATTGAAGATATAGCAGTGGTATGTAATATTCACGTTCTTTGATTTTATTTCCGTTTTTCATTAGTCAGTGGGAATAAAATTGTCTTTATAACTCATGTTTCACAATCAATCGCTCCATGCCTTACTCACGAATGTGATTTTGCTCCAAGTATCAATCGAAGACAAACTTTCTTCTTCGACGACTTTCACTGACGATGAGTTTTCTTTTCTGGCTACATTCACCGGCTATAAGCTTGCTTATCCGACAACGTTGGCTGACGCTTGACCTTCTTTTTCAATGATTTTTCCTCGGCCTAACAATATGTGAAATACCTAAATTATCCTAGCTGAAAAAAACTCAAAATCAAAGAAATACATTGATTTCTTCTCCGGCACGCTCTCGACGAAAGAGATAGAGCTCGGCGGCCGCATTTTTTTTTTGACAAGGCGGGGAGATTGCGAGGTGCGTTCGGTTCCAGATTGGTTCTGGTCACTGGCGAGATAGCGAGGTGGGTTCGGTCGATTTTTCATATTCATTCAGTCGTCAACGAGGTGGGTTCGGGTGATTGGTTTGGTCTCTGTTGCCTTGACGAACTCTACTCCCAGACCCCAGATTCCGCGAAGACTTGGCGAAGACCGAACAAATCCAATGGTGTACGGTTGAGCTTTTTTCGTCCTTTTCCAGCAATGAGGATCTCACCGTGGGGGGAAGAGGATTCGTAATGCTCAAGGTCCAACACCGTGAGCCGAAGAAGATAGAAAGGAGTTAGAAAAATAGAGGAAAACAAAGTCTCAATGACATACTTTTAAAATTTTGAATGACAAAAATAAGTAATTTAATAATTTTAAGTTTCTGTTAACACAATTAACACACATGTCTCGAACAAATAGTTAGGATACTAAAAAAGAAAAAAAAAGTTAGGATATTAAAGTGTGAAATATATATATATATATATAGATAGGTGTAGTAAATTGTGCTTTTCTCTGAAAACAACAGAAAATTGGGAGAGTTTAAAATTGAGGGTAAATTTTAAGAATGTGCATATTATATGACATTTTTGCAAAAAAAATATTGTGCTATTTTTTAACGGAAAAAAAGGATGTATTGTTTGTATTTTTTACAAAATATGTATGTTTTTATAAGAAAGAAGAATTTACCCCTAAAATAGAAAATATGTTTTAAAAAAATATTTTTTCTGATTTTAATTTTAATTGAAATTTACGATCAAGTTTTGTAATTATACCATTTTAAGTTGATATTATCTTTAAAAATTGTTATAAATTTCAATGATAATTTTGATCTAATTTTTGAAATTTTTAAAAAAATTACTCAATGCATTTTGTTATTAATAAACAATACAACACCCTCTTGCAAAATATCTTATTATAATGACACCTTTTTTTTCCCTAAAATTTGTGAAGCACCAGGAGAAGAATATTCCGAGACTCGGCAGGTAGATTTAGACTTCCATCTGCGTTTCTCCACTTTCCATAATCATTTACCATCTCCGATCTCTTCTCTGTACTCCGACTCTTGGATCGGCACTGCACGATGACACTTGCTGATTCTGCAGACAGGTAACCATTTTCCCGCTTTTTGATCCGAAATTTTCTCTGGGTTTCTTCTTTTACCTGTGGATTGTTTGCGACCTTTGTTTCAGATGTGATGTTCCCATTTTCATATTTCTTTGGTTTATATTGACATCAGCTTATACACTCTCTACGTGCTTGTTGCTTTATGGGTTATTTGATTCTGCCATTTTTGCATTATATATTACTGTATACTTTTAATCCATGTTACACCTTTTTCAATTGAGTTCTGATCATGACATCTGCTATAAGTTGAACCAAATTGCCAATAGATGCGTGCCAGTAGTGATGTAGGTGGAGAATCAATTCCTACCCCAAACACAAGCTTCTATTTTGCATAACCTATATAGCCTTAGTTGTTGAGTGGAGGTATTCGTGGCTTATATACTAGTTGATTAATATGGTTCTGATGGTGCAGTGTAAGTTCCATTGCCAATTTTGCTCCCCTTGAGGCAGTATTATTTGATGTTGATGGAACTCTGTGCGACACAGATCCCCTCCACCACCAGGCCTTCTGTGTTTTGCTTCAGGAGGTAACCTATCCTTGTTTACGATCTATTTTGCATGGATTAACTAAACTGGGGTGTTCTACAGATTGGTTTCAATGGCGGGGTCCCGATTACCGAAGAGTTTTTTGTTGAGAATATTGCTGGCAAGCACAACCACGATATTGCCAATGTACTCTTCCCTGATGATCTCGAAAGGGGCCTCAAATTTATGGATGAGAAAGAAGCCATGTTTCGAAGGTAATTTCTCCTCTTTGATCGAGACCTGACCTCCTTCATTCAATTAATGGACAACTCTGCAGATTGGTCAAAGAACAAATTAAGCCTGTAAATGGCTTGTACAAATTGACGAAATGGATAGAAGAGCGTGGACTGAAGCGGGCTGCAGTAACTAATGCACCCAGAGAAAATGCGGAACTCATGATCTCGATGCTCGGCCTCACAGAGTTTTTCAATGCTCTAATTCTCGGGAGTGAGTGTGAGCATGCAAAACCACATCCAGAACCTTATTTGAAGGCTCTTGAACTTCTAAAGGTGTCAAAGGAGCATACATTTATATTTGAGGTAATGAGACATTTTCGCAAGTCATAGTTTATGTAATAGGCAGGGGAGGTTTGTTACTGATACTATTATTACTTATCATTGATAGGATTCGGCATCTGGGATAAGAGCAGGAGTGGCTGCTGGGATGCCTGTAGTTGGCTTAACAACCAGGAATCCGGAGCATTTACTGATGGCTGCAAGCCCAACCTTCCTTATAAAGGATTACGAGGATCCAAAATTGTGGGCTGCTCTCAGTCAAAATTGATGTCAGCTGTTTAGTAACATGCTTATGGGATCCCAAAAATAATTATGATCCTAAACTCTATCACGAGGCTGGAGTGGCTCTCAATGATATTATGTATTATTTATGCATGAGCTGTATTACAAATTATGAATTTATTTAAACTGGAAAATTCTGAATTAATCAGTTTCAAAATAAAAATATATTTGCTTTGTTTGACATGCTAGTAGGTGGGATCTAAATACAGAAAATCTTAGAATTTGCAGGCTTAATCTATATATTTCATCTGGTCCATAAGACTGAATCAATCTCGTCCCTTCCATTCTTGTATAACTGTAGCCTCCTGCTACATAGCTGCCTCCTCTCCATCAGAGCAGGATCCTCGCCCAGCAGTTGTGCAAGTTGCTTTCCCTGCAAAACAACAAATGCATCATATCACACAATCAGCCAACCATCCGATGACCAATTTGTAGTGATTATTACCTCTTTTCTGCCCAGTTGGGCGTAAAAATGATCCAGTAATGACCGCTTGGCCTCTCTCACTTGACAATAGACCACTGCCTTTGGAATTGAGTGCTCGAGAGTTTCAGAAACCATCCCAACATATGATGCCACGTTTGCTCCTATCCTGCGCAAGTGACCCTCTGAGTGTCCATCTACTCCTCTCTCCACCACTTCCTGTGGTAGTTGCCTGAAGAAATCTACTGTCAGGTATGAGGATTCCATCTCAACCAATCTCAGGCTTGTCTTTTTACTCTCCTCACGAAACCTCTCCAATGCCTGAGTCGCTGCCACTGCTATTTCCGATTGAAGGGTAGGGAATCGCCTCAACTCCTGTCCCCCATTACAAACCGTCACATAGCATCACATCACATTAAATTAACCATTCGAGCTAACAAGTTCTTCAAGCTCAAACCTGAGTTTCTCCAATTGACCTCCTCACAAGCTCCTTCAAAATCATGTGAACCTGCAGTCCCAAATTCAAAATGAGTTAGATTCGACTATTTGTTGGTTCCAACAACGCAAGCGAAGAAATCCAGAGCTTAAAATTTGTTTCCAAAGGTAAGGTAAGTTACACGTTGCCCCCAGAAGAATGGTTTCTTAGTTGCAGCTAGTGGTATTGTTTGGCTGATAGTTTTCCATCTTCTGCTTCGCCTAGTCACTTTAAAGCACATAACAATGATAACATCTTCCCTTCTCTTCATATCTTCAAATTTAGTCATGGGGTTTAATTTTCTCCACAATTAGTTATGTATACTGTTTGCACTCAAAATTAAAATATTCCCAAATGTGAAATTTTGCAATCATAAAATTAGTTAAGGTTTATTTATAAACTACTTGAAGTCATTATCATCTAAAGCAAAAAAACTTAACTGAAAAAAGGAAAAAATATGGACAAAAACACTTACGGCTTCTACTGAAGCCTCAGCTGGGCCTCTGAAATAATTTAGAGCACTGTCAATGAGGCGCCTGTAGCCATGCTCAGGGGCGATGAGATGAGGTTGATACCCATCTGCCTCTGAGACCACCTTCTTTACATTTTGTAGGGAAAGATGATGGTTAAATGGAAGCTTCCTCAAAGCAGAAGGTAGCTGGTTATCAAAAACCCCATAAATCCTATCACCACCAGGTCGCCTGAGATTCACACAAGTAGCATGAACAAGACGAAAAAAAATTATATGCTAATACAACTTCAAGTAGCATTAAATAGTAAGCGGTAACCATCTAATCATGTTTTTATTGTGTGTGCCCTAGAACAAATATAGACAGCTACAGCAGAAAAGAATTGTGTATGGTAGTGAACTGTTAGTCTGTAACGAAAGATGTGTCTCAAAAAATTTCATAAATTATTGAAGGAAAATATCATAAAACAAACTCCTGCCAAATACACTAAGTCTAAAGTATCTGGTTTTTCGTTACATCTAGCGGTAACAGAAGCTACCAGATACTCAAAAGAATTACAGGAGTGCTTTGTATTACCCTCCATCCAAGTGCTCCTTGAATACTCGATCAAATGCAAGACATAGCTCTAAAATAGTATATAACTGAGCCTGATAAACACAATCAATACAGCTCCAGTTATTACCTTTGATCCCACTCGTGCCAATATCAATAACAAAACAAGTTGATGATGGCTTCTTACCCCAGGGTCAACAGTAACAGGTCTACCAAGGTTTTCCAACTCTGATCCTAGTTCATCAATATTTTTGTTAATTAAAGATGCAATGCCTGGTATGCGAGCTTTTATAAGAGACTCCAAATGCTGAAAGAGTAATATTTCCAAATAGTAAGTAATTGCTCCACAAAGACATAAGAAAGCGAAACTCATGGCAGGTCACCACATCTACAACTCAATTCGTTAAAACAGAAAAAAATACCTTTGAAAGAAGTTTCGCAAGATATTCTGAGCCCATTCTGCTGGCTAGGTGCCCGTAATCAGGGTTGGAGGCAAAGAATTCACGCTCCCTCCGACAAGCAGCAAGCATCCCAACATTTTTATTAATATCATCTTGGGAGCGGTTCACTACTCCAACCCACGGGTGTTGCAGTCGATAAGATCTTCCATTAAGGACCTTCCACAGAAAAAACAATAAATAAGAAAACTTGATGGAGAGAGTCCTTGTTAAAATTGGTCATTTATCATTCATGCCACATAAATAGTAATAATTCTATAATTCAATTTAAACTAAAATGCTATGCTAAATTGTTTAACTGTACTCTAAGAAGTTCACACAAAATAGTTATAGAAAATTTACATCCAAAGCATTTGTTCCTTTATCCATTAAATCAAGCTTTGTTAACACACCGAACGTTCTTTCACCTATGAAAAACATTACACAAACAGCATATCCATCAATAATATAGACATGTTATAAAGATGTAATGAGCCATAACTATAAGAAGGTAGGAAAAGAACAAAAATGCACCTGCAGGATCAACTTCTCTAGAGAGCTTAATAGCATCAGATGTTGCTATGTCTTGGTTTGCAGGAGATATAGCCAGAATGATGCAGTTTGGCTACGTAACAGGAATCATATGCACATCAATTATGATAAAGATTAACCTTATTAACATAAATCTTGAAATTGAAACATATCACTTATAACCACACTGTATATGTATAAAAAAATTATTATAGATAGAGATTATAGTACATCAATAATCTAAATATAGTTTCTTTGGTTCCATGTATTCTACACTAAATTACATATTTACAACTGAAAAGTAAGGGACAAGCTATTAATTTTCTACAAGTTCTGCATGGGCATATAACTATACATCACCAAATCAGTAAAATATCCATACTAATAACTATGATCATATTCATTAACCAATAACTTGAGTATATATTGATTAAAAAAACTTTTTAGTACCTTCTCAATGTATGAGCGAACCATATTTTCAATGTCTAGAACAATATTTTCCGGTTGTCCTTCTGTCAATGACAAAGGCTTTAATTTTATAAACACATCAACAATTAAAATTCAAACATCAGCACCTCCACTTGAAAATGAGAAAAAGTGTTAACAAGGTGTACCTATAGCAACCTTTGTTAAGCCAGGCAAATCTATCAGTGTGAGGTTGACAACTGCCAATATACACTCCAAGATTATGGTATAACAGAAAAAAATTTTGATACAGTAAGCAGAACCTATCTACCAAGGATGCAACATAAGTGTGAAAACAAGCAGTTGAAGGTATGTTGTATCTCCCAAAGAATAATCCATGCCAAGACTAATACATGTACAATCATCTGGAATACCAAGGAACAGAATGCTATGTCGTCGCATGTAAATTACTGAAATTTTGTATCCTCTGAACACCAAATAATTCATGCTTCGAAAAGATAGTGGAATTTATTCACCATGCAACTTTATTTTGTATTTACCGTTTGGGGAGTAGATAAGGAGATGAATAGGGACTGGAGAAATCTGCTTTGACCTCCCAGTCATTCTATCTGTTTCATCCTGAATTTCCTTTCGAACCATAGCTGCATAAGAAATGCAGACAGTCAAACTATATGCACTATACTTTATTCATATAATCACATGCACAGCATGATTTCTGCAATCAGTAACAGGACAAATAAAAGTCAAAAGCTCTTGCATTGTGAACTAAAGATGTTGATGATATCAATCCCATATATGCAAGCAAAACATTGCACAGTTCAATCTTCTACCCCATGGCATACATATAAAAATAGAAAATACTTGGCACATTTCTATATAAAATACAAAGGTAAGATGTGAGTAACTTTGGGAAGAGGGAGACACCATAGACTAATACATTCAAATAAAACTAAAACACTTCTAGTCACTCATGCTTCTGTTCAGAAGGGACTTAACAGAGGTTGAGAATCCACAGGGCAGACAGGCAGAACCACAAACGGATTTGCTTGTGCCATGTAATGTAATAATGGAAGATGTATGACCAGCTTCTGGCTACGGAAATCATGTAAACATGAATTATGCTTTCTTTCAGTGAGTGTAGATGGTGACTTTTGAGCCAAGAATTGGGTAAATACAGTGAAATCGGTAGAGACGGAACAAAAAGTATATTGCTAACTGTAGCAATAGCAAGTAGTTCCCAAATTACTTGTGAATGTGTTTAATTTTTCTCACTTTACAGTGGAATATATATATATATAGTAATCTGGCACAATATGTGACTCTTCAAGCAATTCATCATCAACAGTTACCAGAAAGCCCTGGCACAATATGTGATATGAAAAGAAATACAGTAATCTGTGATTATTCTTGTTGGTAAATGAAATGAAATGGCATACAGTAATCTGTGAATCTTTTCCTTGGCAAATGAAGGAACTCCGCATACTCCTGGTCCCCGGGTTCTTTTTTGTGTAGTTGCAACACCAAAGGCCTCCTTGTTACAATTCCTAAAACATAAATCTCATTTCATCTTCCTTCATCCAATTCCTCAAACAGAGGAAAAGCAACAGCAAAAACAAAAGGAGAAAAAAGAATGTAGAATGGGTGACCTGATCCCCTGGGTAGAAAATCTCGGCCTACAATGCTCTCCAAAACGGAGGATTTTCCAGAACTCTGGTAGCGTGAAAATAGAAAACGCATTAAAATACAGAGCAGAATCTGAATAAACAAACATGAATCTGTAATTGTATGAGCGAGAGGAGAGACCTGGCCACCGACGACGGCAACAGAAGGAAGAGAGTCCCAGAGCGTGGGAAGAGAAGAATCGGAGCCGTGATCGCCGAGTAAGGTGCAAGCTCTCTGCAAGCTGTTGACGAGGCCGATCAAGGTGTCCATAGTAAGGCTAAGGAAAGAGAAAGAGAAATGGGAGTGAGGAAACGGTTAGCAACGACAAGGAGAGTGAGTAGTACTCGAGAACTAGTTAGTAGGAGAGCTTGTTTCGGTCCCTCCTCGACTCCTTTCTGTAACCGTCACTTCAATGGATCTTCCGAGGCCCGTTTCATTTTCAAATGCTGTGGGCCCATTTAGTTTGAGTAAAAAATACAATTTACTACCATTTTGCAATCTAATGGGGATCAGTATGATGCGCGTGCTATCCGTCAAAACTTATTATATCAGTACAACCTAAAAAATCATCTTACCATATATTTTAAAATAAATTTAAAATTCGAACTATAACAATTTAGTACAATGACGTTCAATTTTTATTAATACATTACATTACATTACAAACCAACCATAACTTTTCTTCTTTCTTGAGAATGTTTTTATCAAAGTAGTTATCCGATTTGATAAAAACGCTTCCAAAAAATAAATTTATAAAACAACATACATGTGTGTTAGTAGAACCACTTTATTTAATCGCTATCGCGCCTAAGTTATCTATCTCAAATCTCCACGGTTTACTCCGCAGAAAGTTTTGTTCTTGACAATTTATAGACATATTTAGTTAACAAATGAACAAAAAACAAAAATATTCATATTACTAAATTAATAAAGTGATTTCACATATAAGACTAACAATGCCACATGTTTTTTGGTAAACAAATAAAAAATGTCTATATAGCATGTTAGGGGCGCACTCTAGAGCGAAATACCTTGCGTCCGAAATTTTCTGAATTGGGTGTGAATGCGTGTGAGCCGCTCATCTGCGAGACTGAAACAGTGTGCGACACGTGCCGCGCGCGCTGCGCACTTAAGTGAGGGGCAGTTCCATATTTTTGTGCGCGCGTGAACAGTAGAATTTTTAGCTTTCTTAGTATAAATTTGGGTTCAAAATTGGGGGTAGAATGTTCAACAATGGGAGTAGAATGTTCAACAATGGGAGTAGAATGTTCACCATTAGGAGTAGAATGTTCAACTTGAGCGTAGAATAGTCAAAATTGGGAGTATAATGGACAAAATTATGAGTATAATGGACAAAATTATGAGTAAAATATTCAATATTGGAAGTATAATGTTCAACATTTGGAGTAGAATGTTTAACAATTGGAGTAGAATGTTCAATTTGGGCGTCGAATGATCAAAATTTGGAGTATAATGGTCAAAATTGGGAGTATAATGTTCAAATTTGGAGTAGAATGTTCAACATTCGGAAGTATAATGTTCAAAATTCGGAGTAGAATTTTAGTACAATATTCAGTGTTTGGAGTAGAATGTTCAACATTCGGAGTATAATGTTACTGAAATGCAAAGTTGTACTGAAAAATCTAAAAGGTCTATTGTTCACGCGCGTGCAAAAATACAGAACTGGCCCTCACTCAAGTGATGTTACCTTCTAGCTAGTGCAAATCAACACCTCTTCGCGATATATGGCTAACCTCTTCACTTCTAAGAGCCCTTTGAACCTCAAGCTCAAGAAGATAAATCAATACCTTTTCCAAAGAGCATTTTTATACCCTATCTTCTTTCATACCGGTGATGAAACAAAGATTCAAATATTCAATCAAACCAAATCACCTGAAAGGCTACCTTTCCGCTTATAATGGTTCATTTTCTTATCTTAGTTGGATAAGGTGAAGTCCTTATTGAATAAAATATGTAATCAAATATATGATCAGTGGTCTTCTTTCCGCTCTTCGAGGCTCCTGCTCGTGTTAGCTTTAATTCTCTGGATTAATCGAATTCGAAATATTCGTGTAATTCTGGCATTTTAAAGTAATTGTGGCATTTCAAACGCCAAAATTACCCTTATGAGCCGTTCTAGCATGAGATACATAAATCCGATATACGTGCTTGTTCGGGCCCTCTTCTGAGGGTATAGCTTCTCGTGGGACCTTGTTCCTTTGGGATCTCCCCACTCGAATTTTGGCAGAAGGAATGGATGGAAGTAGCATAGGGACTCAATATTCAAAAATGTAAACGTTTAAAGTAGAAAAATTAGCCCATGGTAAGGACACTGAATGTAAGAGAACTACCAGAAGGAGGGGGAATTAATTAGGGCTGACAAAAGAAAGGTTTAAGTTTGTTAAGGTATAAGGCTAAGAAAACTTGTTAATTATATCATAAAAAAAATCAAGGTTCGAAGAACTAAGGATAAAAACCAAGGAAACTATTTCATTTTATCTCCAACCTCTCCCTCTCCCTCTCGCCTTGTTTGGTTTAGATCCCCTAAATTCCCTTTCCTAATAGACTATTCTCTATAAAAAAAAGTAGCAACTCTTCTCTAAAAGACGAGATAAGTACTTGAAACAAAAGAAACTAACCTAGGAATTTATTACTCAAACGTAGTGAGAAACCTGGGTCAACTAGGGTTTACATACCTTGGTAAAGATGTCCTTAATTCATGCTATAGGGCCTAAGACCATGGAACTTTATCTAGGAAAAAAAGTGTTAAGCATATGTCCCCTTTCGAGAGTTTGGTTCGGATTCGTGATAATCTACACAGAGCTCGATTCCGATGGACTTAACCCACATGAAAATTTTTGAATGGGTATTTCCCTATTCAGGGAAATTTGCGTTCGATAAATGGCGCTTCAATCCGCAGAGCCTAAAGCCACTCGCCCAGGCTTCCTTGATGTTGATGCACCAAAATGAAAAACGAGTCTCCAACCTGATACTACGACTTGGATCTAGAACCTACATGTCGATGCTCACAATTTCGATAGCCATACCAGTGATTTGGAGGAGATCTCTCGAAAAGTTTTTAGTGCCCATTGCGGCCAACTCTCCATCATCTTTCTTTGGCTTAGTGACATGTATTTCCATGGTGTTGACTTTTGCTTCAATACATAGATGGATACTCTGATTTGCTGTATCTAGCCTACCCCCTACCTTTTCGCTCGTGGAACCCACTGGAATTCATAATAGAACCGAAAAATCATAATTTATAGTTTCATCAGAATTTAGAGTTTCAGGCATTTCCGGCCCACCAAGCGAAACCGGTAAAGGCTTATCCCGAGAAGGAATCACTGCTAGGCTAAAAGTGTACCCGCAGTAACTTGAGGAGTTGAAAACCATGGGGTCGACAATCGCGGTTCGGAAAAGGGTCTCAGAGACTTCCGAACCGAAAGCGAGAGGTCGGAGACCGAAATCGATAACGCGTGTGCAGGCGACGCCGACCGTGGTCTCTATAAAAATTGGGGTAAGCCGTTAATTGGTTAAGTAGGTGCTTTGATATGCGATATGTAAGAGATTCAGTAAAGCAGTACATCGATATCAGTAATCCATATGTAATCTAATCATTGGAAGTCTAATTAAAATGGGGTCTCTATTTCCTGAAAGAGGTACGCAGTTACTCGCTAGACTTAGAGTAAAGGTTATTTATCAGCATTCTTAGTACTCCTATCCAATCCCAATCCTTAGTACCCTAACTCAGTTTACCGCAGAGTGGGTTTCTTATTAAGGCAATGAAATCGCTTATTGAAATAGCCTATATCTTGTTGTAATAGCGCTCAAATTGTTTGCAAAGATAGATACAAAACCTTCCATCTTCTTATAGAAAATAATTCGCTCGAGAAAACTTCCAAAAGATGTTGATCGTAAATGAGAAGATTTATTCTGAAGAATCTCGCAAATCGGACGGCCTCAGCTGATTTCGCATATTATGGACATATGTCTGCATATATGTGAAAGGAGCAAGCTAGAAAACACGAACAAAAAAAAGAAAGAGAATATTATTTATTCAGATATTCAAAAATTTTCCAAATAATTTAGAGTGAAGAGTTTGAGTTGCAATGGATAACCTTTTTCCTGTCATCATGTATGAGGTGCACACTACGAGAACTCATGGCGAGACCATCACTTTCACGCATATTATTTCAGCGCCTATAATTTTGATAGAAAAATCAAGATATCGACGCATATATGTGAAATGAGCAAGTTAGAAAACACAAACAAAAGAAAACGAATATTATTTATTTAGATTATCGCAATGTCAGGATTGTGCCCTAGTCTAATGTAATAAGTTAATATACATTGTAATGTTTTATCATTTTTCGAACTAATAAAATGGCATCATATTACTAATGTGTTGTAGTAATATATTAGATGTGATCTATATCATTATGTGTGTCATCACTAATAGTAGAACTGTAGATCAGAGAGAATTACATTTAATGAGTCCCTGATCAGTCAAGCTTCATTAATAAGTGATCAGTATGAGGCTAACTCTTTATGATCACGCTCTACTGATCATGGCAAGGTAGTGCCGGAGTTAGATTATAGATATCATCAGGGAGATGGTATTGGACGACCCGATGGTGAGTATGCAGCATAGATACTGTCATGAGTATACTCACAGATCGTAGCTTGTCATTATATCCTAAGACCAATGAGTCATTGTGATTACTATGTAATGAATCTCTAAGTTTGACCTAGTCTAACGTTACCTGTAAAAAGGTAGCCATAAGGGCTATGATTGACTTGGTTATGAACTACATGAGTGAACTTGAAGGACGGCTGAGGGATTTCACCCATACTCTGGTATGGGAAAGATATCTGTTTAGGCCACTTGATGGGTATGACTGAAGAAATAGCATGGCCATGCATGAGATAATTTAGTATCAGATTTTAGTCATCTCAGATATCAAGAAACAATGACTGATAAATTAGGATGACGGTTCTATGCCTTTTGATCAATCTGGATATCAGTATGATAAAATGATAGTGACATGTACGATAAGAGGTTAAATCGAATCATCGATAATCACAGACGTTGGGTAATCATAATGTCTTGCTAGAGGCCACTTATGATGGAAAGGGTAAAATTGCAATTTTACCAGTCTGCCAACGGGTCGTGAGCCTAGAGGGTCACACACTTTAAGCATGGTATATAGAAAAACAGACTTGGATGGAAATTTGGGAGAATTAGCTTTTCAATTTAGTCAAATTGAAAACGAACCTGTTGATTTATGTCCTAGGTTTATAAACAGACGGTTGAGGAAATCAGATTAGAGGGATTGGATAGATTTAGCTAAACCGTTTAATTAGAACCCAATTTAAATGAGTTTAATTAAACTTTAGCTAAATGGGCTTCAAGCCCATTCTTAATATTAATTATAAGAATGGGCTTAAGTTAATTATGAGATTTTATGGATTTGATTTAGTGAAAAATAAAAGATAATAAAATCTGATTTTTCACAATAATCTAAACCCTAATACACTCTCTAATTCGGCTCTCTCTCCCTCTCTAGCCGACCCTTCCCTCTCTCCACCATAGTTAGGGTTTTGCTTTTCTTCTACTCACAAAACTAGTGCAATTGAGTGTAGAATCCTAAGGTTTAGGTGCATTGCTTGTGTGGACGATCTAGATAACACATAATTTTATGTTTAAGTGATTCAAAGAGGTAATTTTCAGATTTATTTGTTTATGTTGATAAGCTGAATTTTTATCACATAAGATCTTGTTTTCGAATTCCATGGTTAAATCATTGTCCGCTGCATGTCATTTAATCTATGGAACTCATGAAATTCCTTCACGCAAGATTTTCCGAATAATTGAGAGTGAAGAGTTTGAGTTGCGATCGGTAACCTTTTTCCTGTCATCGGGTATGAGGTGCACACTATGGGAACTCATGGCGAGACCATCACTTTCACGCATATTATTTCAGCGCCTATAATTTTGATAGAAAAATCAAGATATCGAACCTATAGAAAACCAAGCATACAATTAGGGGTGTCCACGGGTCGGGTTTCTACCCACCCGACTGAAAATCAGATCCACCCGTTCATTTACGGGTGGCATGTTGTAGACCCATACCCGACCCACAGACCCAGCTAAAAGTAAAATTTTCACCTATCAAGTCACGGGTGGGTCGGGTGGGTGACCCGTGAAACCCGAATTCTGTGGGCCTTCTTTAAAGCCCAATAAACTAACCACATTTTTTTGGATTTTTAATGAAGCCCAATAAAATATTTCTTTTTATATGATAACAATTATTTTCAGAGTTATAATTACATGTCAATGTACATTTTAGGCATGAAACCCAATAGTCATAATTGCTGGCCTCAAAATTATAAAAACTGAACAAAATAAACAAGCTAAAATGAAATATTTACATTTACATAACAAACCAATAAAAGAAAAAATTAAACTACAATTCTTCATATGCGTTTATGTCGTTTCCAGCTTCAGCAACTCCATAGCAGTTGGTATAGTTTCCATCTTATAAGCCTACAAAAGACAATTGAAGAAGAGTTAAATGTTTTAATTTTGTACATAATTTCATTAGTAAATACTTATCAGTTCAACTCATGTTTATCATTGAACTGAACTTGAATCATATAAAGTCCTAACATGTTATGATAAAAGAAGTCCTAATAATCAATTAATAATACAACATGTTATACAAAGACGGTGATCAAGTACCACAAATTAATCATGAAACAGAAACATGCAAAAAACTGAAAATATAAAAACAAAACATGGCAATGGTATTATCTGCTCGTGGTTGTAACTCGTTTTAAATCAACAAACCTGAACAAAAAGTATCAATTTACAACTTAATCAGTGTACTGGTTATAAATCATGTAAATCAGACTCATTAAATAAATCAAACACTATTAAACATGTATGTTCCGTTTTATACAATATTAATTTTAAAATATGTCTAATTCAAAACACAAACTCTAATTCAAATCAAACCCTTAAACCAAATCAAACCCAACCCTAAATTAAAACTCGAATAGAAATCATACAAAACAAAACTGAGTATTGATTTAGAGTTGGTTTGATTTTATTTAGGGCTTGATACTTATTTTAGGGGAATTTGGTTGTATACTGATTTTATTCAAACGAAAAAACCTAAAAACTAATTACTCACCCAAAATAGACTTGGCTTCATGCTCGATTTGGCCTGTATGTGCACTTTCGGATAGAAACTTTGGTCGATAAAAACGTGGAGGAGATCTACATTTCTGTTGATGCAGAGAAAGAGAGAGTATTTCTTGAGAGGGAGGTGAAGAGATAAGGCTGTGATGTGATTTTTGAGAGGAGATCTAGGTGATAAGGTTAGGAAGAAAAAAGAATCTGCTTTTGATTTTCTATATGTAGAGAATCGAGAAAGTGGGATGGCCAACGCGTGTGGTGTTGTTGGGCTGTGTGAAGCCGGCCTTATACTGATCGGGTGGGTCGGGTGTGGTTTAGTTTTAAGTGTTGGACCCGTCACCCACCCGTGAACTGAACGAGTTTCAGACTTTCAACCCGCGACCGACCCGTAACCCGGCGGGTGAGGGTGAAACGGGTGACGGGTCGGGTGGGTGAAACGGGTGACGGGTCGGGTGGGTTCGCGGGTGGGTCGGGTCTCGGGTCTCACTTGGACACCCCTACATATAATACACCCATTATAAGAAAATGACCATGAATAAAAAAACTAAACTCTAATTTACAAAGGTGGATTCATTTCGAGGCAACTAAAACTAAGGGTAAACACCAATCCAAACTACCAATCTCCACACGTCTGGTTATGCCCATAAAAAATCCAAACATCAACTATAACTTCCTTTAAAATGTCTAGTAAAAGATCATGACAAAGTTACAACAGGTGCTTGATAGTGAGCATAGATGGTCAGCTCATGTTAAACAAAAAGTTGGGCACGCAACAAACCCAAAACACACATACGTACCCATGATTTCGTGCAAAATTCAAAAGTTACCTGAGCGGCATACACAAACGGCCATAGAAGGATGTTAAAGCCGACTCTGAAAGAACTCACGATTGATGTCGGCGCAAAGACCGAAAAAGACGAGGAGTGCCCACGCTATTCATCGTGACCGTTGATGTTAAAATGCTTCAAGTCCATCAACTTCGTCCTCCATGAGTATGACCACCACCACTCCGACGGCGACAACCACGACTTTCCTTCCACCACCACTATGATGCACATAAAAACGATTAAGGAAGGCGCCACATACACAACTTTCTTACTGCTTTTATATACAAAATAGAAAACAAAGAATTATACAGCAAAAGATTATTGTTTTATCTTAATCCTTAAGAATGAAACTTTTACATACATTATATCTACACATCAAAACTTTTACATACATTACATCAACATAATACATAAATACATGAAAACTTTCCATAAGAGGAACATACCCAATATGTAATTGTAACAACTCACTCACAAAAAATCAATCTCAATTCCATAATGTCATGAACTTTCCAAATATCTTAAAATTCCCAAATGTCCTAAAATTTTCTGAAAGACCCGAATATCTTGAAGATTCTAAAAAATCCTAATAGACTAATGTCCCAAAAATCCAGAGTATCATGGAACGTCCCAAAATGTTCCTAAGTTCTAAACATCTTTGAATGTCCTAAAAGTCCCAATAGATGCGACATATGTTCCGAAGTGCTACGAAAGCCCCCAAGTCCCAAATATCTCAAAATTTTGAAATGTCCCGAAAGTTCCCAAAAATTCATAATGTCTCAAATGTCATAAAATGTCCCGACTGTCCCAAAATATCCTAAATGTCTCCAAAGTCTCAAATACCCTATAATGTACTAAATATCCCAGACGTCTTAAAATATTTTAGAATGTCCCTAATGCCCCGTAATGTCCCACTATTTATGAATGTCTAGAAAGTTCCTTATTGTCCCAAAATGTCCAAGTGTCTCCAAAATCCCGAATGTCACAAAATTTTTCTAAAGACTCGAATGCCCCGAGATGTCCCAAAAAGTCTTGAGTGTCCCGTATTTTCCAAGAAGTACGGAATGTTCCAAAAGTTCTGAATGTCCAAAAATATCTCGTAAATGTCTCTACAGTCCCGAATGTCCTAAATATCTCATAATGTCGCGAAATTTCCTAAATGCCAAGAAAACCCAAATTTCACAGATGTCCCAAATGACTAGAATGTCCCAAAATATTCGAAATATCCCCAAAATCTCAAATGTCGTAAAATGTGATGTCCCAAATGTCCGAAATATTAAGAATATCCTGAATATTTCAAAATGTCCCGAAAATCATTTTTGAATTGGCACAACTTAAAGATAACATGACAATGTAAACAATAAATTATGGACAATAAATATCTAATACAACAATAACAATATTTTATTTGTATCGGTACAAGCTAATTTTGAAATCCAGACAAAATTCGGAACACAAAATTTGTATTGCGGTAATTAAAATGTTTTGAGCCGGTACATGGCATGAGGCACCTAAAATATGAACGACATTAATTGTCTATTAAATGCAAAATTGTATTCGACCCGAAATGATGGTGTGCATTTGTTGATGTAGTTCATTCTGACTAGATGTGAGGACAAGTTGGCTGATGAAAATTTATTTGTAGTATGACACATGAAAAGTCTTCCACATGACACATATTTCTAGTGTTAACACATCAACAATGATTAGTTGAAACATTTCCAATCATTAGTTGAATTTTTTTTAAAGTTAAACTCTGTTTTCTAATGACACTTTCTCGGAGTACTACACAATCTTCCCTGATGGAATATTAAAAGTTTTACTGATGACACATAATATTTTTAATATTTAAGCATCACTAAGTTCATTTGGTGCCATTTATTTTTCTTTTTCCTAGGATGATGAATTTGGAGGGATGTTGTATACTAAATGATGCACATCTATTAATATAGCAGTACTAGACATAGTGGGATCGAAACAGTAATGAGGGACGGTTCGTTTCGTCACAATAATAGTTATTTTGGAATACAAAAAATCTAATTTAAAAAAAATATATTCATTGCACTAGATAATAAATTAACAAACCTAATTCTGGAACATAATTTGATGTTCAACAAATATATAATTATTCATCGTCGTATTATGGTCATTGATGATGCATAGTGGCCCCTTGTTTTGCATTATTCACATGAAACTACGGAAAATCCAAAACGAACGATGGTATGTCTTCCTTTGATATTAAGGCTCCCCAGAAGGTTACGCAACGATCATGGTTGTCGACTCCAATGATTGGGTAGAATACCATAGAGTACCTGCCATGTTTCACGTGTTGAACTCGAGATAGTCATAAATACAAAATGTCGCATTTGATATTAAATGTGTGATCAGAAAACACATTAATAGATGCAAACACGCAAAAAGTTAATAATATGTCATCAACATGCAATGTCTCATCTACTAACCAAACTATCATCAGTAAACATTTTCATCTTATGTGAAAGATCAACAACAAAAACACACAATATTTCATTTGCTAACCAAAGTCTTATCAATAAATGTTGTTCTAGATGAGAACACACATTCAGTAATTGATGTGTCAACTACAAATACCCTTGTTCCACCAACATATAATGTGTTATCACCTAATCACAATGTCAGTATGAAATAGAGTACCATCTGCATTCAATATATTGGTCGATGTATTATTATACTAGATGCAAAAATGAACGTAAACCAGTTTCATTTAATTAGATTGCCTTAAAAACTATTTGGATCCGCCTCCACTACCAACATATTGGTTCGATTTGCGATACAGAAGAATAAGGTTTTCATCATAAATGATTATCCAATTTCATATTACTCATCTTGACAATATTTCATATACATATTACAGAAAATCACCGTCTTCACTATTGATCCTCCCATTGCATCCATTTTTAGGTTTATGAATGATACTGAAACGTGTGTATCATGTTCATTTATGGAGGTAGTCGAATCATGATTCCTTGATTTTAGGAGAAGATTGACACAATTGTAAAGCTCAAAGACAAAAATGCCCCTGTTGACTCATTTAAAGAGAATTTTCATTTGTTTTCTTCCGTTTGATTTGGGCCAATGATTCAATCAATCAAAGAATCCATACTAGTTCAAACGTTTGTACAACCAATCATGTTTGTAGTGGAGTTCATCCCTAGATTGAAAGGATAATGCTTACTCTATTTATGAAGTAGAGAAATGATGAGAAATTGACTTCCTACTGATGTGAGACTTTTGTGCTTCAACTTTTGGAGAGTGTAAATATAATTAGATGATATATTCAATAAAATAAGAAATTCTTTCAAGATGATGTTTGGTTTGGTGGATGGGCTTTGCATTTATTACCTCATTGTCCCAAGTTCAAATCCGGCGGATTCCCTTGAGCCCATTGGGTTGGTGTAAGAAATTTCTAGTCGGTGGATATGTCGCAACCGATGAAGAAGCCAACTTGGGCCTAGGTCCCGAAGCTCCCAGTATCACGACGTCAAATTTGTCTATGTTGGTTTGAAGAGTTGATCTCAATTTGTTGCTTGTTTATAAAAATTCCAATTTGTTACTTGTGTATAATAAACAAAAGGAAAGAGAAACCTAAAATGAGGAACTTGATTAAGGGGGGAGTCATAACTAATTGAAAATATGAAATAGAAATACAGAGATTTTGGTAATTTAAAGATTAAATAATATTTTTATAAATAAATAAAGGGTACTTTTTAAAAAAATAATGGTGTGACTGACATAAAAACAAATTCATGTTTAATTAGCGTATGCAACTTCACAATAATTTAGGTGACCAAAATGAAAAAGTGGTCCCGCTACCTATTATCCTTTCAATAAATTATACAAAAAATCTCTTTAAAAGAATTCATATTTGTTACCAGTTAAATAATATTTCGATTAAGTACTCTTAAAATCACGTTCCTAATAATATTAATTTATAGAAGCTATACTCTTACATACAATAATTTATTTGATAAGAATAGAAATTCGACTCGGTTAGAGATTTTAACGATATAGTTGGCGAGTGCCAACAAAGGGGAAGGAGGTTGGAATCAATTTGGCGTGCAAGGCCCGGGCTAGTTGGAACTGAGAGAGAGAGAGAGAGAGAGAGAGAGAGAGAGAGAGAGAGAGAGAGAGAGAGAGAGAGATAAAACTAAATTAAGATAGACGGGCTCAAAAGTCACGAGCTAGTTTATTTATAGAGTCTATACAATAGGCCTAAAAGGAAACAATCTCTGACTTACTGGTGGAGATATTTCTTGATGAGCAAGTCCGGCGTATCTCGGTAATCATGTTGTATGGATTCGTTGGAGATCGGAAGAGGAAAGCTTTAGTAGGTAACTCTTGGAATTGGGCTCTGCGGGCTTCTTGACGATTTGGCAGACTGGTGTTGTCGGGCCAACGTTGAAATCCTGAAATGGGAGTTTAGCAGACTGGTTTGAGGAAATAGTATTGGACTGACGATGATGGGCCGAGGTCTTTACCGGCTTTAGCGTCTTGTCTTGTTGGGCCGGCGTTGCACGAGTCGGGTTTGGAGATCTGCAGGCTTCCTTGGAGGCACGCGGTTGGAAAGGCTTGTCGGGTCAGCGTCAAAGCAATGAGTTGGTGGTCCGGTGTTTTCAAACTGGAAGTGAGGAGACGGTTGCACGCGGGCGGTTGATGGCCGAGCGTGGGCGACGGTGGTGTAGAAAGGCACTTACGGATCGATCGGAAATAGGCGAGAAAGTCATGCGGGGCTCTCTCATGCATCGATAAGGGTGAAGCGCTGGTCGTGCACCTGCAGTTTGATCATGCCACCGAAGCTGGTTCGCTCGTGGGCGAAATGAAACGGGCCGTAGGTGGATGTCGATTGGGACGAGCGTAGGCAAGGTGTGGAGACGCGCCCACGAGCAGATCGTAAGGTTGACCAATTGGGCGCGGGTGAGAAAGCCTGGGCGAAAAGGGTTTCAAGACGGGTGAGGCGCAGTTGAGCCTCAGTTTGGACCGTTTGGGCAGTTTTAGTCGTTCGGAGCTATTTGGGCCGACGTCCGTTTGGTAGCCGTTGCAGGATGGTTGGTCGTTAATTGTTGGAGAGACTTTTTGATAGTTGGCCTCGGAGAGTCGTAGTGGCGGTTGAATACAAAGTCGTATACCGGAAATGAGGAAAAGAAAGTCCTCAACGAACTTGGGAGATAGTTCGTATGTCATGTCACGGGCTTTGTAGGCGAAAAATATTTGGGACGTGACATTATTATCTTTTGAACACTGGTTGTAGCTGCTTGTTTGTCTCTAGAATTATTTAAGAGCAACATCACCATCGATATGGGCATTTACATGAGACAACCTACATTTAATGAAGTCGCTTGATGAGGCATCTGCCATCGTAGCTAAATCGCCATTAGAAATGATCACATCCTATGTCCGAATTGCCACCGTTAGCCTGATGGCCTAAGAAGCCCAGTACTCAAAAACGATGAGGTGATGGCTAGTGATGTAAAAGGCACCTGCCTGGGCGTCCAAATTACCCATGACACCCTAATTTAGGCAAGGCGAGACAGTTTAGTTTGATTTGGGCCGCTTCAATCCAGTTCGGGCTATAATATTTTTTGAAAATATAAAAATATTTAAGAAGTTTTTCACGTAATTACACTTCTGGGGTATACTTCTATAACTATGAGTCATTAGTTTTGTCATAAAAATTTTGAGATATGAGTTTGAGTTTGTGTTACTGATTTTGAGTTTTGGTAAATGAAATATGAGTTTTGTTTCAAAAAATTTAAAATATGAGCATGTAATGTGACTTTGAGATATTTTTATATCTTAATTATATTTTAAAATTGTTTTATATTGCATAGTATATATTTTTATATATTAACTATACTTTGAAATTTTGTTTTTATAATTTTAAAACCAAACCCAAAAGTGAGTGTAATTATGTGGTCGGGTTTTAACCAAGTAAAAGGTGGTACAATTTTTTATTTAAACGAACTAACCGATATTTAAGGATAAAATATTTGCGCTTACAATTTGAGCTCAATCTATTATTCAAAGTTCATTTTAGTTTTAAGGGGAAATTCTTGATCACTATACTCTACTATGCGACTTTTGCATGTCAATACCCTCTACTTTTTTTCTGTTGCACGTCACCACAAGTTTGATATAAAATGTCCATAACACCCCTACAATAAAAAAATAAAAATATCTTTGAACTTTTTTTTTAAAAAAATATTTTTTATCACATAAATAATAAAACACTGATTGAAAAATATTATTTAAGTATTTCACTTTCAAATTTTATTAAATGACTAAAATACCCTTGTATTGAAAAAAAAAATCTTTTTAACTTATTGTTTTAATAAAAATTCATGGAAAAAAATATGACTTGAATATTATTATTTTTTTGAAAAAATAATTTTTAAAAATAAATATTAAAAAAACGTTGTTAAAAGTGGTTTTTTATTCTTAATATTTTTTTTGAAAACCCCAATTTTTTTTAAGTAATAATTTTGAAATCTGTTTTTTATTATTTATATGAAAAAATATTTTTTTCAAAAAAAAAGTTCACAAAATGTATTTTTGAATTTTTTTAATATAGGGGTATTATGGACATTTTACATCAAATTTAACTCTGTGATTGACGGTGCAACTAAATGAAACCTTACAGTGGTGACGTGCAACAAAAAAAAGTAGATGGTAGTGACATGCAAAAGTTGCATAGTACAGAGTAGTGATCAGGAATTTCCCCTAGTTTTAAATATTTCTTAAACTAAATTTTTTTATACATTTGACTACTTGTAATAATTAAGAATATGTATAGACATTAATTTTAAATGGCCAAAAAAACATTAAGAAGCAATCGAAGAGGGCTTCAAGAGCCCTCAATTTGGTAACTTCCTAAAGATAAAAAATGTTTTACCTATCTTTGAGATAATATAATACCAAATCCAACAACTAGCTTGAGCGTGGCCTAATGGTTAGCACTCATCGCTCCCTATCTTCAAACTAGGGTTCGAGGTAGGGAAAGTGATGTAATATTAAAGAAAAATACCAAATCCAACACTACAATCCATAAAAAATTAAAATTCAATAAAATAATACTAAACTAAAAGTTTAAAACATAAGTTAGGAAAAAGTTGTCTCCGGTCTTCATCATTTTCGGTAGCAAGTTGTCTTCAAGGACGTTTACGGGATTGACCCTTGTATATACCAAAACCAAATTAAAATTAATTGATTTACTTAAAAATTGACCATAGTTAAAACACTATTCATAATTTTTTAAATTTGGATCGGTCTAATTTTCAGTTCGGTCATAATATTTTTTTTGGTTAAAATGGACATCCCAACCCTAAGCACCACCATATTGTGAATCACAATTTCCCATTCCCTAAATAAATTGTCGAGGAGTAGAAGTTGAAATGAATGTATAAAACGCTAAAGCTGACAAAAGCAGAAACATGGAAAGGAGAATATAATATTGAATTCCAGAAAAATACAGAGTCCAACAGAAGAGAACAGACCATCGCTTCCAATCGGAGATCTGACGATGGCACCAGTCTCAGCTCTTGCCAAGTACAAGCTGGTGTTCTTGGGAGATCAATCAGTCGGCAAGACAAGCATCATCACTCGCTTCATGTACGACAAGTTCGATACCACCTACCAGGTCCTTCCTTTCACCCAGATCTCTCTCTGTTTTTGTTGGAAATGCCTCTAATCACACCAGTTTATTTCCATTTTCTTAGATTCATCTCTTCCTTGTTCAGAATTCAATTCTAATTCATACACCAATTACTTGAATCTATCAATTTAATTCCTTGTATTCTCGGGGGATCATAACCCATGCCATGATCCTGATTTTGCTTGCACAACAGATCTGATGATCTTTCATCTTCAAGGTGCGATTGTGTGTTCGAGACCATTTATGTGCCTTGATGGCCGATTTGAAGCTTTTGTTTGGATGTGTGGCTTTCATTCATATGGAACCCATTTCCTCAACCCATTGTTTCATGCTTTATGTGGGTGAATTCGGGTTTTAGTCCAGAGATAGGATGAGTCCACAATTCATGATTATCTTCTGATAAAGTCCAAACTATGACATTGTCACTAATAGTGCGACTTGAAACTATGCTCCAGTATATTAGTTATTTTCTTTGGCCTGCCTAACGTTGATAAATTAACCATCAGGCTACAATTGGCATTGATTTCCTCTCAAAGACTATGTATCTTGAAGATCGCACTGTTCGTCTGCAGTTGTGGTAAGAATCTGAACCTGAATATTTGGTGTACTAAAGCTAAGTCATGCATATGCAGCAATGGAGCACTCATACGGATCATGTTTATTGCTATATTATTTAGTACATCATCAATACTCTTTATCAATATAGAAATGCACGTGTGGGGATTGTTGATCCTAAATTGTGATTTATCTGCTGTGTTCATTGCATAGCTTGAGATGTTGGACGCTCTCAATCTTTTACTCCATTACTCTAGCCTTTGAATAAGTCTTAGTTATTTTCTACTCCTCTTCGCACATAAGTTCTTCTATGTATTTATGATAGTTTTTATATCATCCATCTAATATTAAATAAAAGTTGAAAGGAACCTTCTTGGACTTTTCTTTGTTCTTGTTTAAACTTCTGAGAAACAAGTTACGTATTTTGAATCATATTGAAGTATCATGGACAATCCATGATAGAGTTTAAATCGTTTAACAACAGCTTGCTGACCTTGCTACATCCAATAGATGTTGATGAAGTATTTGTTCTTTTAGTGTCAGGCAACTTATATTGCTGAAATCTGTAAGTATAATTACTTGAATAACACCCATTTTCTATGTGCTATTTTGATTGTGTCCGTCGCTTATAGATGACAGTTTTGGAAGAAAAGAGCTATTTGTGTGTAATTGTGCATCTTCTTGCAGAAATTGGTTGCTAGGAGTTCCTTTTCACCAGTGTATGTGTTCTTACTCTGAGTGGTTAATAGCTTGAATACTATTGACGATGAATCAGAATAATGGAATCAGTAATTTTGGGTGTAACTAAGAGCTTCTATTTTAACTATTTACTCTTAACAAGTTAAAACTGACAAGAAACCAATGTTAAACATATAACTCTAGTCTTCAGGAACATGAGCGTCTTTGATCACAGACATTGTGAACCATAATGGAATACAAAGAGATATTTAGGAATGCAAGAAAATGAAACATGCATAACTCTATTTACCGTGACAGAGGCATTACTTTTCTCCTACACTGTTGGCTAATTCAATTTATTTGTGTTTTTTACTAGAGTATTGTCCTGAGTTATTATGAATGCTGCAGGGATACAGCTGGTCAGGAAAGATTTAGGAGTCTAATCCCAAGCTATATCAGGGACTCCTCTGTTGCTGTGATTGCATACGATGTTGCAAGTATGTAAGCATTGCCCTCTTATTATGTTATTTCCAATATTTCAAGGACAGAGACAGGCCATTTTATTGATTGTTATTAGGCAAATGGTTGTCTGAGGGTGTAATGTATGTCTATCAGTTTTCATTTTGATTGGGATGGATTGACTATGTAGCCGGCTTCAATTATCATTTGTCGAATTTGTTCATTGGTATCATGCTGAGGCCAGTGGATTTTTTCTGACTATCATAGTTTCTCTGGGATTTAGGCCGGCAAACTTTTCTGAACACCTCTAAATGGATTGAAGAGGTTCGGACTGAGAGGGGCAGTGACGTCATTATAGTCCTTGTTGGGAACAAAACTGACCTTGTTGATAAAAGGTAAGCATTTAAAAAAATAAATGGTTATGTAGTGTGATTCTTACTATGTATAATAGAATGTATTAATTTTTGCTATAAGCATGTCAATAATCTAAACTGAATTTTAGAGGGGGAAATTTTAACTTGAAAAGTTGTGGAACATGTTACCCTCATTTCCTGTTATATCTTTTAATCTCCTCACTGTCATTTCAAAACTTTCCCCTTTTGGCACATTGGAAAATGTACATTGGAAGATGAAACAAATAATTCAGTTCATTTTTCATTTACATAGGGATTTGGGGTGTTACATAACATATGTTTTTACTTTCTTTAAAATGAATCTACAATTTGGAACAATTGATCCCTTTACTCGTAATAGGCTAAAATATTTATCTTTCATAGAACCATACTGCTATTTTGTTAGCAGGTTACTTTATCCCTGATCATTTTAAGCCCTGTAGCCTTCTATCTCCCATAGTCCAATCCTTGGTGCAGCATTAGCTAAATTAGGCTGTTCCCATGTCCCATGGGTGTAGAGGAACGTAAATCTGGAGCATTAAGTTCAAGTACGTGGATGTGCTTCTTTACGATGCCTTACATCTCAACTAATGGTTGCACTGTTTACATAGAGGCACATTTAATTACTTAGTGTTTAAAGTTTTGAATCTTTCCTTTTTGTTGAAATGGTGGCATTCTCTTGTATGTACTTCCATTTACTGGCAAATAACAAATTTCTTGTGTGGATCATTGGACAGACAAGTCTCTATAGAAGAGGGAGAAGCCAAAGCTCGTGAACTTGATGTCATGTTCATCGAAACCAGTGCAAAAGCTGGCTTTAACATAAAGGTATAGGTCTGCAGCTTGTTACTCTGTTAACATTTTGAAGAATGCTTCCTTTTCCAGCCAGGCTGAAACTAAATGTGATAAGGATATGCCTGCGAGGTCTGGGCAGACCTTTGTTCGGTTACCTTGGAGAAAACATGGTTATGACACAAGGCATTGTATTGGCTGAGATGTGGCAGACAGTACATTAGTAGGGACAACTGTTTGGAACTCTACTCTTAGTCATATGCTTTTCTGTTTTTATAACCTTCAACTACCAAATATTAGTAGAGTTTATACTACCAATGCAATAACTTTAGTACATTGGTGAATTGTGGTGCAGCCCTTGTTTCGAAAAATTGCTGCAGCTTTACCTGGAATGGAAACACTTACTTCGACTAAGCAAGAAGATATGGTTGATGTGAATCTGAAGTCTTCAGCCGGTGGATCACAGTCTCAAGCAGACTCTGGTGGATGTGCTTGTTGATGCATCTGAAAGATCTCGGCATCGTCGTAGGCTATGCCTCTTGCTGTCTGGTTGCTCAACCTTTTTTGTTTGGATAGATATTTTATATATATACATTAGTTATCTTTTTTTTGAATCAAGAATTGTGTTACAACGGCCGAAATCTTGTAGGAGGAGCCTAGGAGTAGGGAAACTATGGCGTTGAAATGGTTGTGGTTGTGACGCGTTTGGAGATTTATTGCCTTGAATACATAGTTTCTTTCTCTCTCATTCCTTACGCAAGCTACAGCCTTACAGTGAGTTGTAGGTTGTAAAATTAAATTAAGTACTGGATGAATGTGCTTCAACTTGACTTGACTATGGAGTTTGAGACTTGGAGTGAGTCATTCTGATGCATTGTTCTCTGGAACTACTTGTGTTTGATATACTTGACTTTGGCAGAGCGTGCCGCCATAATCTTAAAATTACGACCAACATTGTAGGTTGCTTGTCGCCCAAGAAATGAGGATTTAGGGTAAACACGAAAATATTCCGAGTTGTGCATCGCCCTCGTCTGCCCTTGCAAAATTTAATGGCTATTTAATGTAGCCATGGGTTGTTCTTTTCAAGCTTGTACTTTATTTCTTCTTTATTTGGGATTCAAACTAAATAGATAGGGAAGCTATAATTGGAAATCACGATCAAGATTATCGAAGCATTGGTGTGCATTTTTGCCCTAGTTTCGACTCTACGGATCTTTTTTTTTTATAAAAAATAGCCTAAAATTAAGAGAAAAATGAAATAATATTTTATTCTTCTAAAATACAAGTAACGAGCCTCCTAATAATATATCGGGGAGGCCCTTTAACAAATCATAGAGTTCCTCGGATGGATCTTTGTAGTTATTTTGTCACCTTTTTCTATCTCTTAAAATAACTAGTAATAGTTACATGCTCTCAGATAATGTAAGAAATCACGATAAAAATCATTCATTAAGGATTGGAGGGAAAGTTACAATTATTTTTATATTCGTCTAGTTTTAGTAATAATAAATTCCATATTATGGGGTAATTGCATATTTATCCAAATGAATTACTCATCTTACAATTCAAACAAACTTGGATGGAAAACTAACTTCTCTCTTATCACTTGTAGTCACATCAAAGTTTAAAATGGCAAAATTGGGTCTCAAAGCCTTTTTTCTTAACAGCGGGAGACGGAAGCATCAATGACAAGACAAAAAAAAATCATAAAATATCATATAGTTCTTTTAGTTTTATGTCAAACAACACATAAATTCATAACAAAATCAAAGCGGTCAATATTAATGTCTTCAAATAAAAGATTTCAAAGTTCGTAACGAATTCGAACTATAAATTATAAGAAAAAACATATTTCACATTCAATATTTGAACTCAAATGTCTATAAAATCGATGTCGTCATCATCATCATTTTCTCAAGAGCAATGTTATGAGTATACTGTCCATCTTCACTTTCAAATCACTCTCTTCAAACTCATCCTTCTTTGTGATAGCATTTTTATGCCCTAATCCAATTGCTAGTAGTCTATAAATGTCTATGTATAATTATCATCGTTTGTAATAAATCAAACGGTTTTGTATTACTTATGTGTTGAAGTAATATGTTAAGCATGATCTGATTTATGACCACTAAAATAGTAGAACCATCAATCTGTACAGATCACACTTAACGAGTCCCTGGTCAATATACGCTTCAATACAAGCGACCAGTATGAGGATGGTTCTCAATGACGTAGTTCTGCTTGTCATAGGGATGAGGGATCCCAGAATCATATCATAGATATCATGAGGTGATTGATATCGGACGACCCGCTTTGAATATTGTTTCGTAGATTAAGCCATGAACATATTCAAATGCGATAGTTTGTCACGATATCCTTAGACCAAGGAGTCGTTGTGATTGCTATGCAGTGAACGTGCGACTTTAACTTGCGCCTAACGTTTTCCGTAACAGGATTGCAATAGCGGGCATGATTGGGTGGCGGAACGGATTGCATGAGTGACACGAAAGACGACTAAGGGATTTATCCCTCGTACTACAGTATGGGAAAGATATCCGTTAAAGGCCTCTTGATCGAGAGTGACTGAGAGAAAGAGCATGGTCATGCCAGTGATACAGGTTATCAGTTCTCAGCCATCTCACATATCAAGTAACAATGATTGATTAAACAAGGATGACGACTCTATGCCTTGTGATCAATCGGGATGTCTAGAGATAATAGGATAGTGACTTGTACGCACAAGGTTAAATCGAATCATCGATCATCATGCACCTTGGGTAATCATAACGTCTTACTAGAGACCACTTATGATGGATCGGACAAGAGAGATCTTTTGCGCCGATCTGCCAACGGTGGCATGAACCTGGAGGGTCACACACATACAAGACGGATAACTTGAGACAAGGAAACCTTAACGTTTCTTGAGGAGCAATACATGGACAAAACAGAAGGTTTTGGGCCATGGGTTCGGTTTGAGAGAATAATTAACGAATCGAGAAAACTGAGATTTTCGTCGATGTCGCGTCAGACTTTGTTTGATAAGTAACGACAAATAGGGTCGGGCAACTTTTGGACACGGCACGAAACCACATGGGCGAGCCCATTGGGCTCGGCCCATGAGGTCACGTGACCTGCCCAACAAGGGCCCATTTTGGGCCCAATAAGCCCAATATGGCCGGCCACCTTGGTGGGTCCAAGGGTAGGGCCACACACACCATGCTTAGTTGGTGATTGTTGATTAAGAGGTGAGTGATTTATGGGGTATGGGTACTGACACCTTTAAACCCATGCTTTCACCTTTTAGACCCATGCTTATGAGTTGATGAAGTAGAGAAATATCTTGGGAAATTAATCACTCACTCACAAGCTCTCTCTCTCTCCTTTGGCTGGCCACTCCCCTCTCTCCTCTCTTCTTGCTCTCTTGTTCTTCACTTAATTGTTCTAGTAGGCATTAAGTGAAGGATCTTGAAGATCATCCCCTTGGTGTGGACTTGCTCTAGAGAAGAAGACCTCATTGTTCTTCTTTATTGATTCAACAAAGACCAAAAGGTAAATTCTTGTGGAATAGATTTTTCTTTGAAATTTAATGGTTCATGTTCTTGGACAAGGTTTGGAGTTGCTTTTGTTAATGCTTCCGCTATCTCGATGATCTAGAACGCTCCAAAACCCTACACTTTGAGCACCCTTTGTCGAAGCTTATGTTCCGCCCTAATGCCTTATAAATCCTCTGACCTCTTTGCCTTCTCCGACAACTACCTCTGCCTTTGAGAGGTTCGCGATTCCTCATCGAGCATGTTTCAGTGCTAAACAACAACAAGACCATCATTTGGAATAAGATCGAGCCGAACCAAATTGAGATATTCAATTTCGGTGATCTCTACAACAATTGCAACGACCCTCATCTTATTACCTACTCGTAGATCCACCTCACTCTTGGTCAGATTTCTTATACTTCTGAGTCCCTGCATATTAGTTTAAATGTGAGATTCAGAAACAGAAAGATTAATCTCTGTAAAGTAGATACCTGAAGACGATGATCCTTCACTCTTCTTTTGCTCATCTAGGCATTTATTGCAGTCTCTTATCCAGTGACTAGCTTCATGAGAGAAAAATCAAGTGGTATCCTTCTGTTTGAATTTAGCCTTGGTCTTTTGAATTATGGGTACCTTTCCTTTTTCATTACCATGCTTGGAAACGGTTTTCTTCTTAGCACCAGCTTTCTTGAAACTTATCCCTTTATTGACCATTAGAACATCCTTAACCTTACTTTTGATGTTCTTCTCAGCAGTTTAAAGCATTCCATGCAACTCTGAGATTATCTTTTTCATGTTGAACCCATCATATGCAGTTGGAAGGGATTGGAGAACAATTTCTGCAGCCAACTCTTGTTGCATGCCAAGACCCAGTCTTGCCAAGTGCTCGAAATAACCCTTCATCTTGAGGATATGAGGACTTATAGCAGTTTCTGCTGACATTTTGTAGGAAAGCATATCTCTGATTGTATTATATCTTTCAATTCTTGCCTTCTCTTGGAACATCTCCTTGAGATGGCCAATCATAACATATGCATCCAACTGCAAGTCCATTAGTTGCTTTTGGAGGTCCGCCTCCATGTCACCCATCATAGTACAAGTCACATCTATAGAGTCATTAGAGTGCTTTTAGAATGCATCTCTAACAACTCTTGTGGCATTGGTTGCTGGTTCCTGAGGAATAGGTTGTTCAAGGACATATTCCTTTCTTTCTTGCTTGAGAACTATCCTCAAATTTCTATGTCATTCTAGAAAATTGACCCTATTGAGATTTTCTCTCTCCAAGATGGATCTCAATGACAAAGTATGTGTTTGATTTGTTGCCATTTAATCTACTCGAATAAATAAATTTAGTATTAGTTTGATGTAAATTTAGGTTGAAAATCTAAACAAACACTTGACCATTTATAATCTAAACATAGAATCTGAACCAAGATACATAATTTACTCGATTGATGTGAACGGAGGCTCACTGCTCCTATCGAGATATGTATGTAGGAAACCTATCCAATTACATCCAATGTAATTCTTGGCAAGAATATGTATATGAAATATACTTGACATATTCTATCTGATACCATAGGTCAGACCTGTTTGACAATCGTAGTTAAGTCAACCAAATTCAACTATGGATCCACATTAATCTGAATACTACGCGGAGGCGTACCCATCCATATAATGTCATCCATTTCTGCTAGCTCGCATGTCTATGAAAACTACGCGGAGGCGTACCCATCCATAGTTATGAGAGCCAGTATGAGTGTTGAATATGATGGAATGTATCTCACATGACTTTATATTACGTGATTGGTCGTGTTTGTTTTTGAGCATTGTATCCAATACAATCTCCCTTAAAACACTTACTTGCATCCAATGCAATGATGTGTTTCAAATTCCTTTTATCATGCATATTATTTAATCGAGTTTTAAATCATGCATATCCTTTTAAGTTCATCATACATCCCATGCATATAAACTTAAACATTCATTCACATGCATATCTAATAAGCATAGAATAGCCCATAACTAAGTTGATCTTTAAAGGGCCGATCTATAAAGATCAAAGGTTAACCCTAGGGGTGAAGATCTGGAGCCTGAAGAAACCCTTCTGAGCCACCATCGAGTCTCCAAGATCTCTCCGCCATCGCTAGATTCCTTAGCACCGTTAAGACCACCATCTTTGACTCATCTTGTGTTGTTGCAAGTAGTGCAATAAATTTAAATAATTACAATAAAAGAAACGATGCGCATGCCGTATTAAAATTACATTCACAAAACTTTGTAACAACAACACGCATGTCGCAAAATTAATTACATTCCATGAAATTAAATAAAGCGGAAAACAATCATACGAGTCTTAATGAGCTATGTTTTGCACCATGCAATGACAATCATCACACATCATGTTATCAAACATCGATACATCATCAGTTTATTAAAATTCCCTTTAATAATTTTTAATCATCGATCATGTCAGGTTAATTAATCACGTCCATGTGATTTTTCCACGTGTGTGTGGCGATCGCCACATCGCTTGTGGCGATTGTCACACACGTGACGACCAGATCTGTTCCAAACAGATCTGGACAATTTTCCAAAAATTAAAACCGTAATTCCATTAACAAAATCTCGTGTTCATCATGGTCAATTACAGACATATTAGCAATTAATCAAATCATAGTTCAATTAATCATATTCATGCAATTCTAACCAAAGCAATCATGCATACAATATCCAAAATCATCATGCGTAATCTATATATATATATAAAAGGAAAATTCTAATGTTGACCACATGGCAACTCCCATGAAAAGATTGCATCAATCCTATTTTTCTAAATTTCTTCATTCTTAAATATTTTATTATTCATGTATTCATGTACTATATTATCAACATCACAGTCCTTATCCTCCCAAAATCATATATACAAAAACATAACTACAACAATAATTTTAACTATTTTACATCTCTCATCATATTAGGACTCCTCCAAACTCTTCTATAAAGCTTCCCTTTTATTCTCCTTTGAGTCCAAAACCTTCATACCTTATCTGCCATGAAACATAAAATCTATGTGCTTCTCAGGTAATTTAATATAATTCTTTCTCTCCCTGAATATCCATGCACTGCAAAATCAGTTATATGCTAGCGCTTCTCAGGTAATTTTCTGAACATTATTTTTTCTCTTCCAGGATTACATAGAATCAGGCACTGCAAAATCAATATTATACCGCGATTCTCAGGTAATCTTCTGAATATAACCTTTTTTGTTTCTAGATAGGCCATGCACTTTATTGATTAGTTTGATTTCAATTATACACAGGTTCCCTGGGAATATTTTGCTTCAGTTGGAGATGCTTCTACCACATATAAAACATATATGATTGTTATAAATATTTGTATAGAAAACACAACAACGTTGTATATACAACATAAAAGAAAATATTATATATATATTTCTTTATTTCTATTTGTCTGTCTCAAATATTCATTTTCATATTATATGCATAGCAACATATTATGAATACACATATTTTTCTTTAATTCCGTTTCATTATGATTATCTGTTCGAATCCAGTTTCATGCCCAAAATGACCACTAACAACTCACCTGCAACCCAATAAATACACATACAAAATTCATTAACGGCAAAAGTTGCAAGAATTAAAATTAAAAAAAATTCAAAAAGTTTAGAATGAACTTTGTTTTAGAATTCGTAATCACAAAATTCACTAATTACAACCCAATAATTGAAAGAATTAATCCAATAAGTTGTAAGAAAATTCTGTAAAATTAATAAATACATATAAAAAATTCACCAACTACAATCCAATAACCACACATAGCAAGTTCACCAATTGCAAAAGTTGCAAGAATTAAAATTAAAAAAAATTTGATTTAGAAAATTTTGTAAAATTTAGTAATTCTAATAAAAAAAGAAAAGAGAAAATTTTGAAAATAATTCTTCTTGATATTAATACTGGTCTACATATATCTTTAGTTGTAAAATTTAGTCATTCTAATAAATAATGAAAAGAAAGAAAATTTCGAAAATAATTCTAACTAATATTAATACTGGTCTACATATATCATTAGGATTAAAATTATAATGAAAAACCAAAATAATACATTTAATTATTATTATTTTGAAAACTGCATGTATCATTACCATTAGAATTAGGATTACAATTAGAAAGAACATAAAAATAAATTAGGAATAAGAAAGAAAAGTCTGAAAAGGTCTACATAAATCATTACAATTAGAATTATAATAAAAAATCAAAATAATACATTGAAGCAATAAATTTGGACAACTTGATGTATCATTACAATTAGGATTAATTAATATTACAATTAGAGAAAAAAAGAAATTCTGAAAATTATTAGGATTAGATTTAAAATGAAATAGAAATAGAAATTAAAAGGAAATTTCGAAAATTTTGGAGAAAAAAGAAAATTCTTAAAATCATTATAATTAGATTTGAAATGAAATAGGAAATAGAAATAAAAAAAATTTCAAAAATTTTGAATTAATTTAATTCAGAACAGGATTAGACTTCAAATCAATTAGAAATTGTATAAGTATGAAAATTCCAAAAATTAATTTGTAAGAGTCAACTGTCCCAATTCAAACTATAGTTGTACTCTCAGTTCTGAATCACAAATTAATTACAAGTTGTTCAGTAATTATGAATCATGAGTACTTCATTCGGAACTCAATTAGTATTTATCAATTTCTTCTACTATAACTATATGCATGTCATGTGCATAAAATCATACCCTAAAAATATTTTCTTTCTCGCTAGACCAAAATTTATCAATGGAGCACATTACTTTGAAAATTTTGATAATTGGCTATGAAAACCGTTCTATCGTCATTAAGGCTAGCCGGAAGTGGGAAGCTCGAAACCCAAAAATAGATAAACTACTCTATCTAGACATGATCATCATTGACGAAGAGGTTTGATATATATATATATATATATTTTGAAAGAAACCTTTGAATATTATTAGATAACTAACCCAGCATCTCGCCGGAAGGAGGTTTGATATTTAATTCTTTATTTTACTCATGTTATTTTTATGTTTATTAAATATTTGTATGTTTCCATTTATCAGGATACGGTAATGTGTGTGTATATTATGCCGAACATCACTCAAAAATACGAGAACACATTAGTCGTGGGAGAGGTATAACTTATTGTAGTTTACTAATACATTTCAAACTCAATTAAAAATTAAAACACTAATATATTGTAGTATCCTAATACGCTTTATACTTAATTAAGTTTATTATAGTATACTAATACAATTAAAAATTCTGATTTTTTAATTCAATGATTTATCGTAATATACTAATACATTTCAAAGTCAATTAAAAATTAATAACAAACAAATTTAATATTAATTAGAATTATGTTGGATTACAATTCGTTTTCTAAACTAATTTGAATACATTTTAATCACATGTCTCTATATAAAATACGATTCATTAACCAAATAAATCGATCTCTATCTCATTCATTAGATTTTGATGAATTTTTTTGATACGTTTGGTTATGCAATATTCTGATCCGCCGTGTTGATTTTTAAGGAACGAATGATGGATTGAAGAAGAAATATTGATGGAGTTGACTACTTCAGACAGATTTAGCAACAAAACAGAGATTAGCAGTGATGACAAGAAAATGAATTATTTGGTAATATGCAATATAAGATAGTAAATTTTTTGAATCATGACGTGATTTGTGTTTTAAAGCTGATTTTTCCATGTTATTAAGAAAAGAAATAGGAGTTAAGAGACAATCAATTGAGTTCAAGGAACTAAAAAACTATTATATGTGATATGTCGCTGACATGTACATAAATTACTTTTATACAAATATTTGTTTATCATCTACTAATTTTTTATTCCTCGATATTTTGGAATCCGCGAGGCTTATTCAATGATTTATTTGAATTGTTCGTTATGTTGTTATTGGAGTATTATTGATATTTATTTATTTTAATTTATTACTTTCTTTTTTTTTTGCAAATTTTTTATTTAATTTATAATAGTTCACTTTTAAAAATAAATTTGAGCATATTAAACAATTTTAATTATTCGATAATATTTTATAAATAACGCCGCGCATCGCGCGGAGCTACAATCTAGTTCAATTAACTTAAATTGCAGCCATGCATCTGTGATACCACTGTTGGGAAATGAGGGATCTCATTCATGCGCATCAGAAGTAAATAACAAAAATTAACCCTGTTTCCTAACAAGGATCTACTGCATGTTCAAGCTTAATTGATGATATTGTTAGAAACTTTCAATTACCTCTTGTAGATCCGGTTTTACCAAATCTTTGAGAGTGCACATGTTCTTTACGAGTCAATCGAAAGCGTCTCCTTCGGGATGCGCTCTCTACCGGTATCCACACGAACAAGTCTTGATCAAAACTTGACGAAGAACAATATACTATATTTTTTATTCTCAAATCAGATCTAATTAGTTACTAACCAGATCTGTAATTTTAGGAGAATTGCTAATGTTGTGAATCTCGCATTAAGGTTTAAACTAAATCGTTGCAGCATATTTATAGGCTTAGGGTTAGGATCTTATTTCTAATAAATCCTACTTTATTCTGAATTCCTAATTTAGAAAATGCCCTTAAATTCGTGTTCCATAGTTGCCTTTTCCTTATTGGTTTCAGATTTCCAAAATCCAAACCGAAATAGGAAACCAATCTGCCTAGAGGCAGGTGGAGATCGCCACACCTTTATGGTACATGTGAGGATTGTCACATCTAATGTGGTGATTGCCACTCCCTTTGGGTGGCTTTAGGGTTTCTTCTCGTAATCTTTCAATGGGCTTCCAAAGTCCATATTTGCTTCAGGCTTGCTCTTTGTGTGTGGTTCTGTAGGCTTATGACTTATTGGCAAATGAACCCAAATCACATTTTGGTCCATCCATCATAAGTGGTCTTTAGTAAGACATTATGATTACCAAATGATCATGATGATTGGTGATTAAACTTAACCTTTGTTGCAACTATCATAATCTCTTTATCACTAGATATCTTGTTTGAAAATAAGGAATAGAGTTGTCATCCTTATTTCGTTCAAACCTGTTTCTTGATCTCGAGATTACTGAGAATGATAATTATCTTTATCACTGGTGCGGCCGCACACTTCCTCTCAGTCTTTCTCATTAAGAGGCCTAAACAGATATCGTTTCCACTAGTGTGTGAGGGAAAAATTCCTTGACCATCAACTGCATCCCTCACATGATTCGTCACATAGCCAATCATACCTCTTTTGTAGCCAGTTACGGACAACGTAGATGAGTATATCAAACTATGGGAGTTGTTATGTAGGAATCCACGAAGACTCCAAAGTCTGTAAGGATTTAATGATGTTACGACAAATTGAGTATGTTCATGACTATATCTATGTCCCATACTCAGATCGGGTTGTCCAATATCTCTTCCCAATTGATATTTATGATCAAACTTGGTAAACCAATACCTATGATTAGTAGAGCGTGATTAAGAGTCATCCTCATACTGGTCGCTTTGCAAGCATTTGACCAGGGACATGTCAAGTATAATTCTGTGTGCATCTAACGGTTCTAATAGCAGTGATGACACACTCGATGACCTTATATGAAATTATGCTTGAAGTATTACAACAACACAATGATAATAAAATGCCGATTTTATTGCTACTAACAGAAGACAAAATGTTTGTACATATATCGATTGGGCTAGGGCACATTTCCTACACGACTATCCTCCCACCAGTGATCCTCCACCTAAATTCGGCACGTCGATAACTCACTTATCGCATCCCAATTCTTATGGCATGTCAAATCCACATGATTGTGCTGTAAAAACTTGGGCTCTTTGCAAACGTCTGGGGTTCAAATGCGAAGTATATGATGAGAAAACGATCCAGCCGTTCGAAGCTAAGGAGGCTATGAATAGGGCAGTCTCTCTTCAATGCATTGATTGCTCCTAATAGGCTTATTGTGATGTTGTCGGTTGTCTTATTTTCCCATTTTCTCTCTCGCTCTCCTTAGCTTTCCGATTTTTTTTCTTGCTGTTATTTGTACTGCAACTCCTTTTCCTTGGATGTATTTGATGTACTTGGCTAGCTCAGGTACACTACTTGAAAACTTTTTCTAGTTTCATCAATAATATCCCCATTTGCTGATAAAAAATAGTCAGTGCTATGAAACTCACAGGAACTCGGTGGGAACTTAGGAGTTTTGACCTCCCCAAGACGAGAAGCCAAAATTCGACCGCAACTCGATCAACGCCGGTCAAAACTAGTCCAATCGTAGTCAAAATCAGTTCAATCGTAGTCCAACTTCTTTAACTGTAGTCAAACCTGATCCAATCGCAAAAAAGCCCAATTTAATCGTAGTCAAATCCTGTCCAACCGTAGTCAACCAGGACGGAAAAGCGAAAATCACTACATTTTTTCTATCCCGAGTTTAGGAGATAGCAAGTCCGTCTTCGTCGCGGTATGCTCTCAACGAGCCTCTGGCTCAAGAGATAGACCTAAATATTTCTCTAAATCATGTTTTAGCTCTTGCTTCGTGTATATGTGTAGATCAATGCAAACAAAGTAAAGTAGAAGATAGAAGAGACATGCAACAGAAAGAAGAAGATAGATAAATTTGGAAGAAGAAGAAGAGAAGGAGAAGAGAGAAGGCGACATAGAGAGAAATAGATAGAGTTAGGGAAAGTAAAGAGACAGGTTAGGTTCCAATTCAACAAAAAAAGAAGATTATGGTTTCAGTGCCATTTACCTTTAAATAAAGCCCAATAAACATTTAAAATGAGCTCAATAAAATAAAAACTCATTACCTTTAAAATATGCTCAACTTAAAAAAGGAAAAGAAAACTAAAATAATATATATCCAAAAGCATAAATATTTATTCCTTAAAAAAGTGTATATATATATATATATAGGGACACATTCAAGTGAGAACCAAGAGTTGTGTGATATTCTGTGAGAACCACCCAAATGTAACGAGGGAGGTGTGTATTTTTCTATAATCTAGTTAGGAAAGTGTTACCCGCCAAGGGGAGGGGTGTTACGATGGATTAGAAGAAAAAAAAGTTTATTATTTTTTTTGGTCTGCCATAATAATGTTATGCAAATACATGTCATAATAATGGATACATAAGTATAGAAATACAAAGTATAATAATGGAAATATATGGCTTAATAATGGAAATACATGACATAATAATAGAAACACGATTCTCACAAGTTCGCACAAGACCTCCTAGTTCGCGCCAGATCATGATTCTATATATATATATAGAGGCACATTCAAGTGAGAACCAAAAGTCACGTGAGAACCACCCAAATGTAACGAGGGGAATATGTATTTTTCTATAACCTAGAAGGGAAAGTGTTACCCGTCGAGGGGAGGGGTGTTACAATGGATAAAAGAAAAAAAGTTTTTATTTTTTTGGTCTGCCATAATAATATTATGGAAATACATGTCATAATAATGGAAACATGAGTATGGAAATACATGACATAATAATGGAAATGCATGACTTAATAATGGAAATACGGTTCTCACAGGTTCATAAAAGACCTATATATATATATATTCGGCTGAAAACCTTATATGGCATGAGAACATGAGAATAAACACTAGCCATTAGATTTGTGTGCATCCAACATGAAATTCTAAGTTGTTGCAGGGACAAGATGTTGAACACAATGTTTGTGACAATTTGTTCGACACCTTGTCTGATCACTGATAAGTAAATAACGGAACAATAAATAGAAGACGCACAATATGTTTACCTAGTTCGGTGGCTCTGCACCTACGTCTGGGGGTACTCTGCCAGTGGAAAGGTTTTCACTATCTGGTAGTCAATAGTACAACTTCAAGCATCAACTAGCTATCACACAGACTATTGTCCTAAGCTACTATAGATCTCACCGTGAACAACCTCGACCAATGGCCTCTTCCCCTGTCTTTGAGATCCTCTCAATTCCACCCTTCGAGCAAGCCTATGCTCGGTTGCGTTGTCTTCGACAATCTTCTTCGCGAGTCTTCAATCACGAACAAATACCTTCAAATCACAAACACTCAAATCCTTGCGAGTTGATGTTTGTGATCGACAATGTCCTTCTAAATAAAACAACCTCTGATCCGCTAGTCTTACACGGTCACGAGCTCTGAGTATTTAGCACAGGAAAGGACATAAAAGTAGACTAGTTGCTAAGGGGTAAAGCACCTACTTTTATAGCAACTCGAGTAGCCTAATCGGTTTCCAAACCCTTGCCGTCCTTGGCAAGTTTGGTAAGTCGGCGTTACCGCCTACAGGCCTTGCTGATGTGTCTTGATGCTAGCTGGTGATTGCCTTATTTAGTCGTTGCCTAAAACTCACGCACGCTGACGTTCTCTGTCTAAACAGGAACGCTGCGGTACTTGACTAATTATGCGCACATAATGTCATACTACATATGTTGACTGACATCTTACCTTGTGCTTAAAAAATTTGCCAACACTGAACGTAGCAACAATCTCCCCCTTTGGCAATTTTTTAGGCAAGCACATCTTGATGACACGTCTTCTGTTCTTGGCAATCTCCGGTCGAGTTTTATCTCCCGTCTATGACAATCTTCTTCAGCCGTTGTCACTCTTCACGTTTGACTTCTGTGTACTGCAGTAGATCACGTCTTCTTGTTGAGTCTTCTCGCCCTTTATCAACAAGGTTCATAGTGCAGGTCTTTGTCTTTTGTCACTTTGTGGTAAGGAGTGTTCATCATGTTGCAACATGTTTGTGACGCATGTTCCAATTAATGATGTACCAACAAGTTGTAACATGTTTGTTACGCATGTTCTAATCATGTTGTTCCTTAAGTCACAAAGTAAGCTGAGCATGTTTGTGACGCATGTTTCAGCCAACACTACTTTAACATGTAGTTACACACGTTAAAGGCGACAGGTGACACAAGTCTCTAACATGTAGTTACACATGTTATAGACCAGACTAAACACTGTTAAAGGTCACCATTATTTGATGACCCTTGGTTGACCATGTAGGTCCAAATCATCTCCCCTGATTGCCTCAAAAATGGCAAAGGGTAAGCACAGAGGAAATAAAGCAAAAGAAAATATCCATCCTCTAAACACGAGGCAAATATCCAGCCTCTTAACACAAGGCAAAATCCTTACAAACCAAAAAAGTTAACCCGGACGAACCCCGGGGATTTAAGTGTTGTGCAGAATCAAGAGTTTTTCAGGAATAAGATAAGTAACTGGTATGTTTATTAGGAGGAGGAGTTAGCAGCATCTTCATCTTCGGCAGTGGGACCTTCTGTTGGAGCAACCAGCAAGTCATGGAGGAGTTGTTCAAAGGTAGCCTTGCGGCTTGAGAGAGTGGCAATGGAGTTCTCTAGATCAGCAATCCCTTCCATGAGCTCATGCACAGTCCTATCTCTGATGGACCCTGGTACTTTGGAGCTGGTTCCGGCTTCATAGGTTTTTACAGAAGGCCGTGGAACATCCTTAACATGTTTCCCTTCGAACAACTTCGGGCTTATGTGAAGCTCCAAAGGCTTCTTTCCAATCAGATCATTGTCTCTAACAATGTTAGAGCATTGTTGGATCATCATGCCACATATAAGGGATCGGAAGCCGATGGGTAGCTTGATGGCATAGGAACCCGCATGTCTAGTGAGATGTTCTACAATAAAAGACCCGAAGTCAAGAGGAGAGTTCATACCTATTAGGTAGATTAGCCTGGCCAGGTCTGCCCGAATGCTTGACTCATGAGAAGAAGGTGCCCAGTTTGCCATGCCAATTCGATAGAGAATGGAATATTTGGCTGTGAGTTTTGAGGAAGCAATGATCCCTTTTGCTGGCCATGCCTTCTTTCTGCCTCTAGTGACTTCTTGTGCAATGCGGTCCATGGATGGACTGTGTTGAGCTTTGTAGGACACTTCTCTTCCTAGATAGATGTTGATTGCTTTGGTAGAGAAGTCGAAGCAATTCCCTCTTACATATACCTGTATGAATTCAGGACTGGCTGGATTGTTGTATGCTTCGGAGAGATTCACAAAGAACTCACGCACAAGAGTCGGATAGTATGGCGCGACATCAGAGACAATTTTCATGCGCTGTGCACTTTGAAGAAGCTCTATGATGATTTTTATTTCTTTAGCATCAGCAACTAGTTCCTTTTCTGGGTAAATTGTGCGATTGCACACATACTTCCATCTTCTAGCGCCTTCAACGCAGTGGAACGAAACATTGTCAATGGGTACGTCAGGAATGTCTTTTGGCAGCCTCAACCTTTTCTCGGTACTGAGAATGTTCAGACCCTCTTCTTCTTCTGGCTCCTCCATGTCGTCAGTTTTCTTCTTCTTGTTTCTGCTAGATGTTGGCACAGATGCTTCACTCTTCTCTGAGCCTTTTCTTTTCCCTTTCCTATCAGGTGTCACCTCTATATTTCTCTTGGGCCTTAGTTTATTAAGAGGGACATTGTCTTCACTTGGCGACTCTTCTGACGTATCTCCATCAATGTCCTCCACATATTTTTCTGAGATAGTTGGAGACGTTGGGGCGTTCTGCTCCGTGGGTTGCTCTGGTGAAGATTCCTCAGGGGTTGGAATCGAAGGCTTAGATGAAGTTTTAGGGTTACCTGATCTCCTTCCGAGAGGAGGAATTTCTTTGTCACTTTCTCCCTCCGAGACATGCAACGGTGCAGATAATGGTTTTGAATGTTGTGATTCAAGGTTGTCTTCAGGAAATTATGCTCCACGCACCTTGATCCCATGCTGATTGTGAGTCGTTCTCGGAGTCTTTATTTTCTTCACGACATGCTTAATTCTCACCATGGTTGTAGAAGCTTTCGATGGATTTTGAATGGTTGCAGAAGCTCTCAAAACGTGAGAGTTTGTAGTTGAGGAAACCCTAGCTTTTTGAGATAATGGAGCAAGTGGCGTGAGAATAGTGAAGAGTCGCCCTTTAATGATTTCTTTTCCTTTATTTTCGCGTTGAGTCACCCTTTAATGATTTCTTTTCCTTTATTTTCGCGCTGAGTCGCCTAGGTATATGAACAGGTTGTGTATCTTTTTGCCAAAATAGAAGATTTTGTTTCTTCTTTTTGATTTTACTCCACCTTTGTCAACCGTTAAAACTGGTAACAGGCTTTGAATAATGTGGGCCCGGATTTGATTTTGTGGACCCTAAATGATCCTTTTAGAGAGAGAGAGAAAATAAATTAAAAAAAAAAACTCTTCTCTCTAGTTTATTCATTTTCTTATTCTAGGCAGCACAGTCCAAAGGAGGACCTTAGACTTTCAAACCGATTTGTATCAAGTGCCTTGGTAAAAATGTCCGCTAGCTGTTTCTCAGTTGAAATGTACTCTAGTTTGATAATCTTGTCTTCCACAAGCTCTTTGATGAAGTGATATCTGATATCTATATGCTTGGTTTTGCTGTGCTGGACAGGATTTTTTGAGATATTAACTGCGCTAATGTTGCCGTAGAACAATGTCATGACATCTTGTCCGACATTATACTCAGCAAGCATCTGTTTCATCCAGAGGAGTTGAGTGCAGCTACTTCCAGCGGCAATGTATTCAGATTCAGCTGTGGATAAGGCGATGCAGTTTTGTTTCTTGCTGAACCATAAAACCAAATTGTTTCCGAGATGAAAGCATCCACCTGAAGTGCTTCGTCGATCTGATAAGTTACCGGCCCAGTCAACATCATAGTATCCAACTAGAGTATAGGACGTGTCGAAAGAATATAACAGGCCTAGCTCAGTTTTCCCTGATAAATATCTGATGATCCTCTTGGCTTGGACTAGATGGCTTAGTTTAGGATTTGCTCGGTAGTGTGCACAGATTCCCACAGAGAATGCTATGTCTGGTCGGATTGTAGTGAGATACAAGAGGCTACCAATGATGCTTCTGTAGAGACTATGGTCTACAATTTAACCTTGATCGTCTCTGGTAATCTTCGTGTGGGTAGCGATTGGTGTTCTTTTGTGAGATGCTTTTTCCAGACCGAATTTTCTTACAATGTTTTTGGCATACTTGCTTTGAGAGATGAAGATGCCATTATTCATTTGCTTGATCTGAAAGCCTAGAAAGTAGGTCAGTTCGCCAATAAACCATGCTCATCTCAAATTCTGACTGCATATGTTGGACAAATTGTTGCACCATCTTGTCCAACATTCCTCCAAACACAATGTCGTCGACATAAATCTGGGCGATCATGATACTCTTTCCTTCTTTTTTAACAACCAAAGTTTTGTCAACTCCCTCTCGCGTGTAGCCGTTTTTATTAGAAACTGGGTTAGGCGTTCGTACCAGGCTCGAGGTGCTTGTTTGAGACCGTAGAGAGCTTTCTTGAGCCAATAGACATGATGGGGAAAGTTGTGATCTTCAAACCCTTTTGGTTGAGTGACATATACTTCTTTGATTAAGTATCCGTTTAGGAAGGCGCTCTTTACATCCATCTGGTAGAGTTTGAAACTTAGATGGCAAGCAATACTTAACAGCAACCTGATGGCTTCAAGTCTGGCAACTGGAGCAAATGTCTCATCAAAATCTACTCCTTCTACTTGTGTGTAGCCTTGTGCCACAAGTCTTGCCTTGTTTCTGGTGATGTTCCCTTTGTCATTAGATTTGTTCCTGAAGATCCATTTTGTCCCGATGATATTGACATCGTCAGGCTTGGGTACCAGTTCCCATACTTCGTTTCTCTCGAACTGTACTAGCTCCTCTTGCATGACACATACCCAATACTCATCTTTTACGACTTCTTGCACGTTCTTGGGCTCTATCTTGGAGACAAAGCACATGTTGCTTATCATGTCCAGGTAATTTATAGGAGTCTTACTTCGGGTTTGAACTCCGTCGTTTATATCACCAATTATATCCTGAGCTGGGTGATCTTTGCGGAGTTGTCGGAGAAGTCTCTCTGTTAGGATCAACATCGTTTTCTTCATCAATCTCTAAGTCGCATATATTGCCACTGACATCTGGTCTGACATCTGGAGCAGTCAGGATCTCTTTATCATCATTGTTGGGTTGTTCAGGGATGTCTTCATCAATGACTACGTTTATGGACTCCATCATGGTTTTGGTTCGTTTGTTTAATACTCGAAAAGCGCGGCTATTTCTAGAGTATCCAAGAAAGATCCCTTCGTCACTTTTAGGATCAAGCTTGCATCGTGGCTCTCAATCAGCAAGGATATAGAACATTGAGCCAAAGACATGAAAGTACTTCATGTTAGGCTTCCTTCCCCTCCAAATCTCATAAGGCATAACTGTCATGCCTGGTCGGAGGGTGACCCTATTGTGAATATGACATGGTGTGTTTAGAGATTCAGCCCAGAAGTGTTGAGTAATGTCTTTGGCTAGCATCATGACCCGAGCCATTTCTTGAAGAGTGCGATTCTTCCTCTCCACTACTCCATTCTGTTGAGGAGTGATGGGGGCAGAAAATTCATGGGCTATTCCTTCTTCATTACAAAAGTTGGCAAAGGTGGTGTTCTCGAACTCCCGTCCATGGTCACTTCTTAACATGACAATCTTGCCAATCTTTCTCCTTTTTCTCGTTGAACTCTTCGACATAAGGATTCAAAGACGGAGAAGGTATCTGACTTTTCGCGAACAAATTCTACCCAGGTGTACCTTGAGAAGTCATTGACACATACAAAGATATATTTCTTTCCTCCAAGGCTTTCAACTTGCATTGGTCCCATCAGGTCAACATGTAAAAGTTTTAGAACTCGAGTAGTGGTAAGATTTTGTACCTTCTTGTGTGATGTCTTGACTTGTTTGCCTATCTGACATTCCCCGCAGATCTTGCCTTCGACGATCTTTAGATCTGGAACTCCAATAACAGCTTCTTCAAAAAGGATTTTATGCATGCTCCTCAGGTTGATGTGTCCAAGCTTTTGATGCCAGATTTTTGTCTCTTGTGCTTTAGACAGAAAGCATTTGTCTGGTATAGGGACTGAGTTTGGAGACCATAGATAAAAATTGTCTTGTGACCTAAGACCTTTCATCAGTTCTTCCTTTTGCTGGTCGAGTACCACACACTTGTCGACATTGAAGTTGACACAAAGATCCAGATCACAGAGTTGACTGATGCTGATCAGGTTTGCTGTAAGCCCTTCTACCAGTAACGCTTCTTTTAGACAGGGTGAGTTAGGGAAGTTTAGCTTTCCTTTTCCCAAGACTTTGGCTTTTACACCATCACCAAAAGTAACATAGAAATTTGAGCATGGTGTTATGATAGTCAAGAATGAGCGACTACCAGTCATATAACGAGATGAACCACTATCAAAATACCAATCGTTGTTGGTAGAAGCCTTTAAAGATGTATACGCAATATTAGCTCGATATTGTACCTCTTTTACTCGCCATTCTTGTCGAGGTTTTTTCTTGGTAGACGTCCTTTGTTTTACCGAGCTTTTTCCATAGAGGCGATAGCAGAACGGTCGTATGTGACCTCTTTGTCCATAGTGATGACAAATCCAGTTGTGTCTGTTCTTCTTTGAGCTGCCATGATGGTGTTTCTTTTGTGACTGACTGTTGTCAGATGTCTGTGACATCTGATGTGACATGTCGTACATAGCCTTCTGGGGGACGAAAAAAGTCTTGGAAGTTGAGTCTTTTCTTGAGTAACCAAAACCTTCCATGTTCTTTGATGGCTTTCCAATGGACAAAATTTGATCCAAAGTGTCAGTGCTTGAATTCATCATATTGACTGTCTTGGTCATGAGCTCCAGTTCTCCGTTCAGGCGTGCGACTTCTTTCTTTAGGTCGATGATGGTTTCTAGAAGTCTCGTCTTATCTTCATTGAGAGCGAGAATGGTTGTATTTTGTTTCTCCAGTACTTCGGAGTCTTCGAACCACTTAACATACCACTCATTGTAGGCATTGTTGAGAGTCTCATCAGATAGCTCATCGTCCGAGACAGGCTTCTTTGAGATTCCAGTGGATGTGGAGGCAGTAAAAGCTAAATAGTTACTTGTCTGCTCTTTATCGTTGTCGTCCTCTTCATCAGATAATGAGGTTGTGAACCCTTTCTTCTGTTCCTTGAGGAAGTTAGGACATTCTCTCTGTAAATGTCCATAACCTTCACACTCGAAGCACTGAACTCCTCTTTCTTTTCCTTGTCGTTCTTGTCTGCCTTCTTTGGGAGAGTTCTCAATCTTCTGGAACCTGTGTGGAGGCTTGTCTCTGGCATCTCGAGAGACATTATTTCTTGCCATCTGGTTGAACCTTCGCATAACTCGGTTGTAGTTCTTGGCCAACATGGCTATTACTTCATCGACTTCGCTATATGAGTCAGAGAATATATGTTGCTTTGTCCTTGAGTGGAGCTCTTAAAAGCTATGCCTTTGTGTTTCTTTTCCAAACTAGGAAGAGATAGCTCGTAGGTCATTAGGGATCCCATAAGCTCATCAAATTTCAAGATTTTTAGATCATGCACTTCTTCTATGGCAGTGATCTTCATCTTGAATCTGGGGCTTAGAGCCCTTAGGGTTTTTCTTACCAGATCCTCATCACTCATAGGTTTGCCAAGTGAGTAGAATTCATTTGCTAGATCTCGAATTCGAACGTTGAACTCGGCTATTGTTTCATCCTCGTTCATGGTGAGAGCTTCGAAGTTCGTGGTGAGATATTGTAGTTTTTGCTCTCGTACCTTAGAGGTTCCTTCATATGTTACGGCAAGGGTATCCCAGGCTATCTTTGCACTTGTGCATGTGTTGATGAGTCTGAAGACGTTTTTGTCAACTCGATTGAATATCGCATTTAGTGCTCGGGAGTTTCCTAGGGCAGCTTCGTCTTCAGCGGGGCTCCACTCCTTTTCGGGTTTAGGGCCCGTAATGCTGCTAGAACCATCAGAGTATTGGGGCTCTTCCCAGCCATTGATTACTGCCTTCCAGGTCTTGCTGTCCAGGGACTTCATGAAGGCACACATGCGTGCTTTCCAATACCCATAATTTGTTCCGTCGAGTACGGGCGGTCGATTGATTGATCCTCCTCCCTTTGACTCCATCTTGGCTACTCAGCATATTTGCATAATCTCACCTAAGAAATAAGGTGCTTCCTCTGATACCAATTGAAATTCTGAGTTCTTGCAGGGATAAGATGTTGAACACAATGTTTGTGACAATTTGTTCGACACCTTGTATGATCACTGATAAGTAAATAACGGAACAATAAATAGAAGACACACAATATGTTTACCCAGTTCAGTGACTCTGCACCTACGTCTGGGGGCACTCTGCTTGTGGAAAGGTTTTCACTATCTAGTAGTAAATAGTACAACTTCAAGCATCAACTAGCTATCACACAAGCTATTATCCTAAGCTACTATAGATCTCACCGTCAACAACCTCGACCAAGGTCCTCTCCCTCTGTCTTTGAGATCCTCTCATTTCCACCCTTCGAGCAAGCCTATGCTCAGTTGCGTTGTCTTCGACAATCTTCTTCGTGAGTCTTCAATCACGAACAAATACCTTCAAATCAGAAACACTCAAATCCTTGCGAGTTGATGTTTGTGATCGACGATGTCCTTCTAAATAAAATAGCCTCTGATCCGCTAGTCTTACACGGTCACGAGCTCTGAGTATTTAGCACATGAAAGGACGTAAAAGTAGACTAGTTGCTAAGGGGTAAAGCACCTGCTTTTATAGCAACAAGTCGAGTAGCCTAATCGGTTTCCAATACCGATTAGGAAATCCAAACCCTTGACGTCCCTGGCAAGTTTGGTAAGTCGGCGTTACCGCCTACAGGCCTTGCTGATGTGTCTTGATGCTAGCTGGAGATTGCCTTATTTAGTCGTTGCCTAAAACTCACGCACGCTGACGTTCTCTGTCTAACCAGGAACGCTGCGGTACTTGACTAATTCTCCGCACATAATGCCATACTACATAGGTTGCGATATGTTGACTGACATCTTACCTTGTGCTTAAAAATTCTGCCAACACTGAATGTAGCAACACAACATTTTACATTCATGCGTCTAAATAAGGAAAAACAACACATATATTAAACGAGAGTTAGTATGGGAAGAACAAAAATCTATTTATATTAATCAAACACAATTACATGTAAGATCAAATCTAATTCTTAGATTTAATTAAATTCTCTAAATTAATTTTAAAATTGGATTAATTATCTGTAAGATCAAATCTAATTTCATATTTAATTCTATTTGCTAAATTTAAATTATATTTTTACATGTGAAATAAATTAGATTTGTAAATTTAATTTCTACAATTAAAGAATAATGATTATTACTTTTGTCCGTCTCTAAGTTAACTATATCCAACACAAAATATGAATGTTCTCTAAATTAATAACAAAGAAGCATGATCCATCATTACAACTATGAGTACTACTATTGTCTAACCCGAAGTGACCCATGTTCATTGAAGAACATATATGTTCTAACACAGATTATGACAAACATGGTTGATACTTATCACCACTCAATTTATTAATATTGTCCATCGAGAAGAGAACTATGTCCTCAACAGAACATGTATGTCCTTAACAAAACATGTATGTCCTACTGCAAATTATGTGAAAACATGGTCATACATGTCTGATTATTATAAATGTCTGTTAGTAAGTTAAACATGTCCATACCGGAATAATGATTGTTCACCAGAAGATAATTAAACACAACTAAATGAACTGTGTCCATTGTAGAATAGGTGTGTCCTAACAAATATTAAGAAAAACAAGGTACATACTTATCACTGAAGTCGTTAATATTTTTCTCGAGAAGGTAACTTTGTCCACAACAAAATAGGCGCCCTATCACGAATTATATGAAAACATAATCATACATGTCTGAATACTACAGTTGCCCGTTAGTAAGGGAATTATGTCCATATCAGAACAAAATGCGTCCACCAAAATATAATGGAAAACAATCATGTTCATCAAAAGAGTTAAAATAACATAAACAATCTTAAAAATGGAAATAATTAATTAAAAGATATTATTCATGTTGAATTAAATGTATATTATTTAGTAGAGATAAAAAATGAAATAATTAATTAAGTGATATTATTTATGTCAAATGTGTATAATGACGATTGTGCCCTCAATTGCATGATTTGTTTCCAAAAATTTATCATCTGATCGTGTGTAAAGATTGATTTAAGGGAAAATGACACTTTTGTGCACCTGAATATACACTTTTGACACTTTCATACCCTAACTTTTTTTTTTCTTTTTTTTCCATGCCTAACTTTCATTTTCGGACAACTGTCTTTAGAAAAGTTCAATATACCCAAATTATCCCCGAATTTAACCAAAATTAAATCTGGTTTAATTCTCATCCAATTAAAGAGTGTGAAAAGACAAAATTGTCCTCAACTATTCATCAAAATTTCAAAGGTATGCCACCCTTTCAACTATTCCTCTCCTCCTCTTCCGCCACCCCCTCCTCACCGGCGTTTCTCCGGCATCCATCGCCGAGGTTTCTCCGGCATGTGGGGAGCACGGTGGACCGAAGAGGCCTCCAGAAAACCTCCACCAAGGTGTCCGTCTCGACCCCATCGTCCTCGACCCCTCCTTCTCGTTTTCTCCGCTGATTATTCGCCAGAGCCGACCATGGTTCTTCCTCTGCAGCCTCCACAACACAAAATGGCGAGCATCGACGAGGTGGGCAGCGGGCGACGAGCATCGACGAGGTGGACAATGGGCAGCGACCAAAACGGTAGAATGCGGTGCTCCGACGATCGTCTCCGGCACAGAATGGCCGGAAAAGAGATAGAGGGAGAGAGGGAATAAGAAATTAGTTCAAGAATTCAAAATTTTCACTCGCCGGAAAGAGTGCCGGAACATATTTTCCGGCACACTTTTCGGCGAGTGAAAATTTTGGCACAACTTCGGTCACCTCCACCAACTCCGGTCACTAGGTACGAAGCCAAGCAGGTAAGCTCCGACGATCGACGATGCTCCGGCGATCGCCGCCATCGTCTCCCGCCATCGCCGCCGCAGGAGGCTCTGTTTTGATGAAGTAGGAGGGCCCAATGACATTCACTTGAAAATTTGATGAATAGTTGAGGGTAATTTCATCTTTTCACACTCTTTAAAAAATTGGGTCGGCTCTCTCCATTAGACCAGGGGTAATTTCGGTATTTTGAGAATTTTAGGGGTAAATTGTCCAAAATGAAAGTAAGGTATGGAAAAAAGAGAAAAAAAAAGGTTGGGTATGAAAGTGTCAAAAGTGTATATTCAGGTGCACAAAAGTGTCATTTTCCCTTGATTTAATTCAAGGGTCAATATCTGTTCTCTGGTTCTAACGAATGAGTTTGGTTCTCACTTGATTCGTCCTCTATACATATATAGATATGCATTTCATTGAGAACAGTCATTTCCGTTATAACGTTAGAACACCTTATGTCCGTTAGATCACATTTAATCTAACGCACCAGATTAATGTGGATTGCAAACGTGCGTGGCATTTCTGCGTAAGGCTAGAGGCAATTTTGGGAACTGAATGTTCTAATTAAGGCAATTGATTGCAATATCAGAAGAGTTAGATTAAAACTCTTATTGCAATTAATGATCCAATTAAGGCAATTAAATTCCATTCGCAAGACGTGTGACAAGGTGGCGATCGACACCCCACACGTGGTCAACATTCCTAATCCACACTTAACCTATCATGAACCTCTGAAGTCCCATCGAGTTACTTCGGTTCTTGCTCTTGGCGTGTTACCATGTAGGCCCGTGACCCATTGGCAGATCGGCGTGAAATATCATTTCACCCGATCCATCACTAGTGGCCTCTAGTAAGACATAGTGATTACCCAATGTCCACGAGGTATCGATCGGTTCGA